>JBAJMU010000003.1:1933477-2389035 GCA_037952995.1 Hyposoter didymator
TTTTTTTTTTTTTTTTTTTTTTTAACGAGCCCAAAATTCATCGTTGTTTCGGGCACTTTCTCTCTTCCTTTTTCCTTCGCATTCAGGACTCGTTGGCGTTTCTATTTTCTTCTTTTCATTCTGCATTTGACGAAGATCGATCTATGAGATTTTCTCTGTTTTCAGGAAATCTATGGAACGAAAAAGATCGCAAGAGAAACGCAACCTCGAGATCGAGGAAACGAAACGACGCGACAAAGAACGTTCCGCCAAGGAAGAACCGCCCGTTGTCAAGCGATCCGAGAAAGACGTGAAAAAAGTTGTCGAAGTCGCCAGAAAAATCGATGTCAGCGTGTCACCGAAAAAACTTCAACCTTCGTCTATGCCTATCAGCAGACACCGGGTAATTTCTCAAATTTTTAAACACCCTTATTCACATTGACATTCGTCGTTTTATCGGCAACTTCTTCCATTTATTTCATCGTTACACTGTTACTGCCAATTGTTTAATTGACGGAAAAAACCTTCATAAGTAAATAGTCGCAATTTGAAAAAAGTCTCGAAGAAACGTTTCGAAAAAGTTGAAAAAAAATTATTCCATCGGTTGTTTTCGGATGTTGATGGAAAAATTAGACTGATCAATTGACTCCTGTCTGTTAATAGTTCTCCAAGAGTTTATCGCGCACACCATCGCCTTTCAAAAAGACCGAAGACATCCTGGCCGCTGCCAAAGCAAAAATGCTGACCCTCAAGTGAGTATTGTTTTGTTGTCTTGTCGACGATGAAAAAAAAAAAAAAAAATGTTGAATATTCGAATATTTCTTCAAACTCTGATTAATTTTGATTTTTCTCAGAGAATGCAAAGAAGCCTCGCCCAAAACGGCGATGATGGCTTCCATCGATTCTTTCCAACTGAAAAAGGATGAAAGGCTCGTTAGAACAAAGGAGACCGTAAAATCGTTGCCGGAAGAGAAAAAAATCGTGCAAAAACCGATCGAAGCCTCGAGTGCGAAAAGACCAATTGAGGTGAAAAAATTGCGTAGAGAAAAACGCGATGAATCAACGGATTCTGAAGAAAGCGAACTGGAATGTGAGTACCGCTTCGGCGATTTATTGCGAAGGAAATATTTTCTCAGATTTTTATTTTTGCCTCAATAACGTGAAATTCGATTTTTAGCCAGGAAAAAATCGCGCAAGGTAGACAAGCCACGAAAGTCCCGCAAAACCTTGTCCGACAATGAGAAATCTGACAGGAGCAAGGCAGCCAGCAGTTCCGATTCGGAAGACGAACGTAAACACGTGGAAAAATTGAAGCGTTCCCGCGAAACGAGCCAAGCCGGTAAGTGATTTCCACCAACAAAGAAATTTCATTTATTCGCTTCGTTTGAATTTCCGTCCATTTTCTCTTATTCTTCATTTTTGACATATTTTTTGGTCGCAGCTTCAATCGACGATCGAAGCAAAGACCGAAAGGATCAGAAAAAGCGCGAGCTGACCGAGATCGAGCTTCGCAAGAGATCACGGAAGGACGGGGAAGAGGAATCGAAGAAAGTTAAGCGTTCGAGAAAAGAATCGTCATCCTGTGAGGAGGAGCAAAAAACGAAAAAGATGAGCAAGAGCGAGGAGGATAAATCGAGATCGAGGAAACAGCGAAAGGATTCGAGTTCGGATGAAGAACCGAAAAAGTCCCGTAAACGTCGCGACAGTTCATCCGACGTGGATAAATCTAAAGTTCGAAAGTCACGCAAAGATTCGACCAGCGAAGATGAGAGTCGCCCGAAGGCTAAAAAACCGAAAAAAGATTCCAGCTCGGAAGAGGACGAGATTATTGAAAAAGAAGCAAAGAAAAAGAGGAAAACTGACGATAGCAGCGACGAGGAAAAAGTGAAGAAGAAACGCAAGAAGAAAACCAAAACTAGTACGAGCGAGTCAGAGGTGTGTTTTGTTTTCATGAAATTAATTCCTCCTTCGAAAACAATTCTTAAATCATGGTCCTAAGGGTTCGGTGTAAATTCGGTGGAATTTTTACGGTCAACATTCTCAAATTGCAACTTTTTCGTAACAATTGAAACTGAGATCGCGTCTCATAGTCACAACGTTAAAAACAATCACGACTAAATGTCATTTTTTTTCTAAAAATCAGAAAATACATTTCAGCCAATATTTCGATTTGAAAATGAATGTTATTTTGTTGTGTGTTTATTATAGGAGAGCGAAATCGAAGAGAAGAAAAAGAAGAAGGACAAGAAGCACAAGAAGCATAAGAAACACAAGAAGCACAGGAAGCACAAAAAGAAGAAGGTCGCAGACTCCGAGGAATCGGATATCAGTGAGGGCAACACGGAGGAACTAGAGAAAAAGCTGCGGGAGAAAGCATTGAAGTCGATGAAAAAAGGGCACAGCAGTGAACAAAGTGACTGAGATTTAAAAAAATAATAATAATAATATATATGAACGCATATATATTTTCTTTCGTTTTATACTCGAGCCACTATCTTACACGCGTTATCTTAGAGGGTATTCTCGCACCATCGACAACTCTTCGACGAGAACGAATAATTGGCGTTTTTACCTTCTGCTGATGAGTAAATTTCAATTCTATCGCGTGACCCAATTATTATACTCGAGGATGAATTTTCATTTCTCTCCTCGATCTCAGTGTTGGACGAATAACGAGTAAATATTAAGAAAATGTCAAAGCAGACTATCTCATGTTTAAGGGGTTAGGCTATTCTGGACCAAGAAAAAGTTGGCGTATCTTGGGGATTTTTTTTAAATTGAATTTATAGAGAATATCGAAATTTTGGGCACGGTTTTTCGTTGAATGATTAACGAACTATGGAACGGGATTTTTTTTTCGCAACAATCGATCAAAGAAATGGCTTTCGGACAGCCAGAAACTGAACTCGTACAATTTTCAACCTTGAACGAAATATTAACATTTTTATGATTGTATCGAAGAATGTTTGGTTTTTCTGAATCCCGGGGGCAAATTTTATGACATATTGACTACCAATCGAGGTGTTTCCGGAAAAATTCTATAGCCGCTATCATTAAGCCGATCAGTGTGAAAAAAAAACATTGTTCATGAAGTTAATTAATCGTTCAATGAAGCACTCTTCACAGCATTTCGATCNTGGGCACGGTTTTTCGTTGAATGATTAACGAACTATGGAACGGGATTTTTTTTTCGCAACAATCGATCAAAGAAATGGCTTTCGGACAGCCAGAAACTGAACTCGTACAATTTTCAACCTTGAACGAAATATTAACATTTTTATGATTGTATCGAAGAATGTTTGGTTTTTCTGAATCCCGGGGGCAAATTTTATGACATATTGACTACCAATCGAGGTGTTTCCGGAAAAATTCTATAGCCGCTATCATTAAGCCGATCAGTGTGAAAAAAAAAACATTGTTCATGAAGTTAATTAATCGTTCAATGAAGCACTCTTCACAGCCTTTCGATCATTTCGTTCGAACAACAATTCTCAAGCTATGCCGATGTCTCTTTTACTCTAGAGTGACTTGACACCTTAATTTAAATATAAAGAGTGTACAACTATGATTTTTCGATGTAATTCGATCATCGAGTACGTCATTAGTTTTTTGTTGTCAGTGTAATCGACAATCGAGGGTCGAAACGTTTTGATAATCCGTCAGTCACCAATTTCTGTTTAATCAAAAATAAGGCGAACAGTTATTTTGTGAATGGATAATATTCACGAACTCGACTTCTGGAACGCTCCAAACCGACTTGCCCTCCTCCCCTCATCCATCAGTTTGTAAATTGCAGTGCTTCATTTATATAATTATTATATTTTCATCGAATCTGCACTGCAGACTATCGCCCTGAGTGAATATTGATAAATACATGGAATTAAAGAAAAAAATGTCGTTGTTATTCGCTTATAAGTTTTTTGAACTTATAAATTTTTAAGTGACAAGATCTTATTAGAAATAAAGTGTTTTATTATTTACAGACTAGCCAGCATCGTTTCCCAGTCGGGTGAACATATGAGTGTATTTGTTACGCGTCCCAGATTTATCAATTCGCCACCGGTGTTGTCTGCATCGATTTTCGTAGCCACCAGATCCTGGAACGAGACGAAATTTTCATTGAAAAATTCTTGGAGCTTCCAAATCGTGTGGAGATTTCGTTGACTTTTACCTGACGGAATGACGGCCTCGAACCGACGTCGACGATCATCGTATTATCGCCTACGACGAATCGCGTTTTACCGGATTTGCATATTTGGATTTTTCCTAAAAGACCACCTTTCAAACTTCCCATTGTACAGAATTCGGACTTTCCAGTGGTTTCCGTTGCAGCTGGTGGATTCTGTTCCGCCTGCTTTCGCGAACGTGGGTCGGTCGGCTCGTCGTTCGTTCTCAATCCAGGAAGACAGTCAGGAAACTTGAAAGAAAAAACAAATTAATCAAAGTTCTTGCAAAGAATGCAAATTTGTTTCGAGACGAAATTTCGTCGAATCATGAGAAATCATTGCACTTGTTTATTTATTATGGACTCGGGTCATGGGTGATCCGTCGAGTTGAAGGATTTATTTTTACCTGAATCAATATGTAGCCGTTTGTTTCATCTTCGATAATCTGTGCAATCGTGTTACGCATTTTCCGATCTTTGTGGTCAACGTCGGCTTTGATTTTCCCTTTCATCAATTTGGAAGGCATAACAGCTGCAATAATAACAAGTATTTGAACTTGTGATTTACAGTTTGAGTTTGCAAAATTTAGAGAAAATATTGAGTGAACGTTTACCTTCCCCGTTTGACAAGATTATCGGTTTGACATCAACTTCTTCCTCTTCCGGCAAAGCCTGCGTCTCAACTTCCGTTTTCGATTCGCTTTTATACAATTTTCCTGTAGGAGATATTGCAGGACGTATGTTTCAGTATCGAATTTCAAGGAAATTAGCGGAACAAGTATTTCATTGATTTCTTTCATGATTTTTATCCAGCTCCTGGCTTTCTGCATAAAATGCTGAACTAAAGTAGACTAGCGGCTCTACGCTAGTCACGTGAGTGTTAAATATTCATGAAATTAGTGTGGGCAATGAAATATAAGAAATCGTTAAATGAACTGCGAATTTCATATTGCAGCCTGCGTCTTATGAACCAGTTAAAATATTGATAACGATACGTTGTCGAATATTGACTGACCTTCATCAACAAGAGGCAATGACACTGGAGGATTTTCAATGAAAGATTCGACGCCATCGTCGATGAAATCGTCTCTCAGCAGCATTTTCAACTTTTCTTCTTCCTCCGCTTTATTGATGGTTTGATTGATCTTCAGCAACGGTTTTTCCATGAATGATGACTTCGAATCGGAATCGCCGGTGCTCTCGCGATATCCACCACCGCTTCGTCTACTCGAACGTGGCATATCCGTTATCCCTTCCGAAAATATACCTGTCGACTACAAGAAAACATGATGCAATTGACATTCCGCTCTATTGTTCCAATATAATAAAAAAATTTATTTTCCATACCTGAATCAAATTACTGGGGGTTTTTCCTCGGCCTCGCCCTCGGTCACCTTGACCTCGTCCACGACCTCTTCCCCTCCCAGGTTTGATTTCCTTTTTAACGGAAGCTCCATCGCTACAAATTGATGTTAATAACTTGTAGACCAAGTTTTGCGGATTCATTTTTTTAGATCAATTCAGAGTTTGCGTGATGGAATGGAATTTCATTGAAAAA
Organism: Hyposoter didymator; assembly: GCA_037952995.1. NCBI lineage: Eukaryota > Metazoa > Arthropoda > Insecta > Hymenoptera > Ichneumonidae > Hyposoter > Hyposoter didymator. The sequence continues at coordinate 1,939,180 of JBAJMU010000003.1, forward strand.
TTGGAAGTTTCCTTACTGTCGTTAGTTTCAATGGAATTTTTTTTTTTTTATATAAAAAACAATTTAGTACACGTCAGGATTTTAGTCGATGCCGTTCTTCCTCTGTGTTGCTAGAATTAATGAAAAATATGGTAGACGTACTCTTTTTTCTTGTTCCTTTGTACATTGATGTTGGGTGTGTAGACTTTTTTAGGTTTTTCACTTTTTATGTTAGCGCCCAATGTAAGATCCCGTGGAATGCGAAATGACGTTAGCCTTGTTGTTGTGCTGGCTGAACCGGGTTCGACTTTGATATTTTTCAGGAGCGGACCTGTCGAAGTACCAGGTTCCACTTTTATTTTGACACTTGACAGGTGTGTGTTGTTGCTATCGACTGGTTTTTTTGATGCCATATTTCAAGGACCTTTAACAAAATTTCACGTTAATTTGACCACACCGCCTTCGAATCGTGAATACGAAGGTTCGTTCGTTAACAATCTGAAGAAATTCACGAGCTAAAAAATCAACTTGGAAGCCCAAGAATTCTGCCGTGGCGAATCTCACTTGAGAAATTGTTTGAACAACTTTCTACACGCTGGGCAATTGAAAATAAACAATTCTACAACATAACCTCAAATTTGATCGAAACCGAAGGCTTGTAACACCTCCAATACGATTTCGGAGAGTGCCAACTAGTTAATAGATTCACGTTGTTCTAAAAACTCCAATTTGAGGAAATTAAATTTGAATGAAATTCGATTCACTCACGTGTTTGCGTCTGTGAATTGAAAAGTGACATAAACAGTGACGCGAGGGGCACACACCACACTGCCACAGACTATAGCGGCGGAGGAGTTAGCCGCCACCATCGAAAAATTCACCTCCGGGCCTCTGTGCTTCTGTGCTTGTGCTCATTTTTCTCGCTCCGTTTATTCATTTGGCTGGTCTCTCGGTGGGTAAAGAAGATTCCGAATTTAGCTGTCATCGAGGGTTTTCCGGATTTGAAGTCAACAGCGCAGTCGCACAGGTTTTCTGCTACTTGGCTACGTTCGTTTCCGGCATTTGGCAATCTGGAGTCGAGGTCGCGGTACATATTTATTTGATGAAAACTTGCGGCCGACGTGAAGCCACCATCAAGCGATGCTGTCGTAAGAGTGCAAGCAGGGTTCACGTTCACCTGCGGATGGGCGGGGCTTATCTTATTGTTTAATTTTGTTTTTATTGAGGTTTTCGATATGCTGTATGAGTGATAAAATAGTTATTTATTTGATTCCGCTCGTTCGTATCAATTAGTAAGCCGCAAATCATCGCATACGTGTAAAGAAAAAATCTGACGGAAAATTAACAAGGTGGCGTCAGATACCTGTGATATTTCATTGTCGACGTTGCAAATTGGAAGAGACATACAAGAGTGTGAAAGGTAAATACACAGCGGCTAAATCTTCAACTGCCCAAAAATGGTTAGTAACGACTCGTCGACTCACCAGGGTTGTGGAATCCTTTCTTTTCTTTTAATCGTCCATGCACTTGCTGTTCTTCCTCGAGCAATTTGGTGATTCTTTGTTCCAGATGCAGTTCATGTTGTTGTTCAGCCGTCAAGGCAAACTACGATTGCAAAAGTGGTACGTCGCCCATCCCGACAAACTCAAGAAAAAAATAACCAGAGAATTGATAACTACTATCCTCGCTCGAAAACCCAAAATGTCCAGTTTCTTGGAGTGGAAAGACGTCAAAGTTGTTTACAAAAGGTACGTTCAGCAAAGTGTACTTGTTGCTTAATCATAACAAATGCAGAACAGGGTGTATCCTTTTTCTCCCATTAATTCATAAAAATCCTTTCAATTCCGAAAAAAAAGAGGTTAGGTTTGTTCCTCATGTTGGTTCAATGCTTGCGGGTAATCCATTTTTGTCTTGGTCTTGGAAGCGACAATGATTTCTCAAAAATATGTGTCATGTCGATCGCGCCTTATTTGGTGTTTTGATAAAGTTTTTTCTGGTCAAGGTTCAACAGAAAAAATGCTGGGATATCTAAAAATTCTTCTTTGCACAATAATTTTTTTTTTTTATTTGACCAATTTTTAACAAACAAACAGTAAGAAAAACGACTTGAACTATGAGCAGAATTATTCTGCAGCAGTCAAAGCAATGAAAATCAAGATAATCCTCTTTCCACCGATTTTTCTATGCCAGCATTGGAGAAAATATATATTTCACTTATTTTCGGTTGTGCACATGAAATCAAGAGACGCGGCAGCAGCTCAACGTCAATTTATAAATATGCAAATTGTACAAGAGATTGTAGGAAAATAATGAAAAATGAGTCATTAACAGAAACGATTGTGGCTCGTGATATTTTTGTGATTTCAACAAACCAACAATTTGACATATTCCCATCAATTTCGTTGATACACTTATTTGTCCAATTTGAAGCTACGATTGACTGCAATACTCATGGAATAGGAGACGATTTTTAACAAGGAAAATTCGAATGTATTACAAGTCACAAGATGTATTTCCAAAGCTTAGCACGTTTGCATTGTAGGGAAAGAATGAAATTCTTCCACTGTATGAAAAAATCACATTCTTCCTCATGATTCGTTTTGAGTTTCGTCGAAGAATGGAAGACAGTGATTTATGCTAAGAAACTTGCAGACGGAATGATGAATAATAACGGAAATGTAATTTTACTTACAGATACGCGAGCTTATATTTTTGTTGCGCGATTGAACAAAACGACAACGAGTTACTGACTCTAGAGATCATCCACAGATACGTAGAATTGTTGGACAAATATTTTGGAAGCGTAAGTTTGCTCCGACTATTTCTGAAAATGGAAGATCAATTTTACTGATAAAAGGGAGGAATTATCGAACAATGTTTGTTGTATATTGCCAGGTATGCGAATTGGACATAATCTTCAATTTTGAGAAGGCGTATTTCATCTTGGACGAATTGTTGGTAGGAGGAGAAATTCAAGAAACGAGTAAGAAGAACGTATTGAAGGCGATAGCCGCTCAAGATCTTCTCCAGGAGGTTAGTTATGGCAATGTACCCCTAGAATTGTGACTTGTCTATCCTCACAAATCGCTACTTCTCTCTGACTATCAAAGCCGCGTTATTTAATATGAGCGTCGATCGCATGTATTACGAAGCGTTATTTACGTTGGGCACTTGAAGATGTTTGTTTCCTGGCGCGTCGTCTCCTCGATCTAAAGAATCTCCCATGTACCAACGTTCCTCTTTTTCCTTCGGGCAATTATCGTTTTTTTCCACAGCCAAAAAAGCTGCATTCTCGTATATTGATCTATCGAGGTTCATCGGACGACTATTGTCGATATGATACCCGATCGCGTAGACAAAAAAGTACAATGTCCGCTTGTTAGAGGCTCTTTGTTGTCATTCAGACGTACAATATTATCGTTTTTGTTGAAGGCTGTACCCGCACCCCTGCATACCCTTGAAAACCATTCGTTTGTACAAAGAATCCTCACGATCAGTCATTTTTACCTTTTTTTTTGCTTCTCGTTTATTCGTCGACGAGATATCGTACTGATTTTTTTCTTGTTTTCCCCGCTAATGCAGTATTATGCAAAATAAGATATAAACATTGTTTCTCGGCGGAATATTTTCACCGTCTCGATTATTTCGAAGCACCAACGTTGTCGCGCCATAATACTTGACTCTCGATATGGCCTCGGAGCCGATCTTGACTACTTTTTATTCGTGTTGTTGTTCCGAAATATCGCGTCGAAATTTGCATCTTGAGAAAGTCAGCTTTTTTTCTATATCGAGCGGCGATTCAAAGAATAGAAAGGAAAAAAAAACGTTGACGCGATCAGCAACTAAAAGATTGCTCGAGGAATTTTTGTTGACTCTCAGCGATGTGAATTCCGACAGTCTGGCATGAAATACAATTGTAACCCGCGAAAGCATGTCACGCAGTTCAAACATTTTTGTGCTTCTAATCAGAGATTGGCACGAGAAAAAAAAACGCAGCGACGATAATTTTGATCATTTGCACAGAAAATTTCTCATGATAAGCCGAGAGCGTATACTTCGAAGCAAAGATTGCTCGGTATCGATCCTTGTGGTACCTGATCCCCGAACCTGGAGAAATATCTGAAACGTCATGGTTTTTTTCTCTATTTGTGCCAAATTCTCTGCTTCACACTGTCCCATGTACAAATTAGTCTTACATAGCATTTTCTTTTGTTTCGCACGCGTGTAAACTTGCAGAATGTATATACAAAAACGTTCCTGATGCTTTTGATCGCACTTGCGACAATCATCGTTGTCAAAGCCATTAAAACAACAAAATGTCTCCGTGTATGCATGACGGTATAGCGCGCGCACGCGTTTCTGTGATTTTGAACAAAAAAGAGAGAAAAAGAAACAAACTTTACCATTATCCGAAGAAGTCACGTTGACACATTGTTCGTACTCTCGAAACTTTTGTGTTTTATACGAGAGAAATTTATGGTAATTCGCGTGTATGGAACTTATTTCTTTGTCCAATAACTCTTTGAGTATGGACCGAACGTACAAAGCCACTTTTTTACAATATTTTTTCGCCATCGTTGAAGAGTTTTTAGAAAAGAATATTTTGTTTTTCGCTTGAATGCATATTTCAAATACTCTCAGGTATTTTTCTAGAGAATATTTACAAAGTAGAAATTTGGAACAAGTATTGACTTCGATGGCCACGAGTTTGCCTTGCAAATACAAGATTCTCTGTGTATTCGGTTAACGATGAGAAGAGAGGGACAGGGTTCAAAAAATGTTGCGCATAATTAATTCATGATCATAACTTTAACAATTTTCGTCAAAAATTGAAAAAAATTTAATCAAAAATTTAATTGTGAATCTACGTTTTTGGTATCACGATATTTGCTTTGGACTCGAAGAGTCCACACGATCAAGTTCATTGAAAAGTTCTTTCGTTTCTTTTCCCATCAGCATATTTTAATCTGTAAGTCTTTTTTGCTATTATGTTTTTCGAGATGACGCGAACTACATCGCTCCGAGTTGCCATTTCCTTGTGAGAAAATGCTTATGATATATATTTTTCTTTTAATTTCCATTCCTACTAATTTGAAAAATTGATTCTACAAAGGAAAGCCTTATGAGAATTTCTGCAATTTTCTCGTATAATAAGAACTGGTAGTCCGAGGACGATAATGGGTAACACGGTTAATAGGGTAAAACGTCCAAATGAGGCATAATTAAACGTTTAAGCATAATAAAGTAAAGTATTTTGCGAAAAAGTGTCGAGCTTAAAAAAGTGGTATGAATTTTCCTAGACAAACATCACACAATAAAAATAAAGTGTAAGATAAAAAAGCGGCTACAACTTAGTCAGGCTTGTGTAAAATGGGTGAAAAATAATTAAAAATGCGGAATCTCGTGCCTGAAGAAATGATAGCCATTGGCCCTAAGTTAATCCATCATTCTGTATGAATGTTTATAAAAGAAAAGTAAACTCTAGTCGATCACGCGTTCACTCTTTCGACTGAACCGCGTCAGCTTTTGCGCTTGAGTCATGAAGCATCAAAAATGAGCCTTGGCAAAACAATAACATTGCATTATCTTCCTTTCGCGTTAATACCGCAAATGTATCGGTTGACCGGTGTGAAAGTGTGAAATGGCATGAGAACAAAAAATAAACAGAATTGATGCGATTGTCTCAAGGGATCGTACCTCTCCAGACACAATCGATTGAATCGACAATAATCTGGCTGAATTGAGTCCAAAAATTGCCACTAAATATATACACAAATATCTATATATTTATATATATATAAATTTACACACAACAAAAAGAAATTAATATAAATGTTATTTGACATAATTATTTTCATACGTATATTTTTTGCATAATGATTTAAATGAATGTGGGAATGCTGCTGTAAATAAGTAGGCTGATGATGTACGTGTACATGTCTATAAAACCTAATAAAACAACTTTTGTCCGCTGCATCAATATGCTTCATATCAATGTTTATAATATTTACATAGCGTAGATTTAATGAATATAAGCAACGCGTTGAAAACCTTTATGAGTTTGTGCTGCCATTCGTTTAAATATGAAAATTGAAAGAGTGTTTTTTTGTTTTTTTTTTCTTATTCCAAGTTGTGATTTGTCTGTCGTTGCTCGTTCGGTTCGGTGTTCTGAACGTTTGTTTTCCATACGTGCGTACTTGGTTTTGTTTGGGTTTGTCAAATGGCGAATAATCGTTTGGTATACGAGATTGAATTATAGAATTTTGAATGAATTGAGAGAATGCGATTGAGCCTTATGTTATAAGCTGGAGAATTGAAACGAGCACGAAACGGAAAACTAGTTAGTGTTTGTTTTGTTTGTGTAAGGACGAAGCTGTCGAAGGTGCTCTGCGGGAAATAGGGCTTTTATAGGCGCCCCGCTCCTCCGTCTCTCCCTACCGTCGACCAAACTGACCACCAACAACCACCAACTTCGACAACAATAACTCATCTGCTGAACGATGCCGTCGCACATCTCCACTTTCTCCTATAAAAACGTTATTTTTTCGTTTTCTTTATCTTTCTTCGTGCGTTTACCATTTCGAGATAATTACCGAGTCCTGGCGTTCCAACATTATGATTCGCGATGTCACTACGGCCCATCGTCTTTCTCATATTTTTGTACAGATTTCCGACGTGCTTTAGGAAACTTAGATGAAAGTAATATAAACTTGAAATATATACATAAATAAATGAATAAATATTCATATTTTGCCATTTTAGAGGGGAACTTTATATCTAGTTTACGTAGGTTTTTCCGTCTTTTGCGATTATCGGTGTATTTATTATTAATTCGCGTAGACGACGATATTCTACATTTTTATTTAAAAAAAAATTAAAAAAAAAAAAAAAACGACGGCAATAAAATATCACACAATCGAGGATGCGTGCGAAAAGATAAAAACATCAAGTATCGACACGATTTCCAAAAAAAAAAAAAAAGCACTACCGTAGTTGAATCAACTGTTGCGGATTTATTTAAAGCTTCGCGAGAAGACATCCGCCACATCCCTCGAGAATGAAATATTTTTTAGCGAACCCGTAGAATTCTTATTTTCTCAATGAAATTACGATGTAAGAAAAAATAGCGCTAGTTTTTCAATGTACAGAAAAACAGATGACGTGCACTTGTACAATAAAATTTTCTCTACCTAAAATAGTTGGACATTGAAACGTTATTTTTTCGTTATGAATGGATAATGATTTATATATTTTTCTATCGACCCAAACACACACACACACCGTTATTATTTATTGGAATAATGAATTTTGTGCCGAAAATAAAGGAAGAAAAGTTGAGCGAGAGTGCTCGGAAAAAGCATGACATTCCTCTGCGCTGAAATGCATTGCAAATGTAATTAACTGTTTACCGATGACACGGCTTTTGTTTAAAAGTTATCTCAATACGACATCTATGTTGATTTACATATCATTGGCTGTATATGAAAAGGGTTCACCATTTGAAGCTGCAACAAGAAGATTACTTGTTACACAGAGTAGGTACGTCTATTGTTTATTTATAATAATATTTTCGTTTATATCCTCGTAGAGATTTGTCGAATAACGTGCAGCCTCAAAACTAAATCGATCCCTCTTCATATACGGTCGCAACAGTTTATCACTTCGTACCTTTCAATAAATCATTACTTAACTATTATTTTATTCTCGTTTCGTCATTTATGCAGTTTTATTTGATTTTGATTGCAGGAGGAAACTCCCCAAGGATTCTTCGAGGATCATGGACTCGGTTAATTCCTCTCGGACGAAAAACAATGCACCAATTCCTTTGACCAATCTGCTCGATGGATTGGCGAGCGGCGGTCATCTCTAATTAATATTCCATCAAATATAGGCGCTCTCGTTAAATCGCAATGAAGAAATATATATATAGGCTTTTAAATGTTATTGTTGGCATCACCATGCGAAACTACGACTATCCAGTCGCTATCGTTTCCTCATTTTATTTTATTATTATCATCTCGCTCTTTTGACTGACCAATTGCCAAAAAACGTAATCATCCATTTGTTCGAAGCTGCCGAGTTTCTTCGAACGGAACCAAAAATTCATTTCCATTTTTTTAAAATCATCTTCGTGAATTTTGCACTCGTTGCTATTTTTATCTCGACGCAACTTTAGATAGGCTTCTTATCCACACGCCTCAACTTTGAGCGGAATGTTTTTTTCAATTATATTGTAAGAATTAGTGGCATTAATTTGCTATTGGACACTTGGCATCACGCACAAACTTTCCTTGCCCAATCATCAGTAACTTTATATTGCCAAAAATGTGTCAGTTGCAATTGTCGCTATTTTAATTTTGCCTCTTGGCGAATTCCGTCTCGAAATAAAAATACTCGAATTTGCTTTTTTTTTCTGTCATTCCTTTGTCACAGAGAAATAGAAAACAAAAATCAAGAAAAATGCGGGCCTAATTTTTTCTCGTAATAACGAAAAATGTTTTTCATAGCGAAAGAAATTCGGAAACCGATAAAATTGTGTGCACAGAGATAATCCTTTCCCATTGTCGTTTCGCGCAAATTACAACACACGCAACATTACGATTTTATCGTGAGGTCGTTTTCGTCGGAGTGAGAATTTCAAATCGTATACGAGACATATCGAACAAATATATAAATCATTATGCACAATGTTGATTCTAAGTAAAAGTTGATCGACAGCTCAGAGAACGATAAACAAGCGGAGATATTTTTTCCAGAGGAACTGCATTATTTTAGTGAATCTGATTATAAATGAAAATGTTGGTTGCTGTGAAAAATACTCCGAGTATTCGAACTCCAGGAACATTCGAACACTTTATCGCGTCGACTATTTTAGATTTAATTATTTCGCTCATTCGTCCTTTTTCATACGTCGTTTTTGAGTCGGGACTCGAAACGATCGTGTCAATGACTAAAGAAAAACGAGTCCTTCCTCGAAGTAGGGCTTTCACAGCGTGCTATATATATTACAATTAAGAGTTCGAATTAATCGTTCGAGAATCAAAAATCGTTTCTATGATATATAGTTCATGCTTCACGCTCCGTCCACCATTATCGTAAATATGTTATTATTATCATAATCACCATCATCATTATACTTGATAGTAAAATACCAACAATAAAGATTATGATGGCCAACGAGTTTAAATAACACAAAGAAAGTTAAAAATCGTTCGTTCTCCCATTATTTCCTACCGCGTTATCTTTTCTCCGTTACAGTGACATTTTTCTAAATCTAAACTCGAAATTCGAAAATTAATTAAACATTTTATTTTCCTTTGAATCTATCATTCGAAAAAAATTGTCCGTTCGAATAAATGATAAAAAATTAATATTTGTTGAATTGTCACTGAATTCGAACATTTATTTACGGGTGAAAATTTTGCAATCCACGGATGACAATTGTTTGTATTTTTCTTGGATTCATCAGTCTTCGAAAAACCGTGCATAATTGATGATTTGCGGATCATACGATTTTCTATGGCACCGCGGACCATTTGGATCCTTTTCGTTCCACCATATCTCACGTATTTGGGGAGAAAAAATCTAAAAAATTATGACGATTGTTTTGTTTCTGAATAAAACGTTTTGAAAAACTTCGCAAAGGGTTGAAAAATAAAGAACCTCATATTTGTTGCTGCAATAATGATTGAATTGACAAAATTTTGAATATCTCCGATCGTCTTCATTATGCTCAGAGCTTCGAGGTTCGTCTGTGCCACGATTCAATCTACTAGGACACCCCGGCAATAACTAGTTCACCATTTTAGAGTATCGCTTCGTAATATCTTTACACGCGTGCACGTAACTTTGCATGTGTTTAAGGTTCAGGGGTAAAAACCTCCGAGTGGTATTTTGTGACTCAGACGAAGAACATATTTCAGTAAATGACAATTGAAGATTTCTTGGGTTGAGGAATCGGTTAAAATTGATGCTTTTTGCTTGGGTCAAAATGGCCCGAGGTGTAGGGACACCTTGTTGTTTGTGGTTACAAGGCAAACACCTGTAGTAAGAGAAGATCTTGCGAACGAGATTTTGAGCGCGACTGAAAATGCATCGTTGGTAGCGTCGATTTGGTTTGAATTCATTGATCGTACCAGCAATCCCCAATTGTCAATTAATTTTTTTAACGCCAAAACGTGTAACAAAGTCGCAAATTCCGTGAGAAAAAAGGGGAAGTTGTCGGGAACGAGGCACCGGAGGTGGCTATCGACGAGGGTGGTTCTGGGAGTTGAGGCATTCGCGTAGTTCGAACAAAGCTGTTGGTCTCGCGCGCGTGAGCTTGCGCGTACGAGTCCACATTCCAGAGAGAACGGATCGGAAAGGAGGAGAGCGTAGGTGTCTGCGGAACGTGGCGGGTAATCATGGTCGGGAGCCTGATTAGTCTCGCGGCTAAGCAGGACATTGCGAAGAAGATGGTCCGATGGTAGTTGGGAAAAGGGAGAGAGGAATGTTCGCGAAATCCTAACCTTGCCGAAAAGAAAAAAAACCAAAGAATTTTTCTTCGTGGTCGAAGATTCGACGCGTGAAGAGCGTAGAAAATGCAGAGAGAACATGAGATGACTGCGTACGTACGAGAGAAGCTTTCGGGCACGTGTTCAGCAGTCCTGGAGAACATAGTGACGCGTTGACGCGACGCCGGACGCGGCGGTCCGATGTCGCCCACGCGCGCGACATTGTCGGTAAAAGTCCAAGTGGCGCGAGAGTCGTGTTGGGAAGGAGCGCGATAAGATATATATTCATCGTATCGTCGGGTGTGTTATAGTAGAGAAAGAAGGGCGCGCGTGGCGCGGTAGTAACGCGTCGTCGTATATATAGAGAGCGCGATAGAAGCGCGCGAGGGGATGCGCGTGAGGAAGAGTTTAGAGGCGTCGGCGCGGGCACAAAACTCGAACAGTTAGTGACGTCTTGGTTTATCCCTCTTATCGTTTGGACAGTCGAGAGAGACTGCCGCGGCGACGTACCCCGTGTTTTTTCCTCGTCTTGTAGTAGGTGACTCTCCGTAAATGTGTGCATGAGTTCCGTTGCTCGTATCTCGGACGAATCGTTTCCCTTACGAGCGCGACGACGATATCGCTCTACCCCTTCTCCGAAACAGTACAAGGGGGTACGAACGTGTGCGCGCGCGGGCGTTCTCTGGAGCCTTTGAGTGTGCCATCGCGCAACGTTTGATTCTCATCCGTGGCAGCGCGCGTGTGTGTGTGTGTGTGGGAGTTTTTCCGTCGACTATGGGAGTGAGTTCGAGGTGGTAGAGTGGCCGCTCCGTGTACCGAAGTCGGACGTCGCGGCTGTCGTGCGCCGTACGTGTACACCAGCAGCGGTGGTCGAAACGAAAAAAAAGCTGAACTGGTCGGTAACGACTCGCGAAAATAAATAATAAAAGTCGGATAAAAGGAAAAGAGAAAAGGGGGAGGACGGGAGCAGGAGGTTGCGTTGTCGGGTCGCGAGAAATAAGAACGGCAAAAGAAACAACAGGGTGTGGAAAAGGGAGCTCGTTCGCTTGTGCTCGTTGGGTGTTGTATGTGTGTGAGTGTGTGCGCGCGCGCGGGGCTGAGTCGGTGTGTGCGGGCATACGCGTTGTTATATATACAAAAGTCCTCGATGGAATCTCGCGCGAGAGATCTCATTTATTTTCGTCCACTTTCGAGAGGAAAAGTGTCGGATTAATTGGAGAGAGGGCGACGTTCGTACGAGCGGCAGAAGCAGCGGCAAGAGCGTATTAAACACGCGCACACACGGACTGCGATATTTGTATAATTAAGCAGCACGAAGGCAACAGTGGAGGAAGGGGTGGCGGGCAATAGGCACTTCCGGTAGAAGCGGCCGGGGGAGGAACGAGAGCACAGGACATCGCTTGCGCCGCGGAGCAAAGGAATCTGTACAAAGTAATAAATTGAAGAAATTTCGGAGCAAACTCGCGGTGTGGTGGATCGAATCGAGATCGAGAAACGAGTCAATATTATTTTCGTCCTTGTTATAGTATATGATTTCGTTGAGTGTTTACATCGAGGATGAATGGGCTCGCGAAAATCGCACCGGATATTAGGAGGTGCTACATGAATTGGTGGAAAAAGCTCGAATGATCGTTGCTCCTGAGGATCGAAAGGAAACGGTGCATGGTGGTGGCAGCAGCAGCAGCAGCAGCAGCTCGGACGCATTTCGAAAACCCATAAGAGATTCGTAGGGAATAAAAAAACGAGGGCAAAGAGATAAAAAGTAGAAAAAACAAAGCGACATTGCAAGGGAAGGGGGCGAAAAAGAGGATATAAAAAAAATCTAGAGACAGAGTCCGAGAGCCGATTACCGCGCTTACTTTCGGAGGGGGGTGGTGCCGTTCGAGATATATTTTTTGTTCTCTCGTAGTGGGCGCCCGCCCCCGCCCTCTCCCTTGAAGAACGCTATCACCGCGTTTCGCGATCGTCGTCGTCGTCGTCGTCCTCGTCGTCGTCGTCGTCGTCGTCGTTGCCGCCGCCACCACTGCTGCGACGGAGGGGAGGGGGCGGCGGAAGAACGAAAGAGAGAGAAAGGGGTTGATTGGTTGGGGGTTGGGGCTTGGAGGAGGGAGGATAGCTGCCGATGCGAGATCGCAGCTATTCGGCGGCGAGCTCCGTGTCACGGATGCGCGAACCCACCGAGATACTTTGCCCAGCAGTACAGCACAAGTGATATGGTCAGCTGTGAAGTGGGCAAGTGCTGGGCAAGGCGAGCCTCCGGAAATGCGCCTTAGGCACGTGAAACTCGTGAAACGGGAGTGCCCGTGGCAGAGAAATGTACGTGTACGGTTTCGAGATTACGTAGGCATGTAATACATCATCACATGTATATATATATATATATATATATTTATTTATCATTTTATATATAAATATATATAAATATATTTATAAATATATATATATATATGTATGCCATATATATATTATACATACATATATATACGCGTATGTCGTACGTCGCGCGGCTCTCGCCCTGCGTAGCTTCACGGTGAAATACTGGCGTGAACGGCGCCGCGGCGGAACGGGGAACATGGCGTCGGTCTCCGCTGAGACTCCGGAGAGCCACGGTCACAGCTTCAGCAAAAAAACGTTTCACAAACCAACGTTTTGCCATAACTGCACCGACCTACACTGGACATTGAAAGGCTACATCTGCGAAGGTATAATCCAACGCTCATCCATCTACTTAATCATATCACACCATGTACCTGTCATCCCATTTGTATATTTAACCCCAGAACCTCGTTCTCCTCATCGCGGAGCTATAATAGTCACTTAGCCCGCCGAGACGAAATTTACTCGTTCCTTTTTTTTTGGTAATTCTTTTTCGTTCCTCATGGAACTTTGCCCCGATCCCAATGTTTTACAAATTCACTTCACGGCCGGAACGTTTAATCGACGAGAATCGTTGACGATCAAGCTTCGTGAATAAAGGACTCGATCGCAACGAATATCGCTGTAGAGAGGGAGACTTCGCGACGCCTAGACTTTGAACGACGAGAGAAAATTGTTCGGACAGCCTCAAACTTTGAAGCTCAAGTTTATTCAGTGCCGAACGAGCGCAATGGTTTCTTGTTTGTTTCCGCCTCTACGATGTGCGGAATTTTTCTGTAAATCTTGACATTTTCACATCGGTTAGCAAAGCCAAAGAAATACTAGGGCATGGAGCCATGATTTTGACTCTTTCGCGATCCTGCACATGCTTTTCACCCTCGCTCCGTTTTCTACGAGATTCCGGCCATGTTCTTAGTCTCTACAGACTCTCCTTCAATTTTCTCCTCTCATATCCTGCGTTTTAATATTTCGTAAACAGTTCGCAGAGCGATAACTTTCTAAGTATGTAATTTGCAGGCCGTAGAAATATTTCTCGTCCACGTTGAAAGGCAATTGGATAATTATATTTCTTATGCTAATTACTAAGTATCAATCTCAACGATTTTGTAACGTATGTGGAAAGACGTTGATTCGTTCGTATTTTATTACATTCGTGGCAAATTCGAGTTTAGTTGGTTTGCGTCAATTCGCGTGTCTGATCGGTACGGATTTTTCTACTTTGTGCTCAAGCCGCCTCCGCACACTCGTAATTCCTTCTTTCCTTTTCTTATGCTTCGTGTGCTAGGTGCAATAGTACACGCTACAGCGATACGAAAGAGCTCGAACTCGGTCATTCTCGCGCGTCCCACATACCTACTGGAATACAACACGCAATGGGGAACCCAACGTGTCGAGTTACTTTTCGCTCTCTCTCTCTCTCTCTCCGTCTTTCTCTTCCTTCCTCTTCCGCGATTAGAGCCAAGGCTCTCTTATTTCGAGACTCTCACGAGCATGGCTCCTGTGGAGAAACTCACACGTTCATTCATTGATGCGATTACGTGTGTAGAATTGGTCTGGGGCACTAGTGCGAGCATCCCCTTAATGGGCACACAGTTCCTACGAACCTGACGCGCATAGTACACGCTGGACAGACGTTGCTTATATAAAAATGAATAAATAAATCGCCCATAACGCAGTAAGATTTCAATCTCTCGATCAATGAACGTGTTTTTAACTTTTCTCGTGAGCAAAGTTCCAAGATCATTGCAGGGGAGCTTTAGAAGGCCACACACGCTTCTTGGGATTTGCGATGTTTTTCGAGATTACCGCTCGACATTTCGATCCGGAATCCAGCCAATTGGTAGGCAAGGCTCTCAGTCGTGATGTAGGGCAGTACTCGCGTTATCATTTTCCAGAACTGTTGGTTGATCGGGTCTCTCGGTCGCCTCACAGCATCTAATAAGGTATCGACCGATCGATAACCGTCTCTCGGAAGTAAATCCAGTTTTATGTACTGGTAAAGGGCCGTTCGCCCTGTGTGGTGGCGAGAAAATAAGCCTCGAGGAGTTTCCTCGCTCCCGCACCACGCACCGCGATCAGGGGTTGGCCCGTTGACTGACGCTCCGTGCGCGCGGGAAAACCTTGACTCTCTCGCTCTCTCCATCTCGCTCTCTCGGTCTCTCGGTGATATGCTACGCGCGATGGTGTGCTCGTAAGCGCCTCCGTCCTCTGCATGGCCTTTCCAACTACCGCCCTACAGGTCTTTCCATTCGTTAGCATTTTATAAAATCTCCGGTTTGGCTCTCTTCTGGCTGACCTCCAACCGGCCGTACGCGATGAATGGCCAAAGTGCTCATTCAGTGTGTTCAACCTTCGCCGTTGATACAACGACACAGGCCCATTCGAGAAATTTTTGGCCTCGCTCGAAATAGACACACCAAATCAGCAACAATGATGAAACTCTACAAATCGAATTGAACAATGTATCCAAAACAAAAATTCACCAGGAATTGCCTATTTTCTTTGAGTCTCTACAAAAATTCTAAAAACTTTCCTTTTTTTCTTCAATCCTCAAAAACTTGGCATATGCGATCGCAATAACGAAGTAATGCTTTCTGTTCCGACGACTTTGAGCAAAGAACACGTTCTTCCTACGAACCGGGCGAATTTTTAAAGCTTTTGAAAAATCTGCATCATGTTGTTTTTGGAGAATGCCTATGCCAGTCGAATTTTGGTAGTTGCTGCTTTTACATGGCCGAGGGATGAGATAGATGATGAGAACTGAGCTTACAAGCGTTTGTCGGAATAACGGAATAATGGAGAATAAATTTTTTCAGGGAGAAAGGAAAAATCGAATTAAATCGTTTGTGCCAAAAAGTATGAAATTCAAAGCACTCTTTGGGAAAAACATTTGCTCCAAGGATTTTGTTAGAAAGTGCAATTCTGCTGCGACGATTCAGCCAAAAGGGCGAAACAAGGAGTTCGTTCTGATACTTCTGGAATAAAAAACTTGTGTGATTCCGATGCTCTTGAAAGATTTTGTAAAAAATGTAATAACTTAATGGGCCAATCGACTCTTTTGTTTTCGAGGCAATTAATAAAGAGGACTGTACAGTATATTCGAGCAGTCGCGTTAAATTTGGATTACGGTGAAATTCAAAGCTTGATATATTTCGAAGAACAATTGTTGACTCGTATTTGGACGTTATTACGATACTCGAGAGCTTTTGCTGGGTGAGCTTTCGTAAGCTGTTGGTACAAGGGTGAGGCGGAGGGCGCCTGTGCCGCGCGCGCGACTCTCTCTCACGAGCATCGATCGTAGGGGGGAGGAGGGGGTGGGTTTCAAGTTGGGCTTCAGGCAGGGACGGCGGGATGGAATTGAACGTCGGCATAGCGGGGGTGGCGGCGGCGGCGCTACCGCCACGGCGTTACTGTGCTGGAGGAGGGTAAGAACGGTCTAACGGGCCGAGAGAAGAAACGCGCGCGGTAACAACAACAAATAAAGAGGCCAGAGGCGATGGAATTAAGCCTGCGCGTCAAACGGTGTAAATTCGCCGCGCGTATATTACTCTCTCCCATGGACCACAGCAGCTACTCACCATTCGAAAGAAAACGTCGTACAGAAACATTTCTCTCATCCAACTTGCCATTCATTTCTCTTATAAACAAAGTCCTCTTTTTTCAACATTTTATAGAGAAAAATAATGAATGGAGCACGAGAGTCTAAATTTCCCGACGTCCTCGTGACTGCTGTCCGATGTTATTACGTGTGAAAAATATGATCGTTGCACCGAGGCTCACACTGTATGATCCACGACGACACGTGACCTTTATGCAATTTTTTTCGAATCGTTTTTATTCCGTTAATCCTCGAGATTATCGAGTCAGTTTGCATTTCCAAGCAGTAACTACGTTTCGACCTTTTAGAGAATCCAAAAATCCAGCTTAGTACCAGGCACATTCGGACAATGTGTTGATAATAGCCTTTTAGTCGTTTTATTCAGTTTTTTTTTCATGCAGATATATGAATTTAACAAAACGCGCTTCGATCCCCTCAAAATTGAAAGCAAAAATAAATAAACGCTTTTCTCGGTAAATACGAGTAGGCGGTTGTTTCATCAACCAGCAGATAAAAGATGAAACTTTTAACTACCGCCAGGATTCATTGAAAAACCGTTTGCTCAACGATATTCACGAAAATAGTTTTTTTTCTAATTCGAGTGCCGCGTCCGCTCGTGTCGCTCTTTAGCAACGCCAATCGATAATTCCGCCTATAGGCGCTCTCCCCACAGTCCAGCAAACACCCTTTAATTAGACAAAATTATTATTTTTTCAACAAAACACTCACACCGAAGCGTGCTCTCGGAATTTGTCAAAAAATTCTTTGTGCGAATCGAGAATCACTCGATTTTTCCACCTCAAGTTTACCCTCAAATAACCGTCGAAAACGAGTGGATTTTGGAATGAACATTTAGAATGATTCTTCAATTTTTTGAATCCGTTAATTCCAAAAAGGAAAAAAAATTCTGCTATCTTTTGTCTCGCTCGATACATAGCAAAATGGAACAAGAAAATTTCTTCACCGCGCGTCGCACTATTTTGTGAAGCTTTAGAAAATATGTGCTGATTTAACATTCACCATTGACCGTACATGTTAATGAGACATCTCGTGGTATATCTCGATATGACAACAATGCGAATCTCGAAGCGAATGCATTATATTTTCTAAAGCCTACACGCCAACAAGGAAATTAAATTCATTTTTGTGTAAAGATGTCGCGACCGCAGTTTTCCACTGACACTGCATCGCACGAGTCGTTTTTAACCGTCAACATTCTTACGAATTCGACATTGCAATCAACACGGATTTCCACTTTCCATCAATTCACTTGACCCATGAGCAATGCATTTTCCCTTGCGTCCAAATTGACCCGAAATTTCATACTCGCAGGTTCGTATATAGTCACACCCATTCTAGTATAATCAAACTTTTTGAATGAAAACGTACGAAATACTAATTTTCGTTGGTTTGAACTTTTGTTCATTTAACGATGAGAACGCTTTTTTTTCACTTTTCATTTATGAATATCCCGGCGAGCGTGTAAGACCGAAAAATGCTGGAATTTGCTGTTGGAATGGTTGTCCAGTGGTTGACCTAAATCAAATAAATTTTTAAATCGTTTGCAAAAGTATTTGACGCTGAAATATTGATTCAGGAAATGAATCATGTAAAATATTTAATCTGAACTGGAAGAAAGGGCACGTAAATTAATTCGTACGATGACAAAATATGTAAATTTATTAGAAAATTGAAAAACTTGAAATTCGTGCAGATTACGATCTAACGAACTAAATGCAAGAGGCTGCGCGGGCTGACATTATTTTTCAAGCAGTTTACATACACGAAACAACCGGCAAAGGGCTAATGGTGTTGGAAGAGTTGGCGAAACAATGCTGGGAGGAAAACAGAGAGAAGAAAAAGAGAAAGAGAAAAGCTCGGAGCAGCAGGTCGCGAGCCGATATTCTCAACGTTGTCGTCTCGCGAAATGCGTCCGAGCTCGTTCCATTCAGGTCTAGAGGCTCGAGGGTGGCAAGAACGGGAGAAAGAGGGTGAACGCGCGGGGCAAACGCAAGCTCTCTCTCTCTCTCTCGCGATGGTGCATTTCTAGTACAAAACGCAACCGTTGGAAAAGGGGAGCGCTGGGACGGTCATCTCTTGATAGTTGTTATAAGGCGCAACGAGTGCGCAAACTGGTGCAGCACGGTATAACGCGCGAGCATCCCCCATCAACGGTGGAGCATTGTTCCCTTGACAAAGAGAAGCTTGCTAGGCATTGGTTCAACATATATAATATATAGCACAGGTGCAATGAAAGATGGAGAGAGTTGGAGAGCGAGAAGCAGCAGGCGAGAGAACAGGAGAGTTTGCTATTTGCTCGCTCTCCCGCGCATTGTTCGCGCAACAACCCGAGTAGTAGACTCGTCCCTCGTGGCAACGTTGACTGACGAGAGAATCGTTGATCCGCCCACGCGTACATAATTCAAGTTTTCCTTAAACCTCGCCGCTTTTCTGAGCAGAGGCCGACAAAGCACACACATATACACACGTGTATACATTTAATTTTTTGCTCTCTCGAGCCGCGTGGTACAGACCGTTTTCAGTTTGTCCACATAAAACCCAAAGAAGCTTCGTGCATTGTACACGATATCGAGCTTCCACCGCTTCCAGCAACACAGCTCTTTCAAAGGCTCTTCATCTGCTTCCACCACCCAAATTTCTAACACAATGATTATTACGCTACGATGGCTCCAATTTACTTTTCCATTATCCTGCTTCGGTATAACATCATTTTACCATTTTATGAGGTTCATTATTGTCATACAGAGTTACAACAACTTAAAACCAAAGCATTTTCATTATTTCAAATGAATAAACATTTTTCTCAATCATTACAAGTTTATCAATCAAGACTTTGTGTCTCGAAACTGTTTTATACGTGAGAATGTCATTAAAAAGCTACATCAGTGGCTGAAAGTATCGGGGTCGACGGAATGCTTATTTTTTCAAAATTAACAGCGCCAACAAAAACAATTTCTTCACAATTTTTTTTTATTTCGATAATTGAATCGCTGTATTTCAACAACTCGTGCAGCTATTTTGACTCTGGTTTTTACACTAATCTGCGATGCGCATCGGAGTAGCAATTTTTTTTTTTCACGAATTTTGTACGCTCCGAAACAATTTCTCTAAATTTTTTGCTGCAGGTTAAAACAAAAAATAACAACAAAGAAACAATGGTCTTGAAACTGGCAAATTTTGGGTTTTTATCATGAGCGAACAGCATCGTAAGGTTGAAATTCTATGGCTCAGAAGTTTAGCTCCGGGCAGCAGAGCTCATTAATTCATAAACCTTGTTTGAAGAGAAAATACCAAGAAAAGAGAATAAGAATCATTATTACAGTAGATTTGTACAGGCATCATTATAGCAAGGCAGTCGCTCGAGATTTTTTCCAGACGGTATGACAAAGCCCTGGATCGGCTAAATTGTGCACCGCAGGTCTAAATTTTTTAGATCTAAAACCATACTCAGCGAATCACCACCGTCGAGTCCACCGAATTTTTGCTCCGACATAAAAAAACTCTAGACTTGAGTTTTCGGTTTTTAGAAATATGGAATTTGAATGAGTCAGCGATAGTTTGAAAAAGTTTTTAAACATTGGAGTAGATTTTGCAACGTTTTTTGAATTACTTTCCTTATTTGGAACTCGCCGATGCGGAAGATTTCTCGAATTTTTGACGAAAAAAAATTGTAGAATAAACATTCAAAATCAATTTTTTCATTCGGGTTGAATTTTTGCTTTGGAAAAGATTCATTTAGATGAATTTACAATTTTTTACGAAAACAAATTTTGGGAAAAACATTCGTAATGAATTTTATCACCGCGGGTATTCTCTTGCAGGATTCGGATTCAGAGTGAATTGTCAGGTTGAAATCAGAAAAATTCTTCATAGGAATGAATATGCAGTGAGCGCAAATCCGTTGGAGTGTTATCAATTTTCGATGAACAGCGTGATGAAACATTTGCGAGCCGCATTGCACACTCATGCAGAGGAAAGAGGTTTAGTTCGGTCAAATTAACAGCTTCGTTACTTCGTACTTCGAATGTAATAACTCGCTTGGGCTAATTATTTATATAATTTTTATAAAATGCGTTATGCGTCGATTCGAAACAAGATTTGACGTGGGAAAATTAATTTTTTTTTACGAATATCTTTTCGCGGCGTAATGGAACTAATCATCCGTACGACTCTAACGAACAAACTATTACATTCGACGTTCACATTCATAAATTTCACTAAACCCTTTTCTCAGTGTACGATTACTATTCCATTCCACAATAATGAAGGTTCGAGAGCTACACAGTAGCTTTCATCAATATACAAATGGAATACAAGCCATTTTTCGTTACCAAAACAATGAATTCGTAAACATTAACATTGTGCAGTACTCGATAATGAGCTATTTAAATTCTATCAAAATTTTCAACATTACAATTTTAAATAAATGAAATACATGCACGAAAGTTATACGCCCATCGTATTGGGGTGCCCCATTACGAAGTAATGGATTCATGGTATTTTTAGCAGCTTGTTTAATCGTCAATGATAATTGCAGTCGAAGTAATAAAAATGCAATGTCTGCAGCAAAAAAAAAAAACAAAGATGGAACAGAAATTTCAGACAAATTCGAAGCCTCTGATTGCGCATAAAATGTAATATTTACAAAGAATGAATAACGATCGAAATTTTGCATCAATATTCAAAATTTCAGTCGAAATCGTTGAGGGATATAAATATAAAAATTGTAATGGAACGAATAAATCCACCACGGTCATCCGAGAAAATCTGTATGATTGAGAATTAGAATCCAGGAATGGTGACTCGTCAGTAAATATTGGAAAATGAGCTACAAAATTTGCCATAAAATGTTTCCTGCAATTTGTTCGACTTTAATTTAGCCACAAACCTACAATAGAATTTCACAATGTGAAACAGTGTTTAATATTTCAATTGAGTGTCCCTTGTATAATTTTGCACTTTTTAATGTTTGATAATGTGAAAATTCATTAGATGGTTCTGCACTATGTCACTCGTGATATGAGAATGTGATAACAGAGAAATACGCTATTTTTAATTATAATTGAATGAAATATTGATCAGCAGAGACGTCACTGCTGGAAGAAAATGTTAATTTTACAGTTTATTTCCTCGCAGAGATGTTTATTCTTTTACGTCATTTTATAGAAATCTTTGTTCGTTGTTCTAAAATAATTTTTCGAGGCGAGGAGGGCGAGGAATTTTTTAAAATTTTTATTCGATGAAACTTGACTTCCGGGTACACAACAGAACCGAATGAATTCTTGATTTGTATCAATATTGTGAACGGAGGTACGAAGAAAATGACTTTTTCATAAAATGAAGAAACTTTAAAGTGTGTAACGATAATTGCGAATAATTTCTGCTCGCATTCTTGCAAAACAATTATTCCAAGTAGACATAGTGCAATCAATCGAGATATCTGGGTCGTCGATAAAAAAAATTTATTTGAATACAAAAATCTTTCTAGAAATGGTAATCAATTTTTGTTTCTTCGCCAAAATGTGTAGATCGAGGTCCGAAAGGGTCACACAGTGTCACGAATTTGTCGTACTTTAGACATTTTTTTCGAAAATTTCCAATTTCATAATTGCACAAAACCGCGGTGGAAAGAATATAAATAATGATTATGAAGGTGCGGGCCTTGGGTTTGATGTCAACGAAACGGTACTGGACGAGATCGAATGTGGGACATGCGTCACAATCCCCGTATGTTATGCTCGTTACATCGTTGCGACTTTTTAGTGTTTATTTTTTTACTTTCCTTTATATTCGGGTAATATTGATGACGTATATTTGCACGTATTTCTGTATGTAAACGGACGCATATGCGGGCACAACCTCGGAGAGATCTAAAATTCACTTGCCCTCCCTCGGCCCGCCTCGCTCCTCTTTCCCTTCGCCCGCACGATTCTTCCTGATGCTTAGAACTCAATACCGCGCGTATTTTCTCTCTCTTTCATTTCCCTTTCGAACTCTGTATGCTGGGTTAAAAGTAGAAATGCCACGGACGTGGCGATCTATGCGCGCGCGTTACGCAATTATAACCGACACGCCGTATGATCATTAAGCGTCAACTTTAAGATGAACGAATCGCGTTCCGAGTCGTTCCAAACGAATGTAAGATTTTACGAGCTTCTTTCAGAATTACCCTCACACAAACCTTTTCTCCTTGGATATTGGCCGCGTTGCCATATCGCTAATCTGTCAAATATTTCATAAATAATAATGAAATTATTTTTTTGCAGTCTGCAACTTCGTAGTGCACGAAAAATGTCTCCAGGCCGTCGTCTCTCCCTGCTCCAGCATCGCGGCATGCCTGATCAAGGTAAGAAAAACATAAAACATGACTCAACTTTTTGTTTGAAATCTCATTTCAAGATTTTTTCACTCGCTATCTCCGTGCACCGGTAAAAAGTTCAAGAATTGTTATTTTGTTGGAATTTCGTGTAAAACACAATTCGAATTTTCCTGTTAAATAATTATTAATTATTTGAAAGCTTAACGAAATTCAAAAATCGCCTATGCAATTAAAATTTAAGTTGGACAATTTAATGTGGACGAACGATAGACTTGTCGAACAAAAATCTAGGAAGCCACGCTCTGTGCGCAAGTAGTTATGGCCGCGCGATAGTCAGCCGGACCGAGCAGCCGTGTCAAACGTAACTACATGGTTTGCCACAACCAAAATACACGATTACAATATTTCACATCGACATTTTACATGGTCTGAATTGTTATCATTGACCCGACACGGATTTTCATGAATTATTGATTCAACCCGATACGGCGGTCCAGTACGACTACAACGTTCGTTTTAGGAAGTTTCTCACTTGACGAATTTGAAGAAAAAAAAAAACAAAAAGAAAAAATGAAAAATTGAGGTTTTTACAAAAAGCTCTTTACCATTTTTTTTTTTCACTGCATTCGTACAGTCAAATCGGGTTTCCGTCACTGGACATTTATTGGTGATTTTTCCGTTACAGAACCCGGTTGCACATTGTTGGTCCGAACCAANNTGATTTTTCCGTTACAGAACCCGGTTGCACATTGTTGGTCCGAACCAACGAATCACAAGAAAAAATTTTGCAATGTATGTCGAAAACGTCTCGAAAACGCCGAAGACAATCTTTCGGTACACTGCGAAAGTGAGTATTTGAGAAGAGAAAATGTTTTGTTTATCCCTCGTGCCGAAATATTAATTTATGAAAAAAAAAAAAACACAATCGATTAATAAATTAAAAATTTCATCGAAATGTTTTATTCTTGCCCAAGTGGCCGATTAAAATTATCCAATCATTGTCTCGTCGTATTTCTCAATGTGTTGTTCGTTGTAAAATGGCATTGGAGCTTCTATTATTGCATGGACAACGAAACAAAAAAATATTTCAAGAATTGATAAAATGATTACAGTCTGCGAGTACTTCGTGCATACGGAGTGCCAGGATTTCGCAGTTGCGGACTGCAAGGAAAACGCGACGTATTTGCCAGGGAAGGACTTGGCGTCGGTGAAACATCAGCATCACTGGCGCGAGGGCAATCTTCCCAACAACTCGAAATGCGCCCAGTGTAAAAAAGGATGCTTCTCCGCGGAGTGTCTCTCTGGCTTTCGTTGCGAGTGGTGCGGAATGACGGTCAGTTCTTTACACTCGCAACATTCGATAACCAAATGACTTTTGTCGTTGTTTCTGAAGCTTCTACCAATTTTTCAATTTTTCTGGTTTCTCCTTTTTACGAGAAAGAAATTATTTATTTTTTAATTTATACGAACAATATTTCGGAATAATTCCTTATGAATTTCCAAACTAAATTTTTCCTCCATTGATACACTGGAAAAGAAATTTTGTGAAAAATCGTCGATATTTTGTTGAACACGATGAACTAAATATTTTTTGATAATTTCAAAATTTTCGTTAATTTGGCAATATATTTGGTTTCTAATGAAATTGGCAGCAAAATTTACCATTGGAACGACAAAAATTTTCTTCCGATGAGACTTTCTAGAATATTTCTTGCTCCGATGACACAATTTTTGGGATTATTCAAAAAAACGTTTAGTTGAACGTATCGAACGAAATATCGATATTTTCCAACAAAATTTTGTTTCCAGTGTAATAATGACGCTCGAAATACATGAATAATGAATTTTTATTCAATGATGATTTTCGGTTGGAAAAAAACAGAGACACGCCTACTGTTACAAGGACATCCCGCAAATATGTACGTTTGGAAATTTGGAGCCGATTTATCTGCCTCCGCATGCGATCAGTATTCCGCGAACGGAAGTACCAATGGAGGCGATAATTGGAGTACAAGTACGACGAAGGGAAGTATTGACGCGTGAGTATATAAACCGCATACACAATTTTTCTTCCTATAGTTACAAAATAGTTTACCTCTGTTACTTTTTTTAGTTTAAACCCACTGTCGCCTTTTTCGGCCGCGAGTTAAAAAGCTATAGCTAATTACACAAGCTGAAATTTTTCGAAAGCCATCGTTCACGAATTATTCAAATGACCCCAATGGTCGAACGAACATTTTCTCGATTTGTACATACTGCATCGATGCTCGCTATTATCTCTTACATAAATGTCTTCTCGCTATATTCGTCTTTCCTTTCTTTTTTTTTCATGCAATGCCTCTCATTTTATACATTTATGTCAAATTTAGAACTCGCAAAGATATTTCGTTGAAAAGGCTCATTTTTTTTCAATCGATTAGCATGTTTCTGCCGAAATAGTCCTTCTCACATTTTTTTCTCGTTTATAAAGTTTCTGGCAGTTTATGGTCCCCGGAGTTTTCGATTCTTCGAGAAACGGAGAGAGAGAGAGATTAGAAATAAACTTTGATCTCAATCACACTGATTATTCATCATATCCTTGATGAAAGCGAACAAAAATAAAAATTTGTAATGTATTTGGTTTTGTGATGGACTGTCGAGTCGGATTTCGATCCATCAAGCCCCCGTTCGATTTCTCTCAAAATTCCTATTTTCCATTACCGCACAAACTTTATGCACGATCATTTATAAAAAGTCAAAGACTTTCTGGTGTAATGTATAAATGCAATGCTACGTATAGTTCTAAGAGAAAACTATTCCATATTATCCTGTCACCGAAAATTTTCCCATAACGAATAGCAACAAATTGCTATGTTTTCACATTCATGACGTTGTAAATATCGTGTATACATTTGTACATTTTTAAGAATCGAGCCCAAAAGCAAAGGCCAACATTTTCAGCATAAAAAATAGCTCGATGACACGCGAAGCAATCGAGGGTATTCGCGAAGGGTTGTAGACTTTTTGAGTGCGTAAGTCGGCCTTGCTGCGATCTTTTAATTGTAATTATTTCTCAAAAATCACGAGTACGAAAAATCCCCAGTTGCCCACTTTTTTCCAATCTTTATTATAAATGTATTTTGTAAACATTGAGAGATTTGCAATTTTCATTTTTTGCAACGATTTTTTCAAGTTTTGCATTGAAATTTTCTATTTCTTCGTTCCAAGTTGGCTAAACCGACGTGATAGTTTTCCAATTACATGCTTGGACATATTTTTATTGTATTGTGCAAAAAAAAATGTTATTCGTAAAATATTCGAGCTCGTGAAGGGACGAATCCGTGGTGAGATTTAAAAAAATGGGCGAGGCCGTCTAATCGCAAAAGCAGCATTTCGAAACTGTAAATCTTGGGCGATATTTTATGGGAATCTTTTCGAGTTGGAATAAAAAAACGAAAAATAAAAGAGATAATCTTGAGGGAGAAATCCGTGAAGATCTTGTGCGTCTGGACACGCGTAAATAATTTTGTTAATTTGCTGAGAGGTATTAACAAATAGCACTGCCTCGCACCGCCTCAAATGTTTAGTCGCAGAGCTCTGCCCATTGATATTGGCCACGGCCCTAAAAGTGTATCTCGGTATTCGGAAAATAAAGGATCGCACACGAGAGAAGTGAAAAAATAGCGACGAATAAAAAAACGAAGGAATAAGAGGAAGAAAATTCAAAATTTAGGAGAAAGAAAAAAGGCAATTGGAAACAACAATCGTTTGCTTCTCATTTGAAGATAACACCGGAGAACAATTCGATTTCGCGGAGAGCGAAGGTATCGGGGCCGCGGGCCATCTGGCCGAAGCTTTGAGGCGCCTTTCACTAGTTTTGCCACGTAGCTGCCATGGAAATTGTCATGCTTCCCCTTCTTACGTTCGAGGTACCTAGAAACTTATTAAAACAAAAACGTCGTCGTGCAACTATGTTTGTGAGCATATATTTTTTATTTTTTTTTTCAATCGGTTATCGATATTGTTGAAAAAAATTGCATCTTTACTATGACTTATATTTTTCAAACGAAGGATAGAAACGAAAATTCGGAAAAAAACGAACAATCAACGAGACAACGGTTGCTGGGTGCGTTTTGTAATGTTTTTTTTTATCCTCTACCATTTTGACGAGACTCTCAACTGGCAAAATTATTTGTTATTTGCCTTTTTCTTTATTTTTCACTGTTTATTCAGCGGTACATGAAAAATTCATTTAACCAAGTATTGGAAATCTTATTGTGCGTGTTTTACGGAATTATGAAGGCGCGGGTGGTGGGAGAAAGGGAGAATTGAGCGCTGCGTGAACACGGAGCTCTTTCAATGGGTTTGTTTAATGTATTGGCAGACACGATATCTTCATTATATTCAAAGCATCGTGCTGCTATTTTACACCCCACGACTGAAACGGAAGAAGGGGTAAGGGGGGAGGGATGGCGAGGAAAATAGTATCTACGCTTTTTCGCATGTCAATATATCGGACGACACCGCAATGCCTTATTTTCATTCATATCATTTTTTATACATACGTACATTGTGCTGCTAATAGTGCCCTGCGAATCCAATTCCGTTGCAACCAACAGCTGCCTCCAACATTTACTCTCCGCTCAAAAATCATTCGGATCCTCTTTTCGCTCAAGATGGTTGGATCACGACGATCCAATGTTTCCCTGCTAAACGATGTTAAAAACATACAAATTTTCAAAAAGACAAGAATTTAATGAAATTTGGTGAATATATTTTTTAATAATATAGATGACGATACGATTTTTTGATGATTTTTCCACCACGTAGTTCTCGAGCAATTGAACACTAAAGTTCACGTGTATAAGTACAGAGTTTACTTATATACTGGGAAAATTGGAAACATTTTTTGTTACTATACTTGATGCCAAAGAATGTTATCACCAAATTTTATAAAATTCTGATTATTACGATTTCGTGATCCGACCTCCTTAACACGTAACAATTTTCATAATCTTTTCCATACGACGAAAAAGTAATTGTAAATTCCACGTGGCTGGATGAGATCGAAAGTTTAGCGTTTAGAGTTAGTTTGTCATTAAACGTTAATTGGCACATTGGGTCTTATTGACCCGGACACACTTATTCCATGCGGAATCTCGAAAATATTCAAAGCCGAAATTTTTTATTATTATTAAAATGTTAACGTATTTTTTAATTTTTTTTCTTAACTGATTTTTTTCGACAATTACATCAAATATTTTCCTACTATTTACGACTCACACAAATTGAAGAATCGTCCAAGTGAACGACTGATTTCGTTTTTCAAAGAAATCGGGCCTCCGGGTCAATTTGACCCAGTGAGATGCTTTTTTCATCTCGGTTTATCGTGCATCGCGAGCAAAGAACGAAAAAATTGAGTCACATGGATCAACATCAGTGTAGGAGAAACTTGTCGAGTCAAAATGTCGAATCGAGTGACGTTTCGGAAGCACACACATTAGCTCTGAATCAATAACTATATATTTCTTTGTAAATTTGTGTTTTCTTGCATATCTTTGTTTTTTATTCATTCGTTTATCGTTCGTATGTTCTCTTGTTATCGTAAATTTCGTTTTAGCATGTGCACACTTGGTTCGCTTGGCCGCAAATGCATGTCACTCTGTCACTTGTCGTCGGATATAATGCCAATACGCGCGAGCACAATTCTACCACGAAGCTACGCCCAACATCCGCCCAGCAGGAAATGTTCCCGAGTTATTCACTTCCGTTCTTACTACTACTACCACAACTACTTGTCCGCTTTGCAATGACTGTGTGTTGCATGCTCTCGGCACTCACTATGGTAAGCGACGACGAATTCGTAAAAGAACGAACGAACAAAAACAAACAAACGGTACAAGCAACAACAACAACAACAACAGCGAAACAGAAACAAATATTACGAATATTCCAAAGAATCCGGTAAAAAGTCAATGAAACGGGAAATCTCAACACATACGAAGGAAATGTGTATCGAAAATGTTTGTAATTAAAGTGAAAATAATATTTTTGCACGATCGCTACTGGGTGGGAATTTTTTTTTTCCATCACGTTCTGAAACTACATTTTTTCCGAGACGTCAAAGTTGAAACGGAGAGCAGTTTATACTGCTGCAAAAACTACCGAGGATTTCACGAAATAATAATCGAAAAAAATCATATATTGAAAAATAAAAATATGAAGAACGAGAGCGAAAACGTTATGTTTTTTTTTTTTTTCTTGAACTTTGAGCGAACTTATAATTCTGAGATTGTTTGTTTTACAGCGCGGAGCATATCGGAAGAGTTCAGCAGTACCGATACTCGATATCGGGACAATGACGAGCCTACGCAACCGAGCACCGCTGGACACAGCAAAGACCCGAAATCCCCCAAGGAAAAGGACGAAAAAGAACGAGGTGACGAAGGTACTAACATTCGGAAAAGCAAAAAAAAAATAAAAATAAAAATAAACTTGTGTGAAAAGCACGAATTATTCAAGATTCCGACAATTTTCATTTCTTCGGCACAAATATTTGATTTTTTAATCTCACTATCCATTTGGCAACAAAATTAACCACGAAAGGAAAAATACGTGAAGAGAATTTTTTTTCTCCGTACAGAAATGATCAAGGTGTACGATGGAAATAGTTCGGTAAGACGTCGAATATTTCGAGTTATTTCAATCTCGCGTCAAGCAACGACGGAGCAAGTTTTGACGGCTGCTCTGAGAGCGTTCCACATCACCAAAGATCCAAGTACGTCATATTTTTGCATCAACAAATTTTCACTAATATTGATCAGCCATTCCTGATAAATTTGACTGAATTTTTGCGTATGTTCGAAAAATAAAATTATAGCGTGTATCAACGAGATTTGAAAAAGGTTTTTGATCGATTGTTTGATCTGTTGTTGTTGTACGATGCACTCAGGCAATTTCTACCTTACGGATTTATATGCCGCGGACGAGACGGAGCTGTGCGATCCGAGTCCGATCATGAATCTTCACAGAAAAGAAGGCAAACGTAGGGCCGTTTTTCTGAGATACAGAGATCGGGAAAGCGGCGAGGTTCGCGTTTATCCGGGCAAGCTTCAAGTCTCTCTACCGTTCTGTACAGTTCCGGTCGATCAGACAACCACCATTACCGATCTCATACGAGAATCGCTCGTACACTTTGATCGGAGAGACGTCGACGCCGAAGAGTTTCGGTGCAGCGAAGTACTTTTGGATCGTGGAGGTAAATTATTGACGTTGGACTCATGACTTCTGACGAATTTTCTCAAATGTGTAACCCTTGGAATGCCCACACTTACATTAATAGGATCTACAAATTTCCCCCAATAATTGCGACTTTTGAATTTTTTATTTATCGAAAACGTAAGAACCGTTTTGGAATGAAAAATCAATTCAATCGTTTTGCCTGGTTGATCGTGCAGAGAATGAGATGCACTTTTGCTGCCGTTTGACCGCTAGAACAATAGAAACGGATATACCAATTTTTTCGTTAAAAAAAAATTCAAATTTTCGTGAAATTTTTATTTACCGAGAGTTTTCAATTTTGACATTATTTTGAATTGCTTTAAAATTCGATAAATCCGAAAATGGTTTGAAATAGATTCGTAGGAAATTCAAATTCCCAACCCCGAAAACTCGGTTTGACATTCACCTTATTTTCCCCAACACGGAGAAAAGCGAAAATCCGTGCGTTTCGAAAATCCACGATTCCATTTTCAATTAATTGGATCATGATGAAGAAATGTTTAGATCCAAAATTTTCTCCAGTTTTTATTGGAGTACAGAGTTTCGGAGTTTTCTTTCTCTCTCTCTGTAAGTTTTAACATTTACGAAAATCGTGTCGTTTGTTGTTGCACAGTTACGGAGCGAGTACTTGCCGAGGATGAGAGACCCTGGGAAATAGTTAAACAATTGGGCAATGACTCTATAAGACAAATGGAATTGATGAGATTTTATCTCCAACTAAAGCAGGACCCGCACGGTCCAAATCTGGCGTTATTCGTCGGTAACTTACCGCCCAATTTATCAGAGAGAACCTACGAGAACAAACTCACCGAGTTTCTAGGAAGAGGTCAGATAACGTTTCGACTCAAGGATTTCTGAGATTAAATGATTGGAAGTAGAGATATTTCTTCCAGCTTCTTTTGCCGAGCAAGCATTCAATCAAACGAATGTTTTTTATTGCAGAAAATAAATTTTCGTCGATCGGGCCAATTTACTACGAATATGGCTCGATGGTAATCACATACGTAGATTCTGATAAAGCGGTTCGAGCTTTATACACCCTGAGAGAATCAAAATACGAGGACAAACACCTTTTAGGTAGGCAGCGATGAAAATTTGGATTTCTAATTATTTATCAATATTTTTCCAACAATTTAAACCCTAGAACCGTGACCTTATTTTTTTTACCTGCTTCGGTGACCTGAGAAAAAAATTCACAGCAATTTTGAAAAATTCATATCTCCGGTAAGATTTAACGAAAAGGATCGAACTTGGGCTCATTCTTTTCGTTTTTTAATGCAGGATCACGTGACTCTGGGGCATTTTTGCTTAAAATCAAAATATTAATAAAAAAATCGGTGAAACAATAAAAAATGGGAGAACGGAGGGAAAATGGGCGCGGGATTTAAAGTGGTCTGGAGTCTTTTTTGACCCCCAGGTTACCGTTCTAGGGTCAATGTTTTGGAACAATAATAAAAATAACAATTTTTAACACAGTCATGCTTCTGCCGAGTATCGAACCGAGTATGGTGCCTCCCGGTGTTCAACCCCTGCTAGTGTTCGTCAACGTTAAATCCGGCGGCTGCCAGGGACTCGCGTTGATCTCTAGTTTTCGTAAATTTTTGAATCCCTATCAAGTCTTTGACCTGGACAACGGAGGGCCGCTTCCAGGGTAAAATTATTAAATCATATCGATCGCGATAACGCGTAAAGCCAATGTCAATGGACGAAACTGTTGTAAAGGCGTTGAATTGTTACTTCAGGTTGTACGTATTCCGACACATAAAAGACTACAAGATATTGGTGTGCGGTGGTGACGGAACTGTTGGTTGGGTGCTCCAATGTTTGGACAACGTGGGACAAGACAGCGAGTGTTCGTCACCGGCATGCGCGATAGTTCCGCTCGGTACCGGGAACGATCTTGCCCGAGTCTTGGGATGGGGCGCGGGTTACACCGGTGGCGAAGATCCCCTGAACCTACTGAGAGACGTAATAGACGCGGAGGAAATAAGGCTCGACAGATGGACCGTAGTTTTTCATCCTGAGGAAAAAGACGACAGAACGCCTTCGGTCCCCAATACAGTTGGCGGTAAATACCAAAAAAGAAATTAACACTTTTTCGTCCTCTCATTTGACATTCGAAGCATGCAGCTTTGTCTGTCTCGACCGAATAACATTCTGCAAAATGACCATTTTTCAAATGAGTTGGTTGGGCTGTTGCGCAGGATCTGGTTCGACGAGCGAAGACAATACCCAAATAATGGTAATGAACAATTACTTTGGGATCGGAATTGATGCTGATCTTTGTTTGGATTTTCACAACGCGAGAGAGGAGAATCCAAACAAATTCAACAGCAGATTGCACAATAAAGGTGTATACGTAAAAATGGGCTTGAGGAAAATGGTGAGCAGAGGATCATCGGTCTTGCATTTGGAGCGAGTCGTCCATTTGGAAGTCGATGGCAAAGTTGTACCATTACCGGAAGTCGAAGGAATAATTCTCCTCAACATCTTGAGGTTACGAAAAATTCTTACGTCCAAATACTATTCACCAAACTCTCGATGATTTTATTTTCGAGAATTCAAATAATAACGATTATAATTTCAACAGTTGGGGCTCAGGAGCTAATCCGTGGGGATTGGACCGAGACGAAAGATTTCAGTCACCCAATCACTGGGACGGAATGTTGGAGGTTGTCGGTGTAACGAGCGTCATTCACTTGGGTAGAATACAGTCAGGAATCTCTACGGCAATCAGAATAGCTCAGGTGAGTCGATGAGTTTTACTATAACGCGTTATTGCCGAGTAAACGAACGAATCGACAAATTTAGATCAAAAATATCTTCGGCTTCGATCCCCGAGCACCTCGGGGCTCGGGTTGTTCAGAAATCAGACAAACTCTCTTACGCTTCATCTTACCGATTGCCCAAAATATAGGACAATTTTTTGGGAAGCGATAATTCTAATTGACGCTAACTCGGTTGACAAGTCCGTTCAGAGTCGAGCCAGAGGGAAAGTGTCTGCTTCAAGGACTGATTAGAAGCGTTTGTACGGGCTCGACTCTGTTTTTTTTCTGGAACAGCTCTGACCATAGGAACTCTAAATTTACAGGGAGGTCACATAAAAATTCGATTACAAGTGGATATGCCTGTACAAGTAGATGGCGAGCCGTGGCTCCAGGCAGCCGGAGAAGTCGTCGTCCTCAAATCCGCACTGAAGGTAATTTTCTCAAAGGTTCATTATTACTTTCTCGTAGGTTCCACGATAATCGAGATACATAAAAAATACTTCCGGACAATCTAGGATCATCCGTTTGCTTTTCATTTTTCTGGAATTAATTACACGGAGAGAAACTCATCTTTGGATCAATTTTCGAAGTCTTTGAATTCCTTATTTCTTACCAACCTATTGCGCACAACGGGATAGCGAATTTTTTCACAAATTCAATGCACTCCTAAGAAAATTTGGACAATTATTTCCAAATATTTCGCGCGGTGTATCGTTGCTGAAGAAAAAGTGAATGAACAATTGATTCTGAAGTTTGTATTTCGGGTTTAAATTGGTTGTCAGTGACCTCGGAAGCCATCATTGAGTGCGAGTGCGTTTCAAGTCAATTGCACGTGAGAGAAAAAAATTGAATAGATACTTTGGTGAAATATTCGTTGAACATGTTTATTTCAATTTCATGAAAATTAGATTTTCGCTCTACAGAAATCGGTCGAATAGAATTCTCTCCGTGTACAGTCATAGTTGATTGAAAAATCAACTACAAAAATCGGCAAAGGGTCGTTCATTGTTTTCTCGAGAATCGTCGACGCCGTCATACCGTTACTAACCCTAGAACGGAAACCTTTTTTTTTAACCTGTTCCGGTAACCTGGGATGACAATGACCCCAATTTCCAAAAATTCATATCTCCGGTGAAATTTTACGAACAGTGTTCAACTTGGGCTCATTCTTCTCGTTTTTTGATGGAGGATCACGCGAGCCTGAGGAAATTTTGGTTGAAGTAAAAAAATTGGTAAAAAATGCGGTAAAACGATCGGGAGACCGAAATAGGAGAAAGGGCGAGGGATTTAAAGTCGCCTGGGGTGGTTTTCGACCACCGGGTTACCGTTCCAGGGTTAACAATAATATTATAACTTATTTAAATTGTTTATAATTATTGTTTCCACTAAATCAACTAATATGCTTTTGTGCACGCAATTTTAAGTTCCACCAGCACACGTAGCAGCCAGAAAGTAGTTTATGTATTCACGAACCCTTTCCTAACTGGCTTTGGCGTCCGCAGCATAAAAAGTGTTGGAAAAAATATTGTAAAGTCTGAGAAAAAAAAGCAAAAACACTAGTAACCGCTAATGGTCGCCAAAAGAAATTGAATGCGCATGAAATTCTTCCCTCTCCCTTATGCCCCTCCTCTGTCATCGGCTGACCCGAAAAAAACACGCACACAAACGGAAAGATGAGCATATTTATCGATCGAGTCGAATTACACGGTGAAAAGTCGTTAAACACTTTTGAGACATTCGACCACTTTCAAACGTGTTCGAAGATCTTTCTGCTGTGGGTCGTGGGTATTTTTGGTTGTATAATAATCATAGATAATTAACGATTGACGTATCAACGATTTAATGACTAACTGCGCAATTATTTTCAATGCTCTGATAAAAAAAATTTACCCTCTTACGTAAATATCTAAATTGTCCGAAACCGATGGCGTCGAGAGTATACGATAATAAAAATTTTGATGACTTTTTGATAAAGTTTTGCTTCGAGGTTTTGAGATCAAGGAGCCACGAGATATGTTTTCTTTTCGTATACGCCAAAGATTGGCAAATTGCGGATGTTCGACACGATTTAATTGAAAGTCGTCGGAAAGTGAATGTCTTTTCGAAAGAATACGATCGATAAAGCAAGACTCGTAAAGCGTTGTTTTCAAAGAGATTTATTTAGTTTATCTTGTACATTTTGTAAACACGAAACACACACGAGAGCTCGTATTTCGTCACTCTACTAATGTCTTCCTTGTTCCTTTGTTCACTTCAGGCTACCATGTTGAAGAAAATAAAGATCAAGCGTCGGAATACAGAACCGTCGATACTGCCGGCTAACGGGGAGGGGGGGAAGAGCACGGATGAGTAGCAAAAAGAGACGACGATTCTGCAACTCGCGAGAGGCAGTAGTCAATCGTTTAATATTTTTTGTTGACGTAGAATCGCTATGCTTTCGCCCTTTTTTACCATCAGCGATTCGTCAATCGAGATCGTCATGAAACCAAAAAAAAACAAACCAAAAAACAAAAAACCAAAAAAAAAAAACAAACACGAAAGAACGGGAGAGAACGAGAAGGAAACGACTCATCCGTGCTCGTGATAGCGAAATGTGTAATATAACGTGTGGAGAGAA
This sequence comes from Hyposoter didymator, assembly GCA_037952995.1. NCBI lineage: Eukaryota > Metazoa > Arthropoda > Insecta > Hymenoptera > Ichneumonidae > Hyposoter > Hyposoter didymator. The sequence goes on from JBAJMU010000003.1 coordinate 1,974,611, forward strand.
ATGTCACAGAGGGGGAAAAATGGGACGATTGGATTTCGGATGGAATTTCCAACAAGAAGGCGAGAGATCCTCGCGGCCGGGACGTCTGTCCATGGAAAAGTCCTTCATGCATGAACGTATATCTAAAGAAAAAGAAAAGAAACCAACCATCCAACTTTTTCCTAAATAATCCACCACGAATTTCCCGGCTATTGAACGAATAAGGAATTACCTGAGCCGCCCACTTGCCCTACGCAGTTGAAGCTTCTCGTATGACACGTATTTATTATTGTTATTATTTATTTATCATTATTTAAATGACGAGCGTATGGAATAGCCATGCATTCTTTTCGTATAGTATTTTTTATCACTCAACCGAGCCGTACGATCGTATATTTCTATTTTATTCATATTTTCTCTCACCATTTGTTTATATATTATTTATATATACACTATTTGCGTGTTGTATGTGTGCGCGGATGTTACTCACATGGGCGCACACAGGCATCCGAACCTCACACTTGATCGTTCCTTTATTTGTTCTCTTGGAACGTAACTTGTTTCTTCGTTTACTTATCACAGCAGTATTCTTGATTTGATCACCATATTTGATCACGTGATTCATACACATTTATATGTAGTACGTATAGATGAAAATATTTAAGTTAAAGTTTCGTGTATTGTGAAATACTCGAGATGAGCTTTTTCGCGCTGTGTTTTAGTACGAAAATAACTTTTTCTATTATTTCGATCGATTCCTTTTTTCGTGCATTTTCCTGATCCTCTTCCCCTTCCTAGGCCACGATGCTGATGAAGAAGGAAAAGGAGAAGGAGTCGAAGAATAAATAAGAACCCGAGATCGCGCGGGGCGGTTTTCTGAGCGGGCGACGGCTACGCCACGAACCGGAAAACCCATTTCTTTCTAGACCGCCGAATCGCTATTTAACATTTTGTGCTAATTCAATGGGAGGCTGCGAGAGAGCGAGCGAGAGAAAGAGAACGAGACCGAGCCTCGGCGAGTGCCAGGGTCCAACGATCGACCTTGACCAACCATTATTCCCTGTAAAACTTTTTCACGACCGCGTGAAATTCGAACGATATCGTTCGATCCCGAGGACCGAAGGGATTCGCGCGCGTTCTCAATAATTCAAGTTTTCAATTCCCTTTTTCTCTCTCTCTCTCTCGCTTTCTTTCTCTTCGGCACGTACGTACACTTAAACAAAATCTCCAAAAGCATTGCATTTCCGGTGTGGAAATGTATTGCCGCCATTTTTCACGAGCGAGAAAAAAAGATCGCGAGGGATGAATGAAAATTGAAAGAAAAATCAAAGTTCCCGTGGGAAATGTTGGAATTTGCGATAAACAAACTTTATATTTGGCAGCAATGTTAAACAATCGACGCGTGGGCGAGGGCGAAGCTTCCATATTTGTTCAAAAGAAACAACAGCCGCGCCGATTCGACGCGATTAGAAGCGTAAGAAAAAATCGCGGGATAAATTTCGCATTCGCGTTTTACTAGTTGGTTAGACGAACGAATGAAACGGTGGAAAGAAAGAAAATGAAAGTTAATGGGAAAAATTGACATGAGGAATAGTACACTGTAATGTACATTACGAGGGCGTGAGGGAAAAACAGTAAGAGAGAAAGAGAGATAGTCGGTTGTTATTGATATATTATTATATGAAAATATTTACGATTAAATATTAATATATTTACATACCATTGTATTAGCGATACAATTTTAATTTGTGATTGTTGTCAATCTGACTGCCGGGCAGTCTGGAATTATATCTCGTATAACCAGTCGCAGTCAGTTTTTCCTAGATCGCAAAAGTATACATTGAAAAATAGTGAGAAAACGAACGAGTGCGAGGGAGAGAGAGTGAGAGAGAGCAAGGCACACGGAAGGGAGGGGGAAAAGAATAGAGTTATTGTAATTTTTCTCGTAGAAAGATTGACCATGTCAAGACTTGCCAATTCGTCTCTTTTGAAAAATTCGCCAATCATTATTCCCACGACGCGGCGTAATAATAAACAATAAAGTTAAAATTAATAGAATTTTTTTTAATAGGGATGGTTATAACGAGAGAAAAAGAAAAAAAAACAAGACGGACATCGACGCGAGGCGTTTTGGCAAAGATGGCCGCGAAAGAGCAGAAGAGCTTGGCTCCCGCAAACTCGAATGATAGACGCTCGAAAATGCGCGGCGTTAAACGGACAAGTTTGCTCGAGCCACTCCGGTAGAATAAAACACATTCCACTGTCACGTGGCAAAAGAAATTGCGAAATTTACAAAAATAAGGACGAGCGAATAAAAAGAATACGATACTAAAAATAAAACGGATGCGTGCGCGCTAGTCACACTGTCGATCGAGCGTCGATATTTTACTGCCTGCTGTATCTCATGCTGCGCGATGTCCATCGACAGTAAACGCGAACTGTTCGACACGATTATTATATCTATTCGGAGTGAGAACATGTGCATGGCGCGGGATTGTTGTCACGGTGGCGGCGGCGTCGTCGTCGAGTAATTCGCGATCGCGCACGTTTCCCTCGAAGCCGGTACATCGAACATTTTCCATCGCGACCCCACCGCCACTGAAGCAGCTTTTCTTCCTCGCGCACGGCTGATATAAGATATAAAACACATATACATACGTATTCGTATACTATCGCGAAAGGCTCATTCCGAGAAAGGCATTTCTCGGAATTCGATCTTTTCGATCTCGCGTGTCTCACTGATTAGCCGGAAATTAATCCAGAAGCTTGTGAATAGCGTTGAAGCGTGTTGAGTCAAATCGTTTCAGCAGCAGATAACCAAGAAAATATCGTGACTCCCGAGAGGCGCATGGACGCGCGAATACACACACGAGTTTTCGATCCGGCGCGTGTTTACATGCCGTTGCGTACAGCACGTCAAAATGCTCGATATATTGAGATTCCCACTCGATCGTTTCACCAACGATATTCGCATCGCGCGGAATGTAAACAAACGGAGCGAGCATAGAAACGTAAACACGTATGAATATGTATTTGTATATTCGTATACAAGGCAACTCTCCGCGGTACAGGCACGCGCAGTCGCGATCACGAATGAGCGAGCACCGACGAGTCAAAAGTTCGAAAGAATCGGAATAATCGCCATTATTATTATTATTATTATCATTGTCATTATTATTATTGCCATCATCATCATTATTACTAATACTAATGAGAAGTTAAGAGTAATGAAAATTTGCCACGTGAGGGCGAAACTGAAATGAAAAAAAAGGGTTTTAGTTGCTGGCTATATATATATATTATATATATATATATGTATAGAATGTGTGTGATTGGCATCGTATATGATTTTTGGTTGAAGATGGACGATTTCGGTGCCAAACAGATGTAAATAATAAAATATAAAATGTAGAATTTAAGCGACGAAGAGAGGTTAACCGGATAACACAGCAGCAGGAGAATTACGCGAATTGTATTTATTCTCCGATCATAGTATTCAATATATTATGTATATATATATACACATGTAAAAATATATACAAATATATATACGTGTTTCGCAGGATAAAGTACATGCAGAAAAAATGAAAATGTTGCGATCTTGCGCGCCAACATGTACGCATACACGACACACACATACGACACGCGCGCACTTGCGCGCCAACACACTCACACACACCAACAGACAAAACACACATCCCCGAGATTAGAGAAATTTTTGCAAAGTTGTAATAAAAATATAAACGATACGGAATTATAATCGAGAGGCGAATTGAAAATAATGCGATAAAATACAAAGGGTTTTTGGCTGACACGAACTTTTCGCTAATGTTGCGCTTGGGCCATTGCGAACCAAGGACAAAAATGATTATCGGTCGAGTTCCCAAAGAATAACACACATGCCTTTTTATGTGAATGGAATAGCGAGGGAGAAGGAAATTAAAAAAAAACGTTTCTCGAGTCGGGGAGAACGGAATTGAAGTTTTCGAGAGAGAGTGAAGAAACGTGGAAAAATTAGAGGAGGGCAAGCGCGACAAACATTGAACTTTGGAGCAACCTCTCGGCGAGAGACTACGACGTATACAGACAAATGGAGAAATAAAAAACGTTAGTTTGTGTTATAAAAGCGCTTGTAGAACGCGCTCTTGCACCTAGTGGACTAATCCCGTAGACTCCGCTGGATGTCTTAAAATTATATTGATTATAAAAATGAAGAAATACGAAAAACAAGAAAAACTAAAAACAAAACGAAAAAACAAAAAAAAACATAAGAAAATAAGCAGCGAAAGAAAACCGCAACCGGCGACAAACACTCGTGGCAAGTTTCATTACTACAAATCCAATAAATAATACAAATGAAAAGAAATATCTATGAAATAAAACAAATGGAATAATATCGGAAGCCTTCGTTTCCGGATAAACGAACGGCGTCCTTCCATCTCTAACCTGCCGCAGAGGATAGGGGCCTCTGCTTATTATGCATCGTATCCGGTTCAACTTGCATAATACGTTAACTCTGCGGCAGATTGGCGAAATATACACTTTGTTTATCTGACCAACAAAAAAACACTGTAATTCNAAAAAAAAAAAAAAAAAAAAAAAAAAAAACAACAAATAGAGGAATAATAAGCTATGAACAATCTACGTATGAATAATTGAATGTATGTGCTACATGAAACAAACAAAAAAATGAAAAAGAAAAAAAAAATCACAAAAAATAAAACCGAGAAAACCGTTTGCTTGAAAATCTCCCCGTTCGTCATATATATATATATATTCCCGGGACGTTCGTCCGCGTCTCTCGCCGCTCTCACCGGCATCCATCCACGACCGATGATCGAACTTGCAATTTTCGTTGCAACAACTTGATCCTTTTGGTTGTTGCTTTTCGCTCGATCTTCCAGCCACGAGAGCCCGCGATCGACGCGATGAACATCGCGCTAATATTCTCCATCCAAAATCTTGACATTCCAATTTTTCTGTTTGTGCAAATAAAACTATATACTTGGATATTAAACTCGATCACTTGTGTGTATAATTTTTCGTTTCATTTTTATAATCGTAAGGATTTGCGAGGAAATTTTATTATGGCCTCTGGAGGCGATACTTCAGATTTTTGTTTGACTGCATTCAGAAAAATATGCTGAGAATACAAGATTTGGAATTTTTCCGGATCCTCGGCTGGTGGCCGAAACAGCAAAACGGTAAGTACACAATCATGATGATTGCGATGTCTCGCGATCTAAATATTATGATAAGCGGAATATCTATCGGTACGTGATCATTTGAAATATCTTAAACGAAAAATCTTGAAAAAAGTGCGATATTACGAAATCTACAGGGACGAAGATCAAGAGCCAAAAGATCCTAGGAGCGAGGTACTTGAGGAAATGTCGTGCTGATTTCAATCAAATTTGTCCGTTCCGTTTACTTGCTGGTTACAACAAAAATTAGTTGCCATTTTTTTACTTTCTCATAGAAATGTTTTTTTTTTCTTAAATGGATTTTGCCTTAGTCATGCGTTGTCACTGATCGAGGAAAGATACTGGCAGTGCTGTAACCCTCAAAAGTTCGCCGACCGTAAGAATCAATTTGATGATACGATCGGATCGATAGCCAAAAGTCAAAGTCAAACTTGTGCATTGAACTGTATGCGCTCTCGAACGTTCCGTCGATCCCTTCGGTCGCTCGTACGAGACACAACCAACCCAAACACCGAAATTTCAGTTTTTCCAGGTCCACAAAAATCGAGAGGAGGCGGGGTCGGTTAACAATTAAAATTCCACTAGTTTTCCGATAAGGATTTTTTTAATTACAAATATAAGCATCTATGGGCAAATTTTCTATATTCTCACGAAGGAATTGCGATCAGAATGTAATTATACGAGATTATCAATATAGAATAAAATTAGGCATCTAGAAGCTCGTCATCACTGTCGGAATCTGGTACACACTGTGTTGATTCTCCGATATCTAATAACAATCGAGCCTCTTCCGTAGCGTCCACCTGAAACGAATAAAATTATCAATAAAAGGATCATCGAGTAACACTGCGTTCAGAATCATTTTTTCCCCAATGATATCTAAGAGAGTAGACGACAAAAGTATTTCAAAAAATGAATATACGGCAAGGATTTGGAAAATGTGAAATGAAAAAAAAAAGAAACAGGAAAAAGTGATGATCGTGATCAGCCTTAAAAACTGCTGTCCATAAATATTGACTGCGTAATGATTACAAAAAGATGAAAGACAAGAAAGAAAGCGTGTGTCGATAATAAAAATGTGTGCTTTCTCATAATCGTCGAGCGTTGAAGAAGGTCGAAAAGTCCATTCTGATGAACGGATTTATAATTAAATGAAAAAAACGGAACGTAAAAAAAAAATGATTACCTCGAATAACGCAAACGGAACTACGGCTTGTGCTCTCAGTCATTCGTACGGGCGATGCGATAACAAAACTCAAGAAAAATGCGTCTTTGAAAGAAAAAACAAGTGAAAAGTATATTTGGATAATAAAAAAATATTTTGCGATAATAAAACAAAAGTAAAATACGCGAACATCAAAATAGTAGCTTAGTCATCTTGTTGCTATCGATGATGCGGCTTTATAGAGCTAATAATACTTTGATGGTGATCGGTCATTATTCCTGAAAAAATAAAAATCAAATCCGAATGGCTACGACCACAAAATATAATAAAACTAAATCCAGAATATTTTTTCAAACTCACAGCGAATGCAGATTATTAAAATCATTTTCAAACCAATGTTATTGAATTTTTATCCCAAATTATTATGAAACTAAATTTTCAAACAAGACCCAAAATTCACGAAACCGAAAATCAAAGTTAAGCATGTGAATGGCCACCCCGATAACTGAGCGAACAGCAAACAATGATGATGGTTAATTTAAAGCTTGTCTCGTCAGAATAGAATAGTGTTAATTGTCAGATCGTCAAAACAGGATTTTGTACATTGTCCAGTTGTCAATTACTTACCCTGGAAACCCCCACCAATTCCCTGCGTCGTAATGTCATATTTTTCAAAAACCATAAATGATCTGTGTGTTTGCTCTCATTTTCGTTTTTTATTCTCATTTTGTAATCATACGGCAATGACAAGCGTAGCTATTCATCGTCATCACACGCTACCGCCACCGCTACTATCACCTTTGCAAATCATATGAACAAATAATACGTGATGTGTAAAATTGTACAAAAAAAAAAACAAAACAAAACAAAACAAAAAAAAATCGTACGGGTGGCAACGGGAAAAAAACTCAGCATGCGATATGTTCAGTGGCTTCGAAAGATTCCAACTTACTTTTGTGTATTGAGCGCGGCAGGAATCGCGCCTCGAAGTCAGTGAGTTGAAGAAATATCGCAAACGTGCTCTCCTGTGTGGACTCCAGAGGTAAATTATCAGCGCCGTACAACAAGCGATGAAAAGTGCTGCTGCGACGGTCACCCCAACTACAAAATGCATCAAAACTCACAGTTTCATAATTTGGTCTAATTTTAATAACGAACAACATTTTTTACACTATTCGATCGATTGGGACTAAGAATCTAGTTGTGAGCATATTTTCCATGCGTACTGACTTTCCTGTCGTCCCGGTGGTTAACGAAATGTGGGAAATGTTCACTTTTCATGGTTGAAAAAAGTTTTACATCAATTTGAATCTTAAGTAATTAGATTGTATTTGCAAACTTTATAAATATGGAAATGGGATTCATTTAGAAATCGTACAATGAAGGGAAAAACTGACCAATCATTAATTATTACTTACCATGACCTTTGGCAGCTTCTTCGATATTTTCTATGGCATCTGCGATTTTAGGCTTCTCAGTTATCAAGGCTTGATGGAAGGTGCGATTGGGACAGACGACGTTCGTTTTCCACTCAAAAACGACGCTGCAGGAGTATTCCTGCAATCCAATCAATCGAGTATCGAGTTATTAGAATAAATAATAATTGTGCTGTTGGCATGTGAAAAAATTATAATGAAATAACGATCGATCGGCATAGCCAGGAACTATGTAAAACGTCGTGCGAATGCAGACTTTGACGATTGAGTGAGGAGATATAAATGTTTCTTTGGAAAATAATATTTTTCCTTTTGTCACAGTCGCTACAGTTTGGCATGAGTAATTGTCACTACCCCGAAAAGATTTTCGTATGTTTCTAGCGATTTTTAACCAGACTTAACAATTTTGTAATTCCGATAATTAATTTTATGAATTTTGCAAATCGAAAGATTTATGATTTCGTTAACGAATTTTTCGCTCATCGTATAAATCGATCTGAACGAATTTTTCCACTTCACAGTGTCGCAGATTCTTGAAGAGCGAAACTTGGACGTTTACCCGAAAAAGAAATAATGGACATAATAGAAAATTCTTGACAAACGAGTTTCTTGGCTTTTAAAAAAAAGCAAATACTTTTCCAAAAATACCCATACAGATTACACTCATTTAGTGGAATTATCTCTCTCGTAGGCGGAGGAACGTGAAAATCCCTTCCAAGTTTTTTCAAGATAAGTCTCAAGGTTCAGAATTGAGGAAAATTCAAGAGTGGAGAATCTGAGTCACGCATAAACGAGTCCGCTTGGATTAAATAGAGCCACTCGAGTTACGGATGCATCCGGTAAACAGATTATCAAGTACCAGATCCTCTGAAGGCACAAGGGCCGGAGGCAGAATGAAGAGCTTCTTGTAATATCGGTAGCGACGAACGGCGTCTTCTCGTTCATAAAAACCCAAAGTCCTGCACGCTGATCAGTCAATGAACGAAATTAGTTCAGTATAAAAACAGAACGAAGGATTTCCCGGAATATTGTTCTTTTTTTTAGCCGACTCGAAATTCACAATTCCGTTATTCGAACATTCGCTGGACCGATTACCTAATTCATTTAATTCCCTTAGTGTACCGTAACCACTCTGTGTCCGCTCGATCACACAGTTGATCGTATCATCGGAAAAGGGTTCGGGGATTCGGGCTTAGGCTTGAATACCGAAGTACGTGATTGGGAAACCTCCTCCAGTCCCGACGATTTTTCTAGCATGGCCTCTGCGTGTTATAGGCAGGAGAACGTCGCCAGCCAAAACTCGTTTACTCCATCGCACGATTCCATTGTAACTCAAGGCAGCAGTCACCTGTTCCTAATTCGTTCATTCCTTCGATTATCTTGATCCCTTCGGATATTAAATTCCCATCTCGAAAGAAAATACCGTTCGAATATTTAGTGAAACGTTGGAACTCTCTGTTGGATCGACAAATATTTTAGTCACTGAATCTTCGTATTGAAATTTCGATGTCGAACCTTACGAGGCAAGAAAAATGAATTTTTTTTTTTCATTTTATGATAAAAAGACGGCAGCGTGACGAAGATTCTAAATTTTTAAAGAAATAACGGAGGTCAACGAATCTCCAGGTTTTGTTCCCGGGGAAGAGATTTTTCGACCATATAAAATTCTTTCGGCCAATGTAACACTTTTGACTTGCAGCTCATCAGGCGTAATGAGCGAGTTTTAACGTTTGTGTTCCAGGACTTTCGTTGTGGTCGAAAATGACAACAACTGAATTTATGATAAAAGATAAAATCTAATTAAAGTTTCGGGATGCCAGATGTTTTTCGAGTTTAATCGCTAATGGCGTCTTTATCATGCACGTGCGCTGCATTAATCGAGTTTGGTATTTGGTGGGAGGGAGAGTGACAAGGTCACGTGTGGCATGCAGCTTCCCCAAAAATCTGTCGCGTGCTCAGATGGAAATACCGTCTGTATAAATAAATAAAAAGTCCTCGAGTCTTTTCTGTTTTTACGGGATCTCCTTCGCAGGCTCAAATTATTTTTGGGGGCTCGATGCTTGCCGCGCGGAGAGGAATTCTTCGACTGGATGCAAGCGGAAAGGGCAACAGCAGCAGCAACACGAGCATCAATAACGCCAGAACAAGAGAGGCTCCTCCGGCGGAAGCACGTGCGCACATGGATCACACACTCGTGCGGATCTTTTCCAGCAGCAAGAATAGAAAAAGGGCCATGAGTCGGCAGGCCTCGTAATTATACACAAGGGAAGAAAATTTGCTTTTATTCCGGCACGTTCGTCAAACCCACGTGGCGGCCAGAACACCACGGACTCACTCGGTCCCAAACGAGACCCTTACGCGATCACTGAATTATTCATCGGTTTTATCCAGCATTATAGGCTACAATTTTTTATTCATTTGATTTGACGATTTTATTCTGCACATCGATTATTTGTGGTCGATCGATCGATAATGTACGTTCGTTTGATTTTCACAAAAATTCACAAGTCCTTGCACGATGATTACGAAAAGACCAAATAAAGTATCGAAGATATTTAATTTCCAGTTTTTTTTTTTCCATCTAAACGCGTGTAAGTTGAAGTCACGTTTCTTTTTTTTTTCTTACAACTTTTTAACGAACCGTGACTTCAATTTACACGCGTTTAGATGAGAAAAATAATAAAATGGAAATTAAATATCTCAAATTCTAAACGTCAGAAAATTTTCCTTCAGAGGAGACAATTTTCAAAGAACCCTGAATGAAGTCGGTTTGTGATAGTGATACGTTAACGCGGTGATTCCATGTTGCAGTTTTTAATTGAAAACGAAGGGTTTTGAGGAAAAACTAAATTATTCATTCGAATTACGTTTCGTTGCAGGATAAAAATTCAGTAAATTATTTTTTCTCGAGTGTATGAAAAAAAAAATGNTCGAAGATATTTAATTTCCAGTTTTTTTTTTTCCATCTAAACGCGTGTAAGTTGAAGTCACGTTTCTTTTTTTTTTCTTACAACTTTTTAACGAACCGTGACTTCAATTTACACGCGTTTAGATGAGAAAAATAATAAAATGGAAATTAAATATCTCAAATTCTAAACGTCAGAAAATTTTCCTTCAGAGGAGACAATTTTCAAAGAACCCTAAATGAAGTCGGTTTGTGATAGTGATACGTTAACGCGGTGATTCCATGTTGCAGTTTTTAATTGGAAACGAAGGGTTTTGAGGAAAAACTAAATTATCCATTCGAATTACGTTTTGTTGCAGGATAAAAATTCAGTAAATTATTTTTTCTCGAGTGTATGAAAATAAAATGAATTATTTATCATGAGATTGTCCAGACGAGGGCTAAACTCGGGCTGGAGTCAGGCTGTAAAAAAACAAAAGTTTGGGCGATCTATAGGAGAGGCGTAAAAGGGATGCAACGCAGATGTAAGAAGCTCCGAGAACTGTATCGTCGCAACGTTTCGGAAGTCAAGAGCGAAACGTGAGAGAAGGCGGCGTGGAGGAAACAGGGCATACGGGAATTTGACATTTCTCGAAAGTTTCCAGACTCGTGACACATGATGCGAAGGAAAACGTGATCCTCGGCTCGTTTCCTCGACATAATCCCACGCTCGCGCGTTCTCGCTCGATCCTCACGGTATTATTCCATGTCCCGTTTTTTTTTCTTAATTCCTGGAGTTATGGGATTCACTAAAAAGATTTATTTCGTGTATCGAAATATAAAGGCCTTCGTTTTTTAGAAACTCGTGCATCGAGTATGACAAGTTAATTGAATTTTCCAAATCTCCAACTTTTTGATAGTAATAATTATTGTTCGGGCTGTTTGGCAGCTACTCCTAAAAAAAAATCCGTAAAAACCGCGATTGTAAATATTTACCCTGTGTTTTTGGGCTCGACAAAATTTCAGTGGCAATTCTTTATTGCTGGTACACATAATAACTAACGTCGGCCCCAGGCGGCCACGCTTCTTCGAGACCCTACGAGAGCTATAAAAGTGAACGCCCTACCTGAATCGACCCCGATCGTAAATTTGGATTATTTGGTCCCAACGAGCATTAGCGTCATGATTGATACGTGAGCCAAGAACTACGTACATTTTTTGACATTATTCCCTGCAACGTTAATTGGAGGGAAAAGTTTAAAAAAGTAAAAAAAAATATATATATATGAAAGTCGATAACGCTCTTGATTAAATAGTTTAATTGCGAGAATCATTATGCTCGATTATGAAAGGTCTCTGCGACGAGAGATCGCCGGTTGGTTTTTTTCTCAACGTTCGCAACGCAGATATGAATTTTTTGGGAGAAAAAAAATTCGGTTGCGTGTTAAACAGAAAAAAACGATCGCTCGTTGGATTCGCTAATGAGCCATTAATCGCAACATAAAATCTCCATGACGTTCGAGTGATCTAATTAAAAAAACAAACAGCCCATGCTGTCTGGTCGCTTACGAAGAAAAACAGACGGAAAAATAACTTGGAAGTGTTTTTTTGGAGGACTATTTTTTCCCAGTAGAGCGACGCAATGTGCGTGTTATGCTGAGAAGATCGTGTACCGACGCCTGAGCGAGAAGTAGTGGTGGGACGAGAGAGTGAAAGAGGAGGCGGGGAAAAAAACGTGCTCTCCATCGAAACGCGCGGAGGATCGGAGATCGGAGTATCCGGGAGCGCGAAACCGCGACAGCCGTCAGTTTGTCTCGAACTTCGCTCTCGAGAACATCCGCTTGGAGGTTGCGCGCTCGCGAGACAGTCTCGCGTATTCGAACGTCTTTTAACAAACCGAGTGAAAAATTTCGTTCAACAAATAAACAGGAATTCGCATCGTTTATACTAAAAAGTTTTTCTTACGTCGGTAGTTCCAAGAAAAAAGAATTTATAAAAGTCCTCCCGTGGCTAACATATCAGTGCGTCCGAATTGAGGTTAAAAAATCCTCCGATACGCCATCCTACGTTGTCTTGTATACAACCGCACATCTGCACATATTTACGCGTATTTACGTGCATGCACACGACGAATATATAGACTGAGAATCGAAAGAAACCATTCAACGTTTCGAGACGAAATTCACTCGGATCTGTAGACGATCAGACGGTGAGTAATTGCGAATCAACAGTAGCCGACAGCGGACTTGCCTTATGGTTGTATATTTACGTAATGACGCTCATTCGCGGTGTCGCTGATCTAATAAATATAAAGAAATATAAAAACGCCAGTGTGTCAAAAAATGGCTCTTCCATGCTCGGAATCTGCCGGCAAACCTGTCGGCAAAGATATTTACAAAATCTTAAAAAAAAAAATAACAGAATCTCAAAGAATCGCGGAAGCTCCTAATCGGCTTTGATAATCGTTTTCCTCTTGACATTTCGACATAACTGCGCATTGTAAATCGCACTCTCGTTTTTCGAAAGATTAATGTTGAGATCGCGGACGCTCTCGTACGGACAAAAAACTGTATTCATCGTTGTTTTTTTTTTCTCGTTCGATTCTGCAAGTGTGCTCGAGCGGAAAGGACAGTTTCCGGAACGCCAGATATCGCATGTGACGTCATTACCGCTAGCAAATTCTATTCATAACACTCGATCGTCGTGAGTGCCTCGAACTTTACCGGCCGAATCCGGAGCATCGCTCTTTTTTCCGGTTGAAAAAAAAAAACACGAACACACAACAATGAAAACACTTTCGATAATGCGAACAAGGAACCCGGCGTGTTGTTGCTAAATTTTTATCTTTTCACGCGTGTCGTTGATATCTTTCCCAAACGCATCGCGCACGTTGCATGCGAACGTCTCGAGAATATTTTTCGTTCAAATTTCATTTCGACACTGGCGATGTGCAATAAACAATTTTGTGTTGAACATCCAATGGCGATAGATAATTATCGTGTCGAGTGAATCGAGTGTCTCGTCGAGCTAAGAAGAATAATTTCTAACAACGCGATGTATTGAAGGAAATGTGTTTGTTAGCTGGAGGACGCATTCGGTCGTGTCGATCAATTAAAGAATCTGTTGGCCGATCGTATAGTAAACACGAACGTAAAATACAGGTTTCCTCGTGATCAGGCATAATCGAGAAGTTCCAGGAAAGACTGGAATCGAAGTAAAATATCAAAGACGCACAGCTTCGTCGTTGTTTCGCAAATAGAAATGCCGCCAGTGAATCCCCTTGGGAATCGTGGAAACACGACGGTACAATTATTTGAAAATATACAAACGCTAGTTCCGGAACAAGGGCAAGTTCACGGTCGATAAAATAATTGTCGGAACCGGTGGCACACGGAAAAAACATTAGCTCGCTTGTTTCTGCGACGCGTTAAGGGGCGGAGGGGCGGCGGATCCAGGATGGTTATCAGTTATCGATCATTCAAGAGTTCTCGTCACGCTTATAGATTACGAGCTAGTGGAACAGAAAAAAAGTTGTTATCGGAAATAAAATCGCGCGCATCTCTGCGATTTAACAGTTAATGATTGTGCTCGGCCGTTCACCGCTATTTCCATACATTGCGAGGATTCCGGGTTTCGAAAAAATTGTCGAAAAATATTTCTAGCGCTACGATCCGTCGGGAAAAAAAATAACCAATAAAAATAAAAAATCACATTCACGTTTGCCCGCAATTCGGAGGATCGGCCAAGGTAATACTTCGCCTCTGTAAATATCTCTGCAGAATTCATATCCATTCTGACGCGCCTATGTTTGACGATTTTTTAAAAAGCTATCCGACCGGAATGAGAAGTTTCGTAGTCGTAGCTCCTCCTCTTCGTCCACGCGTGTATACGTGCATGCGTAAACGCGCCGGCGTGTGCGTATATCCATGTCAAAAGAGAGCGTTCACATAACAACGTCCCATACGTACAAATACGTGAATTTTCATACAGCACGTCGTTTCTTTCATGCTGCACACCGTAGACACACCAAAACCGCGAAAGTGTTCATTCCCGAGAACAATGAAGCAAAACCGGATTAGCGGGCAGGAAAAAAGGTCGATGTCCCTGATGGACTTGCGCGATTCGTGAACTCAACAAGTGCCTCGTCTCGTAGGCCATAAAAACGCCTACTAGAGCATCCCAATTCGGGGCAATTGTCGAAAAGTTTTTTATTTCGTTTTATAAATGACGATTTTCCGGACCTAGAAGCTAAGTTCACGGAAAAAGTTCAAAAACCATCGATTCAACAATTTCAATTCAATTGTGAAAGAGAAAAAAAAGACTCGTTGCGGCGCATTCCAACGATGGAAACTTTGATGACAAACTTGTAGGAAAATTCTGAGAGTTGTCTCTAATGCGAGACACTGAATTCGAAAGATTTGCGAGAGCGAGACCGCGGGGAGACGAATGGTAATGGCGAGATACACCTAAAGTATAAAATCGCGTTTTCCGAAGCACGGCAGAGTGCAGGTTAATTGTCAGTTGATTCTGAAGAGATGGAGAGCCATTGAGAGGTCGGTAACCGGAATATTGGTCAATGTCGTTGTTCGGCGCAGCTGACCTAAGACTTGAGTGAAGATCGTCAGTGCACATACGTTTATACGAGTTGATAGAAAAATTTAAATCATTCGAATATTCGCTGTACTATTGCGTTGAATTTTATTGGATTTGTCTAGTGAATTGAGAGATTTGTGGTCATAGGACATCCGAGATAAGCACACGAGCTGCTCGTGCCTGATTAGACTCTTTTTTCAACGTAGTCCAATGAAATTTGGCTAAACCAGTTAATTAAAATGTTTTTGGTCCATAGTCGTCGAAGGAAACAGCACAAAACGTTATCTGCTCGGTGTTTACGAAAAACTTGATAAAACTCACTCTCGCGAAAGTCTATGAATTCGCATGTGCGGAGTCAACGAATATCGCTTCATTTTTAATCTTTTTTATTCTGTTTTTTTTTTGTTTGATTGCCCGAAACAACGTTTTTCAACATTTGTCGATCGGGAGAGTTGCTGTTGTTCGGTTTCACTATCCTGAGCTCACTCTTCACAGATAGAACGATGCTCTTGGTAGAAAAAACGCGATAGAGTTAACGACGAGGCGGACAAGCGGATAGTAAGAATTTGTGCGTCGATGAGAGAGAGAGAAAGAGAGACTTTGGCTGCTGGTGAGCGATAGCTGCGAGTGATGAGAGTTGCGGCCTTGACCACTTGTTGGAGTTGTAGCAGAGGATTCCCTGTCGGAGTACATCGAAAGAGCGGGGGAGGGAGAAAAAGAGT
This sequence comes from Hyposoter didymator, assembly GCA_037952995.1. Taxonomy (NCBI): domain Eukaryota; kingdom Metazoa; phylum Arthropoda; class Insecta; order Hymenoptera; family Ichneumonidae; genus Hyposoter; species Hyposoter didymator. Next base: position 1,990,594 of record JBAJMU010000003.1, read on the forward strand.
TACGAAAATTAGTTGGCTCTTTGCTCGTGTAGACGACTCATGCGCGTCCTCAGAATATTGATAAACAAGAATGGCCGTGCGAATAGACCGCCGCGCGTTTGGATTTACAATACCACAACGGACGCGGTTGGGCGTTTCCCAGACCACGATGCGATTATACAAAAATGAATAAAAAAACGTATAATTATAGATTAAAAATGAAAGCGAAATAGTGATAAATTTGAATTCACCATGGCAGCTTGTTGATAAACTTTTAAACTACCGATTACACAAGTCCATAGGAAAGATAAATACCGCAAAAATTTGACCACCCAAATTCTATACACATGGAGCTTGCGACGTATTTCCCTCAATGACGTCAGAGCTTATGAATTTTAAACTTTTAACCCTTAAGACACGAAGCTCCGATTGGAACTACTTGTGCCACCCAAAGATCCGGGAAATCCCGGATTTTTCGATCGTACGTAGTCCGGAGGACATTTGTAACTTCACGAAAATTTAAACGTTCCTTGTTTATTCATTGACTCGTTATCGCGTTCGAACCACTGCTCAAAAAGTAGTTTTTCAATCCCAATACATTCCGCAGAATTGTTCAGGATTGTTTTAAAATTTGGACCAAATTCAAAAAATTCGGTGAAACGATCAAAAACGGGAGAACGAAGGAAGAAAGGGCGCGTGATTTAAAGTCCTCTGTGGTCGTTTTTGACCCCAGGTTTCCATTCTAGGGTTAAGTGTCATGAAAAAATTACATTTCTTGAGTTGAAAAAAAAAAAAAAAAAATCAACGCGAAAGATTAAATATGTTTCGTCAACTTGGAAGATATCGAAGTGAATCGCGGTAATTTAAATCCTGTATTATCGCAAGAACAATTGAATTTCAAATTCGCAGAAAATCTTCGGGAATCAAACAAGACGTGTTGCATAAGCATCGATTTAAAAATACTGACTATTGTTTGAAAAATCTCGATGAACGTGTGCCATCGCAAAGATTGCCTTGAAGTTTGCAACGGTTCGTCTTGACCATTGTTGTAATGAGATGACTATTTTTTTTTGCACAGGGTTCACAGGTTGGTGAAAAGGTGGGAATAGAAAAGATGGATTGGCGATGGTGGTGGATAATTTTATCAGTGACGATGTGCACCCACGGCTCGACATGTCCCGAGGGCCCTGAATGCAACAATTGTTCGCGGTATCCGGAAGACATTTACGAGATGGAATGTGTCACGAGTAACGATACCATGATAACCGTGCAGATGCAACTGAACAAGTACATTCAATTCGATTGTCATAAGGCACCGAAGTGGACGGGAGTGAATATCGACTCGTCGGAACTGATTCGAGGGGCAAAGAAATTACTTTTCAAAAATTGCGAGTTGCCAGAAGGGGATGGTTTCGCAACAATTGCTAAACAATTGGAAATTGAAAATCTGGAGGCGCTGCATTTCTGTTCGTACAAGGATCTCAGCTACAGACTCACCAGTCAGACTTTAAGAGGTTTGGGCAGCGTAAAATCACTCACCCTTTCCAACAACAACTTCACCACCCTTCCGGATGACCTACTCAGAGATATGACAAATCTGACTATTATCCTTCTCCGTAAAAATGATTTGCACAGCTTGCCAAAGAACTTCTTCAGCGCACCGAAACTCAAATTTATCGAGATAAGTGCCAACAAGCTCGTCACTCTGAATGAAAACTCTTTCGGAAGACTCGAAAACCTCAAAACTCTCAACATAAATTACAACCTCATTACGGATATAGAGCCAAACACATTCGACGGACTCGAGGCTCTTGACAGCCTTGATCTACGAAACAACAACCTTGAAACTCTTCCTGCTGAAATATTTTATCGTCTCCGCAAAATCAGCATAATTGATTTATCCAACAACAATTTCTCCGCAAGCTCCCTGCCTGCTGAATTGTTAAGTCACTGCGCAAATCTTTCCTCCTTCCTACTCGTCGATAACAAAAGAAACTTGACTACGATGCCCGAACTATTTTTTGCCAACTTGAAGAATCTCACGAGCGTCAATTTGAGAACAAACGGTTTGACAACGTTGCCCGAAAATCTATTCTTCGGTGCGATAAACCTTGAAAGCGTCTCCCTCGATTCTAATCATCTTTCCACTTTGCCGATCAACATTTTCCGCGATAATCGACTAATTCTAAACATTGATCTGAGCGGCAACCAAATCTCATCGCTGCCCGATGGTATCTTTTCAAATTTACGACAGATCACCAGTTTGGATCTCTCCAGGAATCGCATCACCACTATTTCCGCGTAAGATCAATTTTTATATTTTTCTCGAAAGCTCATTTTTCATCTCTCTCCTTCAACTGTTTTCATTTTCATTATTTTTCACCCTCGAATTGCGTACTTCGTGCATTACGATCTAGTGAGTTTATTTGTTGTTTCTCCAATTCCAGAAACCTCTTCACCGGACTATCAACATTGCTTGAATTGAACATGGCAAGGAACAACCTTAGCAAAATTCATTTCGACGCGTTCATGTCTTTGCAGAAATTGAAAATAGCTAAATTCTCAAGGAACTCACTGGACCTTAAATACTTGTGGGGCAGACTTGGATCACCTTTCCGATCGAGCACGGAACTCGAAGAACTCTACTTGAATCACAACAACGTGTCAGATATATTCGATGATTGGATTTTCACGATGAACCAGCTACGAATACTGGATCTCTCCAACAACAATTTCCAAAGATTAAAGGTATTTGCCTTTTCTTTAATCGCATCATGACATCCCGTAAAAAAAAAACAAAAAATACAACGAAAACTTCATTTCAACGATTCTCTGGATTATCGGAAAGAAATCACGATTTTACGACCGATTTTGGTGGAAAACTGCACGGAGAGAAATGCGGGGAAATTTATATCACAAATTACTATGCCACCATAGTTTTCTGGTGACAGTTTCGTCGCTCTGAGAAATTTTAGCAAAAACGTAGTAATTTTTATTCAAAATCTATCGGAAAGAGCGGAAATTTGACATTTTTCGCCCAATTTCAGATGAAAAATTACTATGTTTTTGCTAAAATGGTGACAGTTTCGTCCCTCTGAGAAATTTTAGCAAAAACATACTAATTTTTCATCTGAAATTGGGCGAAAAATGTCAAATTTCCGCTATTTCGACTATGTCGAAAGTGTAACCAAAGTTTCAAGAGGCTCCACCATTTATAAATCTAAATATTTAAAGTTGAAAAGTGGAACTTTTGACACACGTTTTTATGAGAAACTACTGAAAATTGTGATTTTGATAAATAAATATCTCGACTTCTACATTTTGCATAGAACGTTCTTTAAAAAAAAGCCTGTGTTCGGATATTATTGGGAAACTCGGAGCACAAACTTTTCGACGTAATGACATAATTCAATGTGGTAATGAACTTTTTCTGTTTCAGGGGAGTGATCTGCAGTTTTTGTCAGTAAATTTAGAGGTTGATTTTACGTCCAACAAAATCCGTCACATAAATTTCGACGACGTGGAACAATGGGCAAGCAGCCGAACGTATCAACGGAACGTAATCGTATCGTTGGCAAATAATCCGATCAGCTGCGATTGCGAAATGTACGATTTGCTCCGTTATCTCGAGGGAGAAATGTCTCCGAATGTGCAAAACGCTTTTCGCTTGAATGTGAAAAAATTGAGATGCAGCTCGCCCAACAATTCCCTCGACAAGCCAATAACCGATTTCAAATCGAAAACTTTAGTTTGCGACACCAAGGCGACGAAAAATGACGACGATTGCCCGTGCAAATGTCAATTCAGACCCCATGACGGAGCATACCTGGTTGATTGTGCGAACACCGGTCTGACCGAGCCACCGCAGAAAGTCAACACGTTGCTCGAACATGCATTCGTACATTTGAATCTCAGCGGTAATTTGTTGACCGACGTGCCTAATTTACGAAAATGTGGTTACGAAAAAGTTACCGAGTTGGCATTGGATAACAACAAAATTTCCAAAATCTCTGTTGACAGCCTCTCGCGTCAACTAAAAGTATGTATGATTTTTAAAAACAATCTCTCGAAGTTGCCAGCACGAATAGAATACGAACTAAGACATGAAATTTTTGATTGGCTTTCAGGTGCTGAACTTGCACAACAATTCTTTAACGAGATTGGATGAAACCGTTATGGATTATTTCAACAATTCAACAAAACTCAAGGAGCTCACGCTACATTCGAATCCGTGGGCGTGCGACTGCGAGGCGCGCCCGTTTCTCAATTTTGTCCAAAAGAACAGCCACAAACTGGCTGATCTAAAGGACGTCACTTGCCAGGAAAAAGGATCGACTCCTCTTTATCAAATGACTCCGGAAGAGTTCTGTTCTGCGAATATTATGTGGATCACGATTGGTTGCTCGTTGGTCGCTGTCTTTGGAATGATCTTCGGGGCTCTGGCCGCTCTGTACTATCGTTATCAAAGGGAAATCAAAGTCTGGCTGTACGCGAATAATTTGTGTCTCTGGTTCGTGACGGAGAACGAGCTCGACAAAGACAAGATCTATGATGCTTTTATCAGTTATTCTCACAAAGACGAGGATTTCATCGTTAACGAACTAATGCCGAATCTTGAGGCGGAGCCGAGGCCTTTCAAGCTTTGCGTACACTTTAGAGATTGGTTGGCAGGCGAATGGATACCAACGCAAATTTCTCGCTCGGTGGAGGAATCGCGTCGAACGATCGTCGTACTCTCGCCCAACTTTTTGGAAAGCGTCTGGGGTCGAATGGAATTCCGAGCTGCTCACAGTCAAGCTCTCAGCGAGGGTAGAGCACGAGTGATCGTCATTCTGTACGGCGATATCGGTCCAACCGAGAATCTTGATCCCGAGCTCAAGGCTTATTTGAGCATGAACACGTACGTCAAATGGGGTGACCCCTGGTTCTGGAAAAAGCTCGAATACGCAATGCCTCACCCAACGGGATACAACAAACGCCAAAACTGCAAAAGCATTTTCGAAACAACACAGCCTCCACGCATCGCCATGCCCAATGACAAATCCGAACTCATCAAGCCACCCGGAGTTCCCTCTACCCCTCCAGTTTCTACCACACCGCCTGCTGATTCCGTTAACGTTTTCGTCATCGACGGACTCACCAATAATGAAATTAATAAGCAGCCAGCGATCGACAACATCAATCAAGCCGTTCCACGACCAATCGTAATAAATTCCAACACCAAAAACAACGCCAGTCTCATCAACAAAATCCAATGCACGACCGTTTGATGGAAACTCATTCCATCCACGTATGCAATGAAGTCACATGGGCTCCATCGAAAATGGTCCCTCCAGTGCTCTCTCGTGCGATGCGAGGATCGCTGGAGTATCCCTAAGCTTCGAAATAAACGGGGAAAAAATGGCAGGCGAAAATCCCCGGATACTCTTGATTCTCACGATCGCTCTAGTCATTTTTTTCATCAGCCATCAACATTGCAGTGTAAAACGCCCAGTTCCGAAGCCTCAACCGGAAGTCGGTCTTTGCAACTGCGAAAAAAGCGTGCAATTTATTTTCAAGCAGTGGGAATTAATGTCAGTTTCGATACCTGACTAGTCGCACAAACGTCTGACTTGTTGCTCGCATCGTTGCAACGCGACAAAAATCAAACACAAGGAGGGAAGAGGCAGCGAAAAGGGAAGCAGAGCATAGAGAATTTTCACGCATTTTTAACGTCCTGAAACTTTTGACACACGGTCCAGGAGGAAAACGTGACTCTCAGCTCCATTCCTGACTTTTACCTCGACATATTCCTGCGATCAGGGATACCCACTTGACGACCTAGCCCTCGCGGTACCAGCAGTCTACGCCCCATTTTTTTCACACTCTTGAAATTATGGCATTTACTATAGAGATATATTTCGTGTATCAAAATATAAACGCTTCGTGATTGAGAAGCTGCGTGCAGGGGCCAAGAAATTACTGTAATTTTAATAATGCGTATATTTAATTCCTATAATTTGATGAAACTCTATCCAATTATTTTCGATGGATAAAATTTTGGTGAAAATTTTTCATCGCTGTGTATACATGACTGAACTGGAGATTGAACTCGCCGATAGATTGGGACATTTGGAAATATGCAATCGCAGCGTTTCTGGAATCGACCTAATCTGCGTGAGTTCTCCCATATTTTTAAGAAACGTTGATATTCAACGACAAGAACATTGAACAACAGAATGAATAATAAAACAAAGTTAAAAATTGTNTGAACAACAGAATGAATAATAAAACAAAGTGAAAAATTGTATTTTTATAATATGTTCATTTACACCTTCGTCGTTGAAACGCCGGGACCAGATTCTCTTTGTACGTGACATTGCGTCAATCTGATGCAACAATTTTTTGTATCACTCGACTGACAAATCGAAATAAAAATAAAATAAAATCGATTTCATGACCGCAAGCAGAATTTTTGCCTAAACCTCGAGTTAAGAGCAGAGCGGAATGGAATTAGCATGGCGTATTCCAACAAAATAGTTAGCGTCGTTTACGGGGCTCGGAACAAAAAGCGATTCCACGAATTATTTGCGNATACCCACTTGACGACCTAGCCCTCGCGGTACCAGCAGTCTACGCCCCATTTTTTTCACACTCTTGAAATTATGGCATTTACTATAGAGATATATTTCGTGTATCAAAATATAAACGCTTCGTGATTGAGAAGCTGCGTGCAGGGGCCAAGAAATTACTGTAATTTTAATAATGCGTATATTTAATTCCTATAATTTGATGAAACTCTATCCAATTATTTTCGATGGATAAAATTTTGGTGAAAATTTTTCATCGCTGTGTATACATGACTGAACTGGAGATTGAACTCGCCGATAGATTGGGACATTTGGAAATATGCAATCGCAGCGTTTCTGGAATCGACCTAATCTGCGTGAGTTCTCCGATATTTTTAAGAAACGTTGATATTCAACGACAAGAACATTGAACAACAGAATGAATAATAAAACAAAGTGAAAAATTGTATTTTTATAATATGTTCATTTACACCTTCGTCGTCGAAACTCCGGGACCAGATTCTCTTTGTACGTGACATTGCGTCAATCTGATGCAACAATTTTTGGTATCACTCGACTGACAAATCGAAATAAAAATAAAATAAAATCGATTTCATGACCGCAAGCAGAATTTTTGCTTAAACCTCGAGTTAAGAGCAGAGCGGAATGGAATTAGCATGGCGTATTCCAACAAAATAGTTAGCGTCGTTTACGGGGCTCGGAACAAAAAGCGATTCCACGAATTATTTGCGTTGTGAATCAGTTCTCCCAGGAGACGCACGAAATGTGCGTGGAATTTAGAGAAGGACGATATTTCGAGAGCTACGAGAGCCAGAGCCAGAGCCAAATTTCTTTGGCATGCGATTTTTTTTCAGTGGATGTTTTTTTATTTATTTTAAATTAAAAAATTGCGATAGCATCTTTTCTGCACTAAATTCAACTGAACTGGAGTTTTGTTTTTGAATTTCACTCATTCCTAGATTTTGATTCAAAAATTCGTAATAGACATCTGCATGAGCACGTACACGTCAATCGAGAAGTTAAAAGGAAGGGAAAAGAATACTTCGGAGCGTAAAATATGATAAACTTGCCTCAAGATTCGAGATTTTTATTAGCAAATGAAAATTTAAAATCGATGAGAATGACTTTGTGACGAAAATCTTAATAAACCGCTTCGCTGGCTCTTCCCTGTCGGTTTTTTTTCATGACCGTGGAGAATCCACATATTTCGGGTGAGCATCGCATCGATAACGATTTATATCTTGTTTTTTAATTTTTTATTTCATGCAATTTTCTAAAAGTGGAATTTTTCAACGCGCGAGGTGAATATCACGGAAAATAACCGTCCCACTGATTTTTATTTACTAATTCGTCCATTCCTTTATTCATTCAAATGTTTTATTTCTATAATATCAATTCATTGCTGTTCATTACACTATTTCATTGAAAATGGAAGCTGAGTAAAAAAAAAATTAATCTCCATTGCTCGAAAGAAAAATCCAGAGACTGTTGGATTGTTTGGCAATATTTCGATTCTTTTTCAATCACTTATTGTTTATTCTTTCATTAAAAACCAAAGCTTAAAGAACGAAGTTCCTTGCTGTACTACAAATGTCGAAGTTTTCCATGCCCAAGGAGCCGACGGTCTCGTGAAATAGCTGCTAGGGTTTAGTAAGGAGTTATAAAATTTCATAAGTTACGGAATTCCCAAGCATTTAATACTATGCGATTAACATGGAGAAATATGGCGCGGTCTTCCCGACAGATTTGGATAAGATCGTCGTGAGGCACTTACTCGCAATTGCGTTCGACCATCCGTAGTGATTTCACGTAGTTTCAAGTATCATTGCACATCTGCATCGGAAATCGTTCCGGGTTTAACTTTAAGTCACTTTTCAGCAAAATGAAGTGAAATTTTTTTTTTTTTTTCCTACGAATTCGTATATTTCATTATAATGAATGATAATTCATTGAAAAAAGCTAAAATTCGCCACGTCGTGAAAAGTCGAACTCACAGCTTTCAGAAAGTTCGAGAAATTCAAATGTTTAGAAATATTGGGAAAATTTTCGTGTTCTCGAAGCAACAGAAATGTATTTCGTAGAAAGAAAGAAAAAAAAACATTTTCAAAGACAAATCCTTAGCAGCCATCGGGTAATCAACGGTCATTAGCGTTTCAAACGTCTAGGCGACAACAATATCCTGTAAGACCTGCAAGAACGTTGTCACGATAGATTTGGGAGCGGGGCTGTCCGGGGCAAAACCCGAGAGCGCTGAGAGAGGATTATCCTCGCTCGGTACTTGCCGGTCGGTCGTCATGTAAAGGGAATATGAATGGAGACGGCGACACACAGGATTTTAAAGACGAACCCATTGTCTCGTGTCATACCGGCCAATCGGTAGCGTCGATTCTCCCCACCGTCTTCCACCACTGTTTCAACCCTTGGTCGAGCACAATCGCGCAAACCAAACTGGGTGAATAGTTCAAGTTGAGGTGCCGAGATCGGTACACACGGAATCATCCGGTTCGAGAGAAACTTGAGGCTTGCCCACCGTTTCGCGCGTTACATTAAATTCGGAAATAAAGTGACTCGACGACAGTGAATCGTAGTGAATATTTTCAAACGCGGAAAACGTCGAAGCAGGAAAAACGAAATAAATAATAAACGGTTGGGAATATGAATTGGATCTGCTGGTGCCTGATCGTTTATTCGATCGTAGCGAACGTTCGAAGTTTCAAGTGTCCGAAAGGCGAAGGTTGCAGCGACTGTCGATTGGGTTTCGAGCAGGAGGTTTACGCGATAAATTGTGTCACGACATCAACCGGCGTCGTTCTAGTTCAAATTCTACCGGAAAATTACGTCAGATTGACGTGTAGAAATTTGGCCAATTGGACGAAATTTAATCTCGGTTCGGAGCATCCGGTCCGCGACGTAAATGCTTTGTCATTTGAGAGCTGCAATTTACCGGAACCGAATCGTTTGGGATCCCTCGCGAAACAATTGCTCGTCGATGAAATCGAGTCTTTGCTATTCCGGTCGGTCGTCGATCACAGATCGAGCGTCACGTCCGACACTTTCCAGGGTTTAGCCAGCCTGAAAGACTTGACCCTCAGCGCCAATCTGAGCACGCTCCCCGATAATCTTTTTGTACATTTGCCCAATTTGAGAACGCTCAATCTCCAAAATTCGAATTTACACTTTTTGCCAAATGACACATTTGCCTCGACGAGACAACTCGAGGCGATCGAACTGAGCAGCAATCAGCTGACGAGTCTGAACCCCGTCGCCATTGGCAAACTGCATCATCTTCGATTGCTCAACGCATGGAACAACAAAATCAAAAACTTGCTGCCAAACACGTTCGACGAGCTCGTCGCTCTCGAAGCGCTCTGCTTGCAACGCAACAAGCTCGAAACTTTGCCCAGCCAGATTTTCGCTCGCCTCCCTAATCTCAAGACTATCAATCTCTCCCAAAATGATTTCACCTCGGACTCGTTGCCCTCCGATTTGCTCGCAAACTGCACCAAACTCCGGATCGTCGTACTCATGGAGAACCGCAGAAACATAACATCCCTGCCAGATCGTTTTTTCGCCAACTTGACCAACCTCAACGTCGTTAAATTGAGAAAAATCGGTTTGGTCAAATTGTCCGAAGATTTATTCCGCGGTGCCATAAATCTGAAAACCATCAACCTTGAGAGAAATTTTCTATCCACCATCCCCAGCAATATTTTTCATGACAATCACCAACTTTCCAGCCTCGATCTCAGCTTCAACGAAATCACCTCTTTGCCAGATCGTGTTTTTTCCAATCTACGAAATCTTGCCAAACTCAATCTCGGCAGGAATCACATCACGTCCATTTCAGAGTAAGACATATTAATTTTTTTAAATCTTTTTCTATATTCTCCATTCGTCGGATCTCTCGCAGCAGGAAAATCGATTTTTATAGAAAAAAAAAAAAAAATCAAAATTTTCGTAATTTTCAAAGTTTCTCAAGACTATGTCCGCAAAATCAACCAGTGGAATAGCAAACATTTCGTTTTCGGAGAGAATTACTGTAAAAAGAAAAATTGCAATGACGGAAATGTTGTATTTAAAAAAAAAATTAGTCGAACGTATTCCCCAAAATGTCGAGCATTTCCTACGAAATTTCATTCCTAGTGTACAACATTGTCTTGCCCCAAACATTATAATTGAACTAACGTGTTTATGCTTGGCTCATACAGGAATCTCTTTAGCGGATTAACGTCGTTGCGCGAGTTGAATATGGAAAGGAACAATATTATTGAGATTCACGATCACGCGTTTTTCTCTTTGGGAAATCTTCGCGTAGCCAAATTCTCGTTCAATTGGTTGACGTTGAATTCCTCAGGAACGACGATCCACTCGCCGTTTCACTATGCCGAAAAACTCGAGGAACTTCGTCTGGATCACAACAACATCAGCAATATTTTTGCCGATTGGATGTTCTCCATGAACTCGATCAGAGTTCTCGACCTCGCGTACAACAAGCTACAATACTTGATGGTATGTCGTTTCCGTTTGTTTATATCTCGATATCGAGCGTGAAGATTCGAACAATTTTTTCGAAGGATTTTCATCTTCAATTTGTTGTACAAAACTTTGCGTTCAACTTTTATATCACGTGCAAATTTTGGACTCAACTGACCGGTGTCGAGCAGCTAAGCCGAGTACGCTTTTTCTTACGAAAAGTTTGAGTGGTAATAAAAAAAATTAGGAATTCGTTTTTGGTCTTTTGGACCTGAATATTGAGGAAACATTTCGCAATTTCGTTTCTATTCCGTGATCGATGACAATTGTTTTTGTGATATTCCGATTTCCCATGAGAATTTATCGCTGTGTTTTTTTCTTATCGTTTCAGCACGAAGATCTGCAGTTTTTATCGGAAAATTTGATGATCGATCTTTCGCACAACAATATAAGTCACGTGTATTTGGAAGGGGTGGAGTTGTGGGCTACCGAGCGGAGTTATTCGCGAAACTTGATAATCTCGATAGAGGAAAATCCGATAGAGTGCGACTGCGATATCTACGATTTGCTTCGGTATTTGGAAGGGAGATTGCACGAGAACGTAAGGAAAGCGTTTAGTCTTCGAATCGGGCGAACCAAGTGCCACGAGCCGAACGAATTGAAGAAAACATCGATAATGGAGTTGCGATCGAAAACTCTCATTTGCGAAGCCGGTGAAATTGCCACGTTCACGGGTTCTTGTCCTGATCGATGCGGATGTTACGTCAGGCCGGAGAACAGAGCTTGCTTGATCGACTGTGCAAGGGAGGGATTCGTCGTTGCTCCTGAGAAGATCGAGTGTCCCTCCGACCATACGATAGAATTGGATCTCAGTGGCAATTCATTAACGAGCATGCCCAGTCCCGATTGGCCTGGTTTCGAAAGAATCTCTCTATTGGATCTCAACCATAACGATATTTCGAGCATTTCGATCGAAACGCTCCCGCCTAATATCGAGGTAAGAAAAATGTTTTTCAACGAAATTTCCAGTGGCGTGAAATTTCGATATGTAAGAAAAACAAATTCATGTTGAAATTATTTCCAGATACTGAGGCTGAATGACAACGCTTTCTCGAGATTGGATCAGGAGGTGATTGACTATTTGGAGAATTCGACACAACTGAAGGAATTGACGCTGCATTCTAATCCGTGGACGTGCGACTGCAAGGGTCGTCCATTGCTCAACTTGATACAGAAAAAGAGTCTCGAAATGCCGGATCTGTTGAAAGTGAGCTGCGAGGGCGAAGAATCGTTGCCCATCTACCAAATGACTCCTGAGGATTTTTGTCCTACGAGTTTTGCGTGGATCGCGGTTGGTTGTTCCCTCGTGGCATTTTTTGGAATTATTCTCGGGACCATGGCCGCTCTGTACTATCGTTATCAAAGGGAAATCAAGGTCTGGCTGTACGCGAAAAACTTGTGTCTCTGGTTGGTGACGGAGAGCGAGCTCGACAGAGACAAGATCTTTGACGCGTTCATAAGTTATTCTCACAGAGACGAGGATTTCGTCGTTAACGAACTGATGCCGAATCTCGAGGCGGGGCCGAGGCCGTTCAAGCTTTGCGTTCACTTTAGAAATTGGTTGGCCGGCGAATGGATACCGAAGCAGATTGCACACTCGGTCGAAGAGTCGCGTCGGACGATCGTCGTACTCTCGCCCAACTTTTTGGAAAGCGTCTGGGGCCGAATGGAATTTCGAGCTGCGCACAGCCAGGCTCTCAGCGAGGGAAGAGCGCGGCTGATCGTCATCCTTTACGGCGACATCGGTCCAACCGAGGATCTCGATTCCGAGCTCCGAGCTTATTTGAACACCAACACGTACGTCAAATGGGGCGACCCTTGGTTCTGGCAAAAGCTCAAGTACGCGATGCCTCATCCACCCGAATTCACCACCACCAAACAACCGCGACGTCAAAAACTATTTTTCCAAACTACGCAGCCGCCTTGCATCCAGGGATCGAACGACAAATCCGAATTGATCGACGTGCCGTCCCTCGTTCCCTCTAATTCTATGCACATCATCATGAGAGACGATCCCAATTGTAACTCGCCGACCAAGAAAACCAGCGCACAATCTTGAACCTCAATGCCTCAGGATTTTTTAAAAATTATCAGCCTCGCAGCGCAAACATGAGAAAAAAAAACAAAACACCGTGAGACTCACCCACACGAGCTTCGGTTCTCCGAGTCCCGAAGAATCATCGCAGCTCAGATGCACCTCCGACGAGTATCGACCTGCGAATATTTTCTCCTTTATACCATTCCATTCGAATCCTCCATTAAACGAGCAGGCACATAAATCTACTGACCGGCTTTGCACGCACTTCCGTTCGAGAATTTGACTTTTATCACATTTCGATTATAATCGAAAATCACTCTTGACGCGGTTCCATAGCCCTCGCCATTTTTGCAAACTGCCGAACCTTTGCAATAATTTTCCCCACCGCATAAGCTTATATTGTACTCGTCCCCGGATTGGTTCAATACCTGCAACGACAACAAACTGCATCAGCAACGTAAAACCATTGTTAATACATTTTTTTCCAATTTTATGCGTACATTTACGTACTTTTGACGAAATATCATTTTATTCCTGTATTATTGAGTTGTAAGAGAATAAACAATACATTACAACACTAACCTTTCGTACTTTTTCTTTCAAGGGACTCAAATTTATTCTATGCGATAAATGCGGGTTGTAAATGACGCAATCGCTCTCCCATTGGCCGGTTCCGGTCGGGCAAACTATACTGGTCGTCCACTCGAAGGCATGCGTACAATGTTGGTAATATTTGTGAATCGGGGAACCCTGAAAACTCGCAAAATCGTTATTTTATCAACGAGTTCAATTTTTCATTAAGGAGGTTGGCTACACACGACCGTGTGATAAGAATTAAATTAAATTTGGTGATACCATTCTTCAGAATCAAATACGATGACACTATTTTTTTCAAATTTTTCGTCTACATAGTTGTCGAACAATTGGAGTTTACATTATGCAAAAGATATACCTATATATATATCCGATTCCTATACTTATGCATGTAAACTCTAGCGTTCGATCAATCGAAAACTATGCAGAAGAAAAATCTTGAAAAAATTTGTATATTCATATTTAATACTAAAAAATATTCTCACCAAATTTCATGAAATTCTAATCATTTCGAATTTTCCTATGCTTTTGATATGGCAACATTGTTGTGTGTAGCCACCCTCCTTGAATACGCACTGGACTGATTGTTTTGTTTCTTTTTTACTTACGACACCGACCGTATGATTACAGAGAAACGTAAAATTGGAAGTAATATTAATTTTCTTGTCCTCCGGGCACGAAGATCCACCGATGTATCGCAGTACGACGTTTTTATTTTCGTCGAAAAACGGATCTTTGTCAACATAGCCGAGACTCTGAAAATTAGCATTTTTCTTTCGCATTTTTCGAACCGGATTGGCATTATTCCAGTTTTTTTTTCTTTCTCCCATTCAACAATTACTCACGGTTTCGTCACTGAATTTCCCATTCGTTTCTGGTCTGACGTGACACGCCGAACTTCCGTGTGAACACGTGAGATACGGCTTAGGAACGAGAGGACGACAAATGTTTATGTGGAACTCGGTGTCGTTGGCTTTGACTACGTAATTATCGCTCCCTTTTATCAACGAAGCCAAAACTATTTCTCCGTCTTTCGTCTGACAGTTTATCTGCACGAAACATAAACGAAAATCCGTTGGACACTCGGTTTGCTATGAGATTGATACGTTCCTACAGATTAACCATAGAACGGTAAGCTTTTTTTTCACCTGTTCCGGTAATTTGAAAAATTCATATCTCCGGTAAAATTTAACGAAAAGGGTTGGGCTCATTCTTTTCGTTTTTTAATGCAGGATCACGTGAGCCTGAGACGTTTTCGCTTGGAGTCAAAAAATCAATAATAAAATGCGGTAAGACGATAAAAAAAACGGGAGAACTGAGGGAGAAAGGGCGCGAGATTCAAAGTCGCTCGGGGTCGTATTTTACCCCAGGTTACCGTTCTAGGGTCGATCGGCCGGCAACGTCGGTTGCTGGCCAACTTTTCACAACACATACACGCACCGACGTGTCCTATTTCGGGACAAATATGAATTTTGATAAATCGAAAAGTTTGTATCGACCGTAAACATTGTATTTTTTTTTACCGATAATATCCACTAATTAAATGTTCCAAGGTGCAGTTTGTACTGGAGCACAATTGAGGGAGCCACAAAAGTTTGAATAACGAGAAGGTAACAAAATCTTCAGCGAATAACTACAAATTTCCTTGGAGATTTTTAGATAGGGCGAAATTTTCGAAGCTTTTTGTTTGCAAATTGCGACAATTCGTTTTCGGAAAAAATTATTGTCCTCAAACAATCGGAGAGAACGACGACAGAGAAATTTCTTAATAATTTGGCGTAAATGAGAAAATCAATTCCGTGAAAATAGTTTTAATGAGTGAATAAATGTGAAGGATACTTTACCCGCTTTGTACAAACTAACGGCGTGTTCCAATGGATTATTAAAGCGCAATCATCATTTTCCATGATCGTGGGTCCGCCGATGGATCGTTCAGCGCCGCAAAAGAATCCGATCAATGTATAGCGACGCTGACCTTTTCCGCAGTCAGCGCCGTTGGTATAATTTAGATATGGTCCGCCTTGTCTCCACAGCAGATTCGAGTTTGTCAAGCCCGTTGATGTTTTGTTCTGGACGATGCATCCACCTGGTAAAAAAATATTTTCATTTTCTTATTGTCTCGATTTTTTTTTCGCAAATTCCAGTTACGACAGCAAAACTCGCCTGCATCCTTCGAACAGGAACCATCCGAAACTGATCCACACACTTGAAAACTGTATTCAATTCCGTCTTTCGATTTACTACGATAATCCATGTGCATCAGTTGCCGCAAATCGTTTCTAAAAAGTTTCATCAACATTTTAACCATTTCTTTCAAAATCCGCCACTGAACTCGTGGAACAAATTATTTTTTCGTAATCATTGGAAAAAAAAGTAAGTTCATGGGATTTTTTAATTATATTTGGAAAATCTTAGAGAAAATCCTGACGAAGGGACAAGTGTTTAGAAGGATAAGCCACACTTTTCCAACGATTAAAAAGTGAATTTCTCATTTGGCTAATTTTTGGAAAATTCCGCGTGGCTTTGAAGGAAGACTCGATTTATGAAAAATAGTGAATCTAACTCGTGGTTTGTGAGAGGATCGGTGACTCTGCAAGTTCCAGCCGATGCGATGCTTTCGTTCTTCAATGATTCGATACTGCAAGCGGCCGAAGTTCTCCACACGAATCTGTGCTGACAGTCATCGCCACCGCCGACGTAGACCGGCATGGAATACTAAACGAATAAATAAATCAATTTCGCACACAGCTATTTGAAACGAGAGATAATCGAAGAAGTTTGCAGCCAATTTGATTCGTTGCACAACAATTAGCTGGTCCGACCAAATTTTTCAATTCTCGATCGTCACTCTTGCAAAATTCATTCAAAACCAAAAGTTGAGAAAACTTACGGTTGCACGATAATCGCATTGGAACGTTATTACAGTTTCCACGTGGTTCCTGGGAGCCTTTCGGTCGCACATTGGCCCTCTATCGTACATCAAGCTGAGTTCTTTCGTCTCCTTATTGAATTTGGGTGGTTCGCCAACCTGTCCGAGGTTTATGTAGCTGTTTCGTAACGAAAAAGCAAATGAATGATAATGTTCTTTGGTAATAAATAAAATTTCGAGGCTGACATGAATCTAGAGAGCGCTCGACAGATTCGATTCAATTAGCGATCCAACGATTCTCCAAGACTCGAAAACAAGACAGCACAAAGAGAAAGGAAATATTTGTATGGGCGACGAAACCGAGTGAATTGGAAATCGCAAAATCTTGCCCAACAATTTGAATGTAGACTCGGAGGAATATCCTTGTCAACTCGTCAACCTTCCGAAAAAAATGTCCTCGTTTATTTTTGCGTTAAATTCAGAAAAAAAAGCTGTTTCATCAAAATTCGTAATTAGATCGAAAACGCTATGTCCACAAGTTCCATCTTATTAACTCTTTAAGTACATACTGTTTTTTGGCATTTAATTAGGCCCATAAAATATGAATAATTCACTTAAAAAACAAAAAGTGCACATTTACCGGAATACAACGATTTGAAAAACGCCTTGGGTCAAATTGACCCGAGATGCACTTATAAGAGATCTGCATTGGAAAGGTTACAAGGCTGACTCTATTTCGCTAACTCTAGATGTATGGGAGCTTACGAATAAGTAGAAAATAATATCTGGACTGAAATATATATCAAATACTTGTAATCTCCGTTTTTAGTACGTTGCCTGCGGCACGCTCCCGCCAAGTTGGAACATCTTGAGTCATAGTCAAACACGATGTTATGACAAATGTTAAGGATAATGGTAGAATCTGAGTCACCACTGGCGGTATCAATAAAGTAATTCTCCGATCTTTTCATGAGCGGACTGAGATCGTAGTGTTCGCCTGCACTCCCAACGGCGCTGCAGTTAATAATTTTTTCAGGTCCGCATGCCGCTTTGCTCTCCCACAAGATATGGTAAGCGCAGTCCGTCGCGTCTATCTGCAAAGGTCCAAGCGTTGTAGTAAAAATAGTGATAACGCTGAAAAACGACCAAGCTTGATGCGCAATCAACAAACCTGCGGTATGAATTTTGGCTCGTTATCGTGATCATCTTCGTTGGTGCATTTCATAATCACGTGTACGGAATAATGTTCGTCGCCTTTGCACACATTGCCCCACAATACAAATTCCAATTTTCCATTGTCCACATCCATGCGATCCGGCTCTGCCAGTCCTAAAGTTAAAACGGAAGATCATTCGAGCAAACAAATTCGTTTAGCAATGTAAAAGGCATTTTCCATCAAGTTTTTTTTGAGGAATTCATTGAAATGATCAGTTTCAGTTTTTTATCAAGAAAAATGATGGTACACAAATTTTGTGGCTCGTGTTAGCTTTAGAAATAAAAAGAGTTGTGTGCTTGAGTGTGCAAGAGTTTTGGAAAATTATTCAGAGCTGTTTGGAGTCTGTTTTTGCCAAAAATAATGAAAAATAATGTTTTTTGATAAAACATTATTTTTTGAGATAAAAGGTTTACCTATGCCAAACTCTTGGTCATCTTTGGTAAGGCAAGCCCTGTAACCGCTCGTGCCTTCGCAGAGTCCTTGCAAAGGACGGCACAGGGACAATCTCAAGGTGCTGCCAAATTTTTCATCCTTAATAACGCGCTCTTTATCCGCTAAAGTGTTGAAATTAAAGCGAGCTCCTGATTCATCACCGGAGACATCGCAATAAGATCTTGACGAACGTTCCACAGTCTATTGACAAAAAAATGAGTGTAAAGTTAGCTTTACCTTGGAAAGTATTTAGACGATTGCGAAAATTTAACTATGCTCTACATTTTCGTTCTCTTTGCATGAAAAACGTTTTTTTCATCATGTAATACGATTTTTTTTATCGAGTGTGAAAAATATTTCAAGAACGTGTCTCATTTATTTTATCGAAACGTGGCAACTAGAAAAGGTATGGTCTTGCTGCTATCAGTCGGCGGTAAGAAAACAATACACTGCGTTCACATATACGTGGTAACATATTTCTATGTACATGGAAATGAAGATATACGCTATGAACATACCCGTGCCTGTGTAGTCGAAATGTATGAAAATGTTAAGCAGAATAAAATTGTCACTAATTGTTGCATGATGAGGATTAGTCGCTTAATTACGTCGCCGTTGCTCCGTCGAAATAGTTAACCACTTGGTCCACCACATAATATCAGCAGAATATCGAATTCGTATACTCGTTATATTTGCCGCACCGGCTGTGCCTACTGTCAACTTCTCACTTCTCAGTTTCTCTTCTACTCCTCTCCTCCTTCGTTCAGCACAGTTACACAAAATTTCGCATGTGTGAGTTGTGTGTGTACCACATTTGTAGGTGTAACAACTCGATAAGGAGTTGCGCGCTTTACTTACAGCTCTCAGAAATCCCGCGAAAAGTATACACTGTACACCAAACGCGATCTTGTGGAGAAAAAATCGCATTTATCAAAATGACGCATTTTCTTCCACTTTTTTTTCAAGATATCGTCAAACGATAAATTTGGACGGAAAGATAGGTGTATATTGAAATGATCTATGAGGCGGTTATTAGGTTCTACTTTATTCAGTCCAATTCTTCAATGGAAATGTCAATGGAACTTATTGAATCGAGTCATAATAACCTTCGTTTATATTCCCATACAGAATTTTCGAGGAATTTAGTACATTCATTTATTTATCGATGAGAATATCGTTGCTGATATTAATTTTTTCCAGAGGTTTCGTGGATTATTATTTTTACATGCATGAAAAAGTTGGCCAAGATTGAGAATTCTGATTCATATTTATTCACGTGGAGTATTTGACCGCATCACCGAAAAAAGCTGCACTACTTTTTTTTTCATGTATTTTCTTCATGCGAAAAGTCAAATTTCTTCTAATATTCATTTCCATATAAAAGTCTCGAGATAAACGTCTAGACGCGATGGAGAAAAATGGGAAAAAGCATCAAATATTACAGAAAGCGAGCAAGAAGTGCGGAGAAGAGTTACGATTCGAAATTCAGAGGGTCGTGCAATGATGTCCTTGAATCGCCGGTTTCAAGCAGGCTTTGTTTGTAGCGAAAGATGTGGATTGTACAAAATATCAAAACAACGAAATGAGATATGTATAGATAGACGTGATACAGACGATTCGCGTTTACAACGTCCAATGAAAGACTTGCTTTGAGCGTCTTTCCGGTAAAAGTTTCGTACGATTACCGCCGCGCGACTGTGTCGCCGGCGTCATTTCCGGCCTCGCTGCCATTTTGGCAGATCAGTATCTCGTATCTCGTATGATCCTGTATTCCTGTGCTCAAGATAAATGTTCGTTCGGTGCGCGTGTTGATTTCGCCGAAGAGTTTTGTGTTATTGCTGGTAACTGGGCGAATACACAGTGATTTCTTTTCACCTCTCTGTATGACGATTTTCTCGCTAGGCAGACGATCTCTGTGAGTACAACTGGCGTAAAATTGTCATCGGTTAGTCTGAAATATAAGCTTTCCCTATAGCGTCTGATTTACATTGGAATTTGTTTGCACATGTAATGCGATAGTGTCATTTTTTCAATTCAACGTTTCCTTTAATAAAAGACAGTCGGAAGAACAATTGATTTTTTCGTAGTCGCGAAATACGTCTGCCGAAAAACCCAACGCGGTTCGAATTGGTAAGACTGTTGTGGCTAACCTCACTTTTTGCCGAAGGGGCGACATTACAAATGCGTCATTTCGAAATATCGTTGCGAGTTATCGATTCACATCCGCCAAAAAACAACAAAAACAATGATATTGACGACACCTTATCAATTCGTATTTTTCCATTTCCTTGAGTAACATTCCTGCATTCCCACCAACGAACCAATCGAGCTAATTGCAAAAATTATCGCCAATCCTCTATTTAGATAAAGGGGAAAAAAAAACGTGGAAAATGTCCAACGGAGGGAGCGGCAATGGAGGTAGCGTCAGCGGCGGGGGCAACGGCGGTGGCAGCAATGCCGGTGCTGGCGACCACGAAGACGAAGGTTTTGTTGTCAAAGTGAGGGGACTACCCTGGTCTACTACGGTCGACGAAATTCTCAAGTTCTTCAGCGACTGCAGCATATGTCACGGCAAAGCTGGTATACACATGACCATGTCGCGCGAAGGACGACCCAGCGGAGAAGCTTATATAGAAATGGAATCTGAAGCGGACATTGAGAAAGCGTGCAAAAAAGACAGAGATCACATGGGCCATAGATACATAGAAGGTAAACATTTAAATGTTCATTATTTTTAAACGTACTTTTAAAATTTCTTGCATTTTGCATCAAAATAAATTGACACACCGATTATTGCGAATGGAGTTGCTCCTCAACAGCCACATCCTCGACGGATATATGTCTGATCAAAAGAGAGATTTTTATACATGGGTGGATAGAAATTACTTGGAATCGTTATATTCATTAACTAGTTGCTGAAGAATCGAGAAACAATACACAGAGTCGTTGCACGTTCGAGTAGCACAGCTCGACCTTGAAAGTTTCATTGGCGGTTACGTAGTGGGAGTCTCTTTGTATTGGGAAGTAGGTCAAAGCAGATAGAGTTTGTGTTGGTTATTTCTTGTACAAGTCCTGAGCAAATTTTCAGAATTCACTCATTATCTGCTGCTTTTCTAACTTTGAAGGTATTGCTATCTGGAAACGACTTGGAGTTCTTTCAAAATTTTGCATAAACGTTCTTGGCACCAGAACCAACAGTCTTCTTCTATGAAGAAAAATTCTCTGATGTTTAAGAATTTGCGATATTTGATTTCCCATTTATTTATTTTTCCCATCTACACGCATGTAAATTGAAGTCGCGTCTAGTTTGTATTTTCCTTCCAACTTTCTAACGAAACGTGACAAATGAAATATCTCGAATTCTAAACATCAGAAAATGTTTCTGCATAGAACAAAAACTATTAGTTTTGGTGCCAAGAATGTTCATAGAAAATTGAAAAAAAAACCCTCAATATTTATGGACATAACTTCTGTGTTGATTTTTTTCCTCCATGCTTGTTTCATATTTTCATGAATTTTTTTTTGTGCAAAATTTGGCTAATTTTCTCGTTGAAATCTCAACTTTGCTCGCGAACGTTTTGATTCTCAATCGAAGGACTTTTGGTTCTGCTATAAAAATCGACTATCAAGTACCAAAAATTAGGCTCATTAATTATCCATAAATTATTAATTATATATTGACCGAGTTTTCCGAAATTGCGTTAATTAATTTTATTGGAATGATTTTGTGAGAAGAGAAAAAAATACATTTTTCTTCATCAGTTTTCAAAGCAAAGCGGGGAGAAATGGAGTGGGTCGTAAAACGAAGCGGCCTGAATCTCGAAAATGCCATGGACGATGGTTGCGTGAGACTGCGAGGTTTACCTTTTGGCTGTTCCAAAGAAGAAATAGCACAATTCTTCTCAGGTACGGATTTCTCTGACCAACAATCGAGGCCCTAATTGTTCCGGAATCATGCAGTATTTCATATGAATAACCCGCCGTTTGAACCGTCGGTCTTTCACGAAACAGTTACTCATTGTAAAGCAATTGGAAAATTCAACTTTTTCTCAGCCTCAAAACTGTAAATTTTAAAGATGAGAATAATTTTTATCTGAATACTGTCCGTTGAAGACCCACGGTCCAGACAACTTGACGAAAAAGCAGCGAAACGGGCGGAGAATACTAGAAATGAAAAATCAATATAACAAGAAAAAACAAAAAACAAAAGGAAAGAAAATATTAATTTTCACAACGAACTCACGAGACTTTGAGTTTCTTTCGAGAGCGCCTCGACGAGCAGATTTTCAATGCGAAAACAAAAAGTGCTACACTTACGCTCCGCTCTGTAATTTTTTTGCGATCGTTTCGCAATGCAGAGGAGACCTCAAGGTCGTAATAGCCCGGAACATCAATTAGAGGAAAATGCGCGCGACGCATCAATGCAATTCCTTAATGCACTCGGAGACACTTAATTGTCTTCAAATATTGAGCAAAAGAAAAGAAAAGAAATAGAACAACATCAACCAGAACAACCAGAACAACAATATTATTATAATTAATGGGTAATTACGCTACAATATCGTTGTTTGATTATGTGTGGGTCAGGGTTGGAGATATTGCCGAACGGGATTTCGCTACCAACAGACTACACGGGCCGCAGTACTGGGGAGGCTTACGTTCAATTTGTTAACAAAGATGTCGCGGAGCGCGCTCTGCAGAAACACAAGGAAAAGATAGGACACAGGTGGGGCACTGAACGATAGAGATGGGTTTGGGTATATTTATTATTTTCTTCATTAATCTTGTTTTCTTTTTTTTTCTTTTTTTTTATCTTTTTTTTCATCATCTGCAACGACAGTTGTTTTAAGATCGTGTAACGATCGTAGTTTACATAGAATTTTTCTACAGTTTCTTTTTGTTATTCATGGAGAAAAAATCTTGGGCTCGGCAAAGTTGTTGCTACATTTTTTCTTCAGAAATAGTTTCTCTACTCTCATTTTCTTGAATTCGAATTTACCATTTCGAATGAATCTCTGTCGCGCCCTCATTCGCGGTATCCGTTCGAAGACGAGGTCACAAATAAATTTTTAGCTGCTGCACTTATTTGGAATGTAGAGAAACTCTTTCTACGATTTATTGAAGAAGATGAAATGGTTTATGGACGCCGGTAACGAGACGGTAAAGAAATAGTCGTACGTAAGCAAATGAAAATAGAACAAACAAAGTACTGTCGGTCCTACGGAAACCCGTGGGTGGGTGCCGGGCGGGAGGTACCCCCTTTCATCGACACCGAACCCCGTGGGAGGTGGGTTGGGCTACCCCCGAGCCGTTTCTTCTCGTGGATGGGTGGGCACTTCCGAGGCAGTAAGAGTGAGATAACCGAGAAGAAAATTAACACATGAAATAATGTCGAACGTCTGTTTATTCAGCGTCGCTCTTCCCCATGTAACGTCGAGGCTCCTCGATATTTTCTCATCAGAAAAAAGTAATGTTCTCTATTTAAACGATATGGAAATTTGTTGATTGATGGAAAGACAAGATTCGAGGATACCTTTTCGTACGTCAACGTGGGGATCGGCGAGCTCAATTAATCGCAAAGTATCGTACACGATTAGGGATTTCATAGGTTAACCGTGGAGGAGATTGAAGAGGAACACGGAGGCTGGTCGAAGGGTTACGAAGGGCGTCTATGAAAACGATTATAATATGCGATTCTGAGTTTATCTAAATATTTGTCTGATACGTGTCCTTATTGGAAACACGAATTACCGATCACGACGGTGTCTGGAAAACGGAGCAGCTACAATTCCTTTCCTGCAAATTAAATGTCTTGAAATATAATAATAATAATGAACAGACATCGACGAATGATAAATAGAACAAGCGCTCTGTTTCCTTCACCAAAAATAGCAAAGATAATTCGTGTTTGCAAGAATTCAATCGACTCGGTCGTGAAATAATTCTGATTAAATGTCCGACAGATATATCGAGATATTCCGAAGCAGTTTGTCCGAGGTTCGAGCGAGTATTGGACCAAAAATGCGCACCGGACCTATGGGCGGCGGTGGATTTAGTCAGCGACCAACTCCGTATGCTCGTGGAGATCGTTTCGGGGGCATGAATCGATTCGCCAACAACGGCAGAGGCGCTCGGAACAGAGGTTCGATTTGAAATATTCTCCCGGTGACACGGAAAGATAGAAACTCAAACGACTAAAAACACAATTTGCCGTTTTCCCATCAAAACTTGAACGAAAGTTTCAAATTTTTTATCAATTCCCGCAAATTTTCTTTGCTTACTCTTCGGATTTTGTTCCAAAAAAAAGCAAAGAATTCAACGCAGCAATGTAATTTGGGTTGATGCGGGTTGTTACAGACTTTGACGGCAGTCCATGGGCGAGCACGAACAATTTCCCCGCGCGAGGTGGAAACATGCCAATGCGAGGAAATATGGAAATGAAAAATGTCAATTTCCGTGGAAGTGGGGACAATTGGAGCGGCAATTCGGGAGGTGGTATGCATTGCATACACATGAGAGGTTTACCGTTCAGAGCAACGGAACAAGATATTGCCGACGTAAGAGAAGCTAAAAATAAAACAAGAAAAACAAAATTCATCGAAAAATGGTTGAAAATCGTTTCATTCGTTTCTGTCTATTTTGACAGTTTTTCAGACCTGTCGTACCTGTAAACATTCGAATAATAATGGAAAACAGTGGTCGGGCATCCGGCGAAGCAGACGTCGAATTCGGAAGTCACGAAGAAGCTGTTAAAGCGATGACCAAGGTTCGCCACCTTTTCCATATTTCTCTTATTTTCATGGGGAAAAAAAACAAAATCAAAACGACTAATTGATACTTGCAGGACAAAAGCCATATGTCGCATAGATACATCGAACTGTTCCTAAATTCCTCCAGTGGATCGAGCGGCGGCGGCGGAGGAGGAGGAATGTCGCTCGGTGGAATTGGAAACTTCTGTGGAGGTAAAGTTTCTCACAAAAATCCTGTGTTTCCTTGAGGAATTTCACGCAGAAAAATAAAATGAATAACCCACGAAATATTTGTTTTTGTCCAGGTTTGGGTAACAACTTTAGACCAGGATTCTCGCCAAACAATCGAGGCTACAACAGTCAACTCGGCGGTAACAATTACAACAGTTTCTGAAACGTAAGCTCGCCTAAACTTGGGCTAAGATAGCGGTTATGCGCCTTTAACATTCAAACAAATCACAGAGAAGCACAAGAATAATTGGAGGAATGTATTTTCTCTTGTCGGTCGATCGAGGTCGAATTTAAATTGACGCTTTTACGGTGCAAACATCGAGAGCTACCCGAGCAGCGACTCATTCAGTTTTTTCACCAATCGCCCCCGAATCTTTTGTTTTTGTCGCTTAACGGGCGTTGGGCATTCTTGCGATGAAACTTTTCAATGATATCCATTCATTTATCTTATTTTTTAATCAATCATTGCAACGCGTGTCACCTCCTCAATGAGGCTTATTTTCAGTTGAAAAATTTCCATTTATTGGCTCAAATAAAACAAACAAAGAACGATTTATAAGTTGAAACGAAAATAGTTATTAATAAAGCGCAGACTTTTCGACTGTTTTCCAGTTCTTACCAACAACTTGCAAATCACACTCGTGAGCGTATTTTTATTTATCGTTTCGCGTTAAGTCACGAAAAATAATAAACGGAGCGACTATTGTCAGCGTTGTACGGAAGCTCGGTACGAAATTTTGAAAAAGTATATTTTCTACGGAATCAATGACAAATATGTACATGAGAGAAGAACGAAGGCAACAAACGTAGTTAATCGACTCGCGGATATACGTTCGGCTTATCGTGCAATTTGACAGTCTGCTGGATAAACTATCATTACAAACGTAAAAACGTATTATTTAAGCGAGTTGTACTTTGAAAAAGTAAGAACAAATAAAACAAATGACTTATTAAACTTATCAAATGAATTTTTTCGAAATGAATAATAACCAAATTCTTTCAAAGTTCGAGAAATCACAATTTTTTAAAACTTTGAAAAATAAACAAAGTAAACCATCGCTGAAAAATTTCTTTCAAAGTTGAATAGTTCGATCAAGTCGGCAATTCGGTGCGGCTACATGTCCGAAACGTGCACCATTTTTTCTAGTCAAAATTTTTAAGAGTTCGTTGCTGGAATTGAATTTTTGCATTTTCGATGATCATTAAAAATTATTAAACGTGAAAGTATCGTTTTCATGGAAAATCGTGTCGGAGAAAACGTGTTTTCAAGTTTCGAGCAGACACGATTCCACAATTAACGAGATAATGGGGACAAAAGTTAAAATTACGAAACGGAAGGTGTCGCGAGTCCAAGTTTTTCGTGTATGCTTTTGCGTAACTGAAGCCAGCAATCGTGATAACGACTGATAGACGCGATATCAATGATACTGATCTTTCCAAACCGTTTTCAACGTTGTAGTTGTAACGGAGTCTAGGAAAATACTGACTGGTGCAAGTCGCTGGCAAGAAGGAACAATATTTTTTTCTTCGAGTACAATTTCCATTGTTTCTAGTGATTTTCATTCGAAAATCATTTCGGCTGAAAAAATAGAAAACATGTCGGATTGGAATTTCGATTTCTATCGAGCGTCTTAATGAGTTCATTGACTCTAGATGAGTTGCTAAAACAAGTTGCTCAAGTGGAATCAAGTTTTCGTTTCCGGAGTCGAAACAGGTTAATGAAAAAATTATTTCATGGGAAATTTGCACGAAACATATTTGAAAAGAAATAATTTTTGGAAAAACCGGTTTTGACGACGGCGAAACCGGGAGGTCGAGTTCGATAAGAAATGAATTGAGAAGTTTTCAATTTTTCAAAATATTTCTTGATCAAACGACCGGTGACGGGAAATTTGACTTTCGAAATTTGCTGAGGTCTGTCTGGTATCTATGGGCTCCCCATGCAGACACTTTCATAGCCGTAAGGTGATCTTGCAGGCGTACGATCGTTAAAAATTCCACTACACGTTCCATCTACCTCTTTGTTTTCTCTCTTGCACTCGTGATAGATTATCTTAAAGAACATTAAAACTTGAGCGTTGAGTGACAAATTGTTGATAAGACAGTAATCACTGCTTGGCGGCAGTAGGCGTGCATGCTCGTAGTTAAAATGCGATTGGTCCGTTAGCGCCGTTCGTTAGATAAAAACTCGATTGTGGGAGCAGGGGAGGGAGCAGTAAACATTTTTACCTCTCGATCTTGATCCGACCTTCTACATCCGCATTTTTATTAGTCGGTTATTCAACGCGAGTGGTACGTCGAGCGGTCGGACCGTCGAATCTATTAATAATATTACATTTGCTGGCATTGTTGCCGCAGCATTTACTTTGACGTTTGTGCCACGCGGTTCCAGCAGCCGCTCTGCCGTCACAGAAAAAAACCAACAAAATCAACTGCCAAGCTTGTAAACATAACCTCAAGTTTTTTACTTTTTTTTCTCCGGTAGTGTGACAATGCGATATCTTTCGCTCGAAAAGTTGTGCATAATTGATAAGAGCCATTAACGTGGAACGCGGCTCTATAGCGTCATATTGAGGAAAACCCGGCACAGCCGCGATAAGAGAGGATTATAATATTTAACAAAATCAGGCTACGAGATAAAGAATCGTTTGAAACAAAAAACAACAATGATGCTGCTTTATCTACCGCTGTACTATTGAATTATAAGCTCTTTTCGACCTTCGAGAAACGTGCAACAACTCCAAGACAAAGTTTATGGGCGTTTCTGTCATTTTCTTTGTTCCCGCGAGACGCGAGAAGAGAGATTTCATTCAAATAACACAAAGTGCTCTACACCGCGCGCTTCCGCGATCGTTTTGACAATTGATCGTAATTGGTCGTAACCACGACCAATCAAATTCATGGCGAGTTAGAACTTGGATCCTGCTGTAAATCGTAATGACATTTATAATCTTGCGGAAAACTTCGTATCAAGCGTTCAAAGTCTCGGCAGCAGGATTGTGCAGAAAATTAAAATCGTTAAATAAACCGGAAACGTTATGAACAACATACAGAGGCACAAGGAAGAAAGCGATTCCATGGTGGGCCGCGATGACAGGTAAGTGATTTCCGACTATACTTGTGGACGCATGAACGTGAACGATTATCCGTTGCGATTACCGGCCGACTTGATCAATGAACAAACGTCTTTTTCCTTCAACTTTTATATTCGATTTTCCTAATCAACAATCACGACAATTTCGTTTAAAAACTTTCCGAGCCAATGACACAAAGATTAACACCTTGGCAGAATTTTCTTTTCACATTTACCGTGTCATCTTTCAAACAACAGAAAAATCAGAGCTGTGCCTCTCGTCAACGGAGTCTCCGTTAATCCTACCAAACAGTATCGCAGGAGCGCCAGCTGGGCAAGATACGGCAATGCTCTCAAAAATCTCATGCCTGTACGCCGGAAACAAAAGTAAGCACTTTGAGAACTAAGAAACTTTTACCCGATGCAATTCCCCCACGACATTCAATAGATCTCTGTCTTTGTGCAACATTTATCAAAGAAAAAACAATCCACTAAATGCCTTCGTGAACCTGCATCCTCCGCAAACATTTTTTTTATACAACCAAGTAAAAATCCATCCAATAGTTCACTGGCAAATCATTGAGTCGAAATTCTATAAAAAGAACAATAATGAGAAATCACCGAACGTTTAACAAAAATGCTTAGAATATATTCTTTCTATCCGTCACCGATGAGCCTACTGAGCCTTTCATTGTGCTCAGTGGAAACAGGAAATACTATTTTCGATGGTTTCTTTTGAAAAATGAAAAGAAAGTTGAGAAATATTGAGACCGCTAAACAGGGGATGCAAAAAAGAGTTGTCTGCTTTAGGGACTGTAGGAAAAGCGATAGTAATTGTATTTTATTTGCCACTAATGCGATTAGACCCAGCGGAACAATGCCTATCGACGATGCCGGCCTGTATTCCACAATTTTTGGAGCTTGGCTGACGAAATATTTGTGGAGGGCGTATCACCAAGGTGGTTCGAATCTAGAAGACTTGCCGACAATTTCACCGTACGACACGTGCGAATATAATTCTCAAAGGTGACTTAGAAAAAAAAAGATTTTCCCCATAGAAATGAAAATAAGGAATTTAAAAAACAGACGATTTCTACGCTCTGAATTTTTTATTGTAATGAGAATTAGATTGGATAAGAGTATGTCATAAAAAAATTCTCAGGGCACTAAATTATATCTGGAAAGTGTGAAATAATAATTTTTATTGAAGCAATCATTCGATTTTTGTTTTTGTCAACTAGGCCGTCAATGTATGACGAAGGTAAGCTCAGATAACAAAAAAAAAAAACTCGCTCCATGCATGAATTGTTTTTGAAGCTAAAAATCGGGACTTTTCGTCGGTTAGACTCTTGGAGAAATTTTCATCCACACTTGTAGCAGTTGGACTAGTGTTTTTTTCATTCTTTTTAAGAAACTATTGCATTGCTGGTCGTAGAATCGATGGTTGAAACTGCAAGATGTCGGGGGCCTCATAAAAGTTATTTATTTTATTCCATAGGCTCGAAATATTGTGGAACGAAGAGGTTGCCAAGCACGGTGTAAATGCAGCATCGTTTGGCAAAGCAGCTTGGAGATTTAATCGAACAAGATGTCTCGCTTCTTGTTTCATACTCACCGTTGCAGTAATCCTTGGTTTTCTCAGTTCCGTCAGTCTAATTATTTAGTTATACATTTTTTTATCTTCCTTAAATGCGGGAATAATTATAAAAACTCAATAACGAGGAATAAAGAAAAATAGCCACCGAAACGGATGGAATTTTGTATTTGAACTGGTCGATTTTGGCGAAGGTTTTGCTCATGCGAAAACTATTGGAATTCGTTGAATCGAGGGAAGGAACGATCGGGGAAGGAATAAAATGGGCATTCCTATTGTCTCTGTGCGACATGACTCGGACGATGCTTCTTACCTGGAGCTGGAACAATAATTATAGAACAGCCCTGAGATTTAAAAATGCGTACTTGGGTATGCTGTACAGAAAAATAATAAGGCTCAACGATTTCGGGAGCAAAAGTTCGGGCAAGGTAAATGATTTTCTCATTCGCTCTAGTCACTCATTTCGCATCAATACATTTTGGTGTTTTCCTTCTTCCAGTTAATAAATATGATGTCAAACGATGGACAACGCATGTTCGATGCTTGTGTCTTTGCGCCAACGATAATCGGTGGACCGGTTGTAACAATTTGTGGAATCGCGTACATATTGTGGATATTGAGTCCAATGGCATTGTTTGGAATGTTGGCATTCTTTCTTTTTTACCCCGTTCAGGCAAGTCAACTATTTAATCCACCCAAATGTTGCCTCTAAATCTTGTCGAATGTCTGTAAAACGTACGATTTCATCAAAACTTTTACAGTATTCGATATCGCGGCTGAATGGCTATTTCAAATCAAAAAGCATCAAAATATCCGACCAAAGAGTATCGGCGGTCAACGAAATACTCGACTGCATAAAATTGATCAAGATGTACGCTTGGGAAGAACCGTTCCGTCAGAATCTCATGGGTAAATAAATCGGAAATGAGAGTCCACCCGAAAATTGGGCTCGTTTGATGTGAAAATTATTTTTACACAGATGTGCGAACGAAGGAACAACAATGGCTCCACAGAATCACCTACACCAGAAGTTTTGGTATATCCTTGTCTCCCACCATTCCAGTCATTTCGGCGATTGTCACTTTTCTCGCTCATGTAGCCGGAGGTAATAATTTAACCGCGGCTCAGGTAAGCCTTTCCTGTTCAATTTATCCCTCAAATATTTTACAATTATCTTCAAATTCTTCACTGTTTCCATCACTATTACTTTGACATTCCCGAAGCGTGAATTTTTCGAAAAATCGCTTCCATATTCATTCAAAATCTTACCACAATTTTACTTTTACGAATTCGAAGCTCCGTTGATACGCTCGACAAAGCAGTAGTAAACTTTTAACACTCTGGTAGACACACTACGATTGACGCACTTCCCTAGACAGACACACATGGGTCTGGGGCGTCCTATCGTTTTTTTTACTGTACATGGACTCGTTAAAAAAATCGGAAAAATTCAGGAAAGTAGTTTTGGATCTACAAAAAAAAAGCCTGCATCGGGTGCTGGATGAAATTTTGTTTCCATTATTTTTAATTCATGGTAATCGACACGAAAAACGAGAAATTTCCGTTTTTCGCTGAATGGGACTCCCAGACCCATGTGTGTCTACTGAGGGTTAAGAATTATTATAAACTTTGACTTTTTTCAATTTCGAACATTATTGAAATTAATCATTAGGGATAAAATTGTTGGAAAATCTATTTTTCGAAAAGATATTGACATGACGCGACAATCGAAAAATGATCATCATCAAGAAATGAGAAAAATCACGAATCTCTGCGAAAAACAGTGGTGGCTGCAGTTCTTATGGCACATATTTCTTGGTCAATTGAAAATTAATTCGATCCGGAATGAGCGTATCAACAAAGGCTTAAACGACTCATTTTTCTTTTACGTATATTTTCTTTACATGAATCTTCCCCACGATAATCAAAGTTATCACCACACGCACGAACATTGACTCGTATGCACATTGATAATATTCTGACACTGTAAAAAATTGCAGGCTTTTCCGATCACAACGTTTTTCTCAAATCATATGAAGCAGGCATTATCGACTCTCAGGGAGGCAATCCGGTTTTACTTCGAATGCAAAATAGCATTTATGAGAATTAAGGTTTTTCTATCCGCCACTCATGGATTTTTTTGTTGTTGTATAATTCTGTGTAACATGAAACACGATGGTTCGAGTGGTGGCATTTATTAATGTTAAAAATAGTCCTTGGAAGAAGCTAAAAAAAAAAGGTTTAACTGAAGAATTCCATCGATTTGTATATTGGGATTCCGCATGCGTAATTTTACGGTAACTGCAGTATGTACTTGGCTTCCCTTCCCTGAAATAGCATTAGAAAAAAAAATGATAAACTCTAATGACACCGATCAGAGAGGCATAAAAACTTGGAATTCTTTTATCATTATTTCGCAATTAAATATGTATCAACCCTCGGGAGCACACGACCCGCAATCTCTCGAGACGACAAACATTTCTTTTCTTTCTTACTCTCTGCTTCGTGTTCTATCAAAATACCACGTTAAAAATCTTTTTTCCAGGTATTTCCGTTTGTAACGCTTCTCAATACGCAGATTAGACACATGTTTTCATTCGTCGAAATCTCGATAACTAGTATCATTGAGGCAAGGATTTGTTGCAACAGATTCAAGGTGTTTATCACGTCAACTATTAATATTATTTAAGCATCGAATTGCACGGGAACAAATTAATATCATAAGCTCATATACTCGCAATGGAATGAAAAAGAAACCTTTCGTTTGTCTTTTGTTCCAATTTTATTTCATGGGATCCGACGATTTTAGCTCTTGCCCGAAATTCATGGTGCTCCCACTCGTTCGCATGTAATTCACATATTTGATATAACAAAAGGAAAAAAGCGTTAACTCAATTCTTCGGACATTTTGACCACGGAAATGCTTGTTACACTAAAAACTGGACGGGCACTTGCAGGCGAAAGGTGAAGTCAAGTGCAGTAGCAATTTCGTGTTGTGACGTTGTACATCTTCTTGCTTGACTAATTCCGTTTAAAAACTCAAAAAGTTTTGACCTTCTCGTTTGTCAACCTTTTTCCCATCAAATTCATTGTGCTCGAGTTGTACGTCAATTGGAAACAGAATCGCCAATACTTTAAATATGTTGCTTGCTTAGTGCTGTATATTTTGCTTTGTAAACGGTGATAATGGGCATCGCAAAACTAACAAAACAATAAATAACTATAAGGGCAACTCGTACTGGATAAAAGAATTAACGACATTTTTTATTTCCATCAGAGCACCCTCGTTATGGAGAATTTGCATTATCACGTGCCTAAACCAATCGTCAAGACTCAAGCACTTTCTATCGTGAATGGAACATTCACGTGCGAAGCTAATGAAGAGTTCGTCGAAACGAAGAAGAATAAACAGACGAATAACGAGTGAGTCAACGCGAGTCATTCATAAGAACAATGTTTCATTATTTATTCACGAGTTTTACAAAATATTTATTTTTATCCTCAAGAAGGAAAAACAATGTTTTTATTTTTCGGCGAAAAGCAATACTGCTCAGTTTTATGCATTGTTTCGTACAGAAAGAGGCAAGGTGAACATTTCGATACCGGGGACATGAGCGGGGAAGCGTTGCTCCTGCCACCAAAAAGAGTCGAAATCCTGAAGGAAATAACGTTCGAGGCATCGAAGGGCAAATTAATCGGTATTTGCGGTCACGTAGGAAGCGGAAAAACGAGCTTGTTGCTCGCTGCGCTCGGGCAGATGCGTCTGGCCTCGGGACAATTGGCGAGGGACGGTTCTTGCGCCTACGTCAGCCAAAAAGCCTGGATATTGCATGCCACCTTTCGGGAAAACATTATCTTTGGTGAAATTTTCGATTCCGAACGATATCACAGTGCCATTGATACGTGCTGCCTTCGACAAGATCTCAACTCTTTTCCTGCTGGCGACGAAACCGAAATTGGGGAACGAGGGATCAATCTGTCCGGAGGACAGAAGCAACGAGTTGCACTTGCCAGAGCATTTTATTCCGACAGGTATTTTACAGAGTTTCATGCAATTTATTACATTTCTCAAGCAACATTTTTTTCCTCATGTCTTGGTAACTTTTGTGTTTCTTACTCGATTCACAGTAATTTATAAATGTTCCAGAGATATTTATTTTCTCGATGATCCTCTCAGCGCCGTGGATGCCCACGTCGGCGCTTATATATTTGAAAATTTGATCCAAGGAGCCCTTAAAGGAAAGACGATCCTTTTCGTCACTCATCAGGTTCAAGTAAGTTGAATGGCAAGTTTCTAATAATAATACTACATCGTTAGTCGCGACGTAATCGAAAATTGCACGAAAGGAAGAAACATTACTCAGTTTAGTGATCGACATAAAAGATTGAGACTGACACGCCACGTTTGTTTTCTCTTTGTTCTTCTTAGTATTTGAATCGCTGTGACGAGATTTATATGATGAATAATGGAAGAATCGTTGAATACGGTGTCCATGATCAACTTATGGATGCGAATAACAAATACGCAACCATGGTTAAAAGTATGATGCGCAAGGAGAAGAGAGAATCAAGCAACGAGTACGTATCAAGGGTTTGCACACACTGAGAGGTGCAAAAAAGACTCAAAATCGAATTTTCTCATAAAACTTGTCGATAAAAAAGAAATGAGATGAGCCGTAGTCGCAGTTCTGATGAAACAAATTTCCGAAAAATTCTATTTCCGGTTTGCGGGTTCAAATTCTCAGTTCGGGTTTAAAAAAAAAAATGATTTTTTTTTTGCTTGAGAAACGGTGGATACATGAAAATCGAAACTAATGGATACTCGTGTGAAAATGTTGCGTACCAAACTTCGTGCGATCGCCTTAATAGGGCTGAATCGTTTTGTAAAAGTTGCTACAATCCGTTATCGATGACGGGAAATCGAGGGGAGACACTATGGAATAGACTATTTATGAAAATGAAATTTTTTGGCCTCTCAAAGAGTGCACACCCAGAATTATCGCGTATTTTCTTGTTTGTCTAACGCGCTTTCCCGGGGTACTACAGAGAAGAGAGTTACGAGACTGAAGACAATGGAAAGAATATTTTTTATTCGGAAACGCAAAGAACAAGCGAGGCCGAAAATACGGACAAAGAAAAAGACAAATCTGCACCAGGTAATCATGAAACTATTTGACAAGGAGGATTTTCCATCAACTGTCAGTGCAGATTTATTTAAAAACTTGGAAATGTTGAATAGGTGCATCGATAATGGTACCGGACAAACTGGCGACGGGGAACATTACGTCTCAAACCTATCTCGCTTACATTCAAGCCGCAGGTGGCTATTTCGTCGCATTCTTTCTACTTTTAACGTTCACCTTGAACGTTGGTAGTACAGCATTTAGTTCTTGGTGGTTAGCTCACTGGATCAAAGCTGGTTCCGGAGTAAGAAATTTTATACTTTTATTACAAAAACAATTCTACCCTCGAATGATCACATTTTTTACATTCATCCACGACCTTCATCAATTCGCTCTAGACTCCCACAATCAATTTTTCCAGAAAGAGATCTGGGGGCGAAAAATGCTCCAATCTCCCTCGTGTGCGATAATAAAGTTTCATTGTACACCGTTCTCTCCGTTTTTCAGCGATTAACACTATAACGTACGATAAAGTAGTTGCCGTTCGTAATAATTAAAAATTCAAAAATCGACAAATTAAAAAAACAAAAACAAAACCTTTTCCATAAAGAATTTTTTCTTTTCGTTAATGAATTTTTATAATTTATCTCCGTTCTAATGAGGGTATCCGGAGATACAAGAATAAAAATTCTCTCTGACATTCTGCGGAAAAGTTGTCATTATTTTGCGATATGAATGTCGACGAGTGGCACTTCGTGCGAACCGGACATAATCAATCAAATATCAACACACGTAGCGCTAACATCAATTTTTTTAATACCAGCATCAGGCAGAATTTACATTTTACATATTATTTTACGTACACTTGAAATATAAATATGAATGAACAAGTGTCGACATTGTGTCGTGGAAGAAAAATAATTAACTTCAGCTGCTGCTGACTCGGCAGAGTAATTAGTATTAATGAATCATATTGTATAATGCGAAGCTTTGATTTACTCGGAGCCACTTGAATTGACCAGTTTGATGAAGAAAAGTAAAATACTCTTCTGGATAATTGTGGCTCCACATTGAGTAGCTTCCTAAAGCTAAATATCCTGTCCTGAGCGTCTAGGGTTATCATTGATTTCACTTTTTTTTACCATTTTCATACGAACAATAACAAATTGTGATTCGCATTTTTTTTCGCCTCATTGTCGAAGAATATGTGGCGAAAAATAAAAGGAAAAGACTTTGGAATGGAATATAAAAAAATGTAGCAGCTCCAAGCCGATGCGACTTGTCATTCTGAATAATGTAAAAATTAAAATTCAACAGTCGGCAACTATCGTCAGAGGAAACGAAACGGTATCTCCGGATAGCGTAATGGATAATCCGGACCTTGGATATTACGAGGCCATTTATGGGGCTTGCATCTTAGTGATTTTGGTGACGAGCGCCCTTCGCAGCTTGGGATTGACTCGAGCGTCGATTCGAGCCTCGACGAGTTTGCACAATCGCGTATTCGCAAAGATACTCACATCTTCCATGCAATTCTTTGAGACCACGCCTCGAGGAAGAATTCAAAACATATTTACCCGTGACACTGACGAAAGTACATTCTTCTAAATATTCTTTTTGCTTCTCGTTTCAATGGATTCATTGAAATAAAAAAAAATTCTCTTTTTCGACATTTCGACTGATGATGTGAAACTCGGACTTTTCAGTTGATACTCATTTGCCGATATCGCTCGAGGGACTTTTGCAAAATAGTCTCATTTGCATTTTCTCCTTGGGATTTATTTGCGCCGTTTTCCCGTGGTTCGTCATAGCCCTCATTTTTCTCGGTTGCATATTTTATTACATCGGAAAAGTTTTTCGGTAAGAATACATTTTCCACATATAAAGTTATTTTGCGAAATTGCAATTAATTAATGAAACATTAAACGAGATGAATTCATAAATTATATCGCGAACGTATCAATTGATTGAATAATATGAAGAAATATAAGAGAACGACAGTGTTTTTTAACGTTTTCTTTTGGAAACAGAGTTGCGCTCAGGGATCTCAAGCGTTTCGAGAGCAGCACACGATCGCCCGTGTTCAGTTTTACTACAGCGACTGTCCAGGGACTGGACACGATCCACGCCTTCGAAAAGGAAAACGATTTCATAAAACAGTAAGAAAATTGATGACTGGATGAAAAATTCTCGCATGTAGCAGATGGTGTAATTTTTTTTTTTTTTTATCAATTTAGCCCTCAGCAGTTACGATTGTGTGAACGTGGCAATAAAATAAACATCGAATCAATGACTCGAACGATAATTATTTTTATCGCCATGCTTCAACATTTTTCAGTGAAATCTCCACTTTTCTGATATATTTTTTTTTTTTTCTGTACGACGTCGAATTTTTCAGACTTGAACTGGAAGCAGTTGCCGTAAGGAGAAAATAAATATGCGTCGAAAAATAATAATCGCTCGATGCGAAGAGCCATTAAATAAGCAAAAATCAATTAAATTCCCAGATTCCAAGNGTTCAGTTTTACTACAGCGACTGTCCAGGGACTGGACACGATCCACGCCTTCGAAAAGGAAAACGATTTCATAAAACAGTAAGAAAATTGATGACTGGATGAAAAATTCTCGCATGTAGCAGATGGTGTAATTTTTTTATTTTTTATCAATTTAGCCCTCAGCAGTTACGATTGTGTGGGCGTGGCAATAAAATAAACATCGAATCAATGACTCGAACGATAATTATTTTTATCGCCATGCTTCAACATTTTCCAGTGAAATCTCCACTTTTCTGATATTTTTTTTTTTTTTTCTGTACTACGTCGAATTTTTTAGACTTGCACTGGAAGCAGTTGCCGTAAGGAGAAAATAAATATGCGTCGAAAAATAATAATCGCTCGATGCGACGAGCCATTGAATAAGAAAAAATCAATTAAATTTCCAGATTCCAAGGATATCTCGATGTCAACAGTGGATGCCAGTACATTTGCAATATTGCTCTCCGATGGTTAGCCGTGAGATTCGATACTCTCGCTGGAATAGCGACAGGGACGACGGCTCTGCTTGTCGTCTTCCTAAAAGGTCGAGTTCCTCCAGCTCTCGCGGGACTGGCGATGTCTTACAGTGGCCAAATATCCGGCGTCTTCCAATTTACGATGAGAACTTTTTCCGAAACTGAATTGCGATTCATCAGCGTCGAGAGAATAAATCATTACTTGAAGGTAAATTATAACTTATTCATATTTTCAAAATTCGAAATATTATACGGTGCACGCTGTGACACGATTTATAATCGTCCAGTTATACCAAATATTAGCTGGAATGCAAAATTATGTTGATAAACAAATCATCCTCGGTCACAGCCTAATTTTTAATTCGTTTTTAGACATTGACTGACGAAAACGATGCCACAAAATTATCGACGAAATCCCTCGTCGATTGGCCCCAAAATGGCCAAATTGAATTCAAGCACGTGGAGCTTAGATACAGAGAAAATTTGCCTACGGTATTAAATCGGATTTCATTTCGTATAGAAGCCAAAGAAAAAATAGGTAAGCTACAGCATGCTCGATAACATCGATCAGTATGTAACTTTGATGTATGGATTGCCAGATTTAATACATTTGAGTATTATCTTACGTTTTTTTTATTTTTTTATTTTTTAAGGTGTTGTCGGACGTACTGGGTCGGGAAAGAGCTCAATTTTGGTTGCTCTGTTCAGGCTCGTAGAGATTTCAGGAGGCAAAATAACGATTGACGGTATTGACACGTCGGAAATAGACATGAAACTATTGAGGAGCAATATTTCGATTATACCCCAAGATCCTGTTGTTTTCAATGCAAGTGTAAGGTAAGAGAAGAACCAATTCATAGATGAATCTGAGTGGGAATGCTGGAAAAATCAAATTTTGCGAATTTTTCCTTCAAGATTGCGCTTTTTTGTAAATACAATTTTTTAAATCGACCTGAGTAAATCAGACATTAGAGGGTTTCAACCATTTCGACTTATTTCGCAATAAAAAATTGGCACTGGAAAAAATTGTTTTGTGATGTCGAGATTGCGGAGGAAATTCGATTAAATGTTTTGGTAATTTTGGTTATTTAACTCTAGATTCAATTTGAATCCACATGGCGATAGTTCTGATAATGACTTATGGATGGCTCTCGAGAAAACACAATTAAAAGAGAAAGTGCAAAGTATGCCGGGCCAGCTAAACGGGATGGTCGAAGCTGGTGGCGCTAATTTGAGTATGGGCGAGAGGCAACTCTTGTGTCTGGCCAGAGCTCTTCTTCGGGGAAGCAAGGTAACCTTCGGTTCCATTTTTTTCTCGCTGCTTCGAGGTCGAGATCGATGTTTCCATTCTTTCCGATTTTTCCAATTGTTCCAGATACTCGTATTGGATGAGGCGACCGCGGCGGTCGATCCAGAAACCGAAGCGATCGTCCAAGCGACGATACAACGAGAATTCTTAGATTGCACAATTCTGACGATCGCTCATCGACTTCAGACCGTATTAAGCTGCGATCGAATTCTCGTTATGGATGACGGTGATGTTATCGAATTCGATGCACCATCGAAATTGCTGCAAGACCCTTATTCCGAATTTTCGAAAATGATCAACGCCGCTGACAAGGCTATAAAAGGATCTCGCCACCATTGATCCTCAATTTAGTAGTTGAGGCGGCAATACGCTTGAGAATTTCGTCTTGGATGGAAACTTTGACGACGAAATAAAATCCAAACTGTTCGTGTTTGTTTACCCAAATTTTGTGCTCACATTCTTTGATTTTTCAAGAAATTGTACGAACTTTTTGGAGAAACAAAAATTACGAACAA
This sequence comes from Hyposoter didymator, assembly GCA_037952995.1. NCBI lineage: Eukaryota > Metazoa > Arthropoda > Insecta > Hymenoptera > Ichneumonidae > Hyposoter > Hyposoter didymator. Next base: position 2,030,428 of record JBAJMU010000003.1, read on the forward strand.
TTTCGGAGACGTTTCCGAAATATGCTCGACGACACATTAGCGATCGCGATATCTCAGTGACCAACTAGCCGATTGAATAGGAATTCTGTACATACCTTGATTATACTGTTTTATTTTTAAAAAATACTACCAGATTGGCGGCAAATCTCATGACCTTAGAACCAGAAGATTGTGTCCGGAACTCTGAACAGCAATCAGAAGTTTGTTCGCACGCCAAGACCTTCACCAAATGATGAAAAACTATAAGATACGTTTGAAAATTTCAATGTGTTTCCAGACAGTCAATGATCAAGTGTGCAAAAAAAATGTCAATAATTTTACAACGTATTCTATTCAAAGAGATCAAAGAGTTTGACAATTCAAATGATGGCTCGAACTGAAATTATATTTATTCTACATAGATCTTTATTTTTTTAAATATTTGATCACAAACTCCGCATACTTTTTGTTACATTTGCATAATTCCTTGAAATATATATCGCGACGTAATGATATATTAGTTATACATGTAGAAAATGTCGAGTAACGTAAGAATTCATATTTATATCTCGAAGCATAACTATTATTTTTGTTTAATTTCTTCCCTTGCGAAATCCTTCCAAAACGTAAAAAATTACGCGCCTTTCGTAGAATGCGCGCATGCACGCATGTAACTGAGAAACTCGGCCAATCAGCATCTCAGTAACGCGTTTATTTTGAACGGTAACGCGAACGAAGGAAGCGGGTTAATTCTCTACTCAAAAATTTCACACCTTTTATCAATAGAGATTTTGACGGCTGAGAAAAGTCAATATACATCACTACTCTTTCGAATTCGATCTCGAAATACTTCTCAGTGAACATCACGTTTTTCAAATCCTGAATTTCCTGTGCTGCATTTGGTAAATCGCGCTCGAGGTCGAAAAAAACGCGCGAGTATGAGTTCGATAACCCGAATTCGTTGCAGTGGTTTATAGGTTATGGTTCGTGTTGTTTTCTGGACTCGGGTAAACACAAATTGAAAACTATCCTCAAACTTGTTGGAATGCATAAAATGAGCAAAATTGAAATAATTCGTATCTAACAGTGACGGAAAAAGGTTTTCCTAAGATGTCGGAGTTGAACTATTTGAATCTGAGTGAAAATGAATCGCCTGATATGTTTTCCGACTCGGAAGCTGTCACATCTCCCGAAACTACGATTTTCACCGAATGTAAGAACCTTTTTTCTTTTTATTTCCGCTTCGACTAAACATACAGATTCAGACAAGAGTCGGATTTTATTAGCCACATTTATTTTTTATTCTATCGACACCAAAAATAAAATAATATGAAGAAAAAAAACCCACTTTCACTTTCGCACACGAGACATTTGTCCTTCTCCTTATTTACTTTACAATTTCCATGGATTCACAGCAAATTCTACATCTGTCGGGCCTGAAGAACCAGAGCCAATGGACGACTCGCCCGAATGGAAAGGGATTAGTATGGATGAGATTTACAAGGGCATGGGGCCTTACGGATATCAACAACATCCCCCCATCGCCCATTCCGAATTTCACACAGTTTTGTTTATGGTAAATTTTTCAAACAGTATAATCTGCGAATGAAATCTGACGCCGAATCTCGTGTTAAATGACCAAATCCGGTTGAAATATTTTGGTGGATAAATTCAAGCAAAAGAAAATGAATGCTGAATGGAAAATTGAATTGTCACAGCTACCGGTAACCGGTCGAGGAATGCCGAAAGCTTATCCTTCTGACAGAGTGGAAAAATGGAACGTCGGATATGTCCGGATGCCTTATTCGGCGCACAGTCTCTACCCCATAGAGCGAGCGAATGGAAAACGTGAATTCCGTCTCAGATGGGAAGTTATCCAAGAGAAAATGCTTCAGAGTTTTATATCGACTAGCCAATTTGAGGCGGCTGTTTTATCGTACAATAACAAGTACGCGCAGCGTTGGGACTTTTGTGCCCTGCATCATTTCTTCACCGAGGTCAGTTAAGCCCAATTTGATGGATAAATAAAAAGCTCCGGTTTCAAAGGACATTTACGATTTATTATTGCGGGAGCGATTTTCAGGTCGTGGAAGAGGAAGAAGCTCGTCACTTTTTTACGGCGTTGTTACCGAAAATAGTTGACCTCGCGCTCCAATTACCAACCTTGGTAACCGGTGCTGTACCTCTCTTGAAACAGCACACCAATCGATACATTAGTTTCACTCAATTACAAGTTGCTTCGCTCCTTGCCAATGCGTTCCTCTGCACGTTTCCTCGACGCAACTCAACCAATCCGCAATCGGAATATGCCTCATATCCTTACATCAATTTCAACAGGTAAACTATTGTCTCGATCCTCTTTTTACCAGACTCTCAACCATTTCTTTCACAATTATCACTGCAGTTGACGAAATTAATCATTTTTTCTTTCAGGCTATTTTCAGCTTACAAAGCCGACAAACCGAACAGATCAAACGCAGTAATGGAAAAACTTAAATGTCTCTTCCATTACTTTCGACGCGTAACGACCAAAGGTGCGTCCAAACAGCTACTCTTCTTTTAACAATTCTCGAAAAACCTCATCCATATGGACGTTTCTATTGTTCCTCTTTTTCGGAAGAAATTAACGTGAAAGGTGGACTTTTTTCCGAGTCACTTTACAAAACGTCACATTCGTAGGACGACAAAAGAATTTCTTTCGATTTCGACAAGGAAATTATGCCATAAAGTTCAATTAGCTTCCTCTACAGTAGCGAGGCTTTCGTCACGCGGCTTTGACAATAAAATGTATATCTTGTCGTCAAGCTTCACGTCGTTCCGTCGTTTGTTTTGATACGAGTAAATAAAGCTTCGAGTTTCTCGTAGCGCAGCCCCGGAAGGTACGATAACGATCGAACGGCGCTACATACCCAAAGAAGATTGTCCGCAATGGGACAAACTTGATACGAAACTTCCTTCGCTACATATAACGAGCAAGGGTACGATCGAGACCGAGGGTGCAGGTTTGCTGCAAGTCGATTTTGCAAACAAGTAAAGTGTACTCTCGTTTAAAAAGAAATATTCCGTTAAATTGTGATTTGATTTCTCTCGAGAGGGAACATTGAAAAGTACAAGTCTATGAAACTGATTCAGATTCGTGGGTGGCGGTGTTCTCAATTGGGGTTGCGTCCAAGAAGAAATAAGATTCGTAATCTGCCCGGAACTTATGGTCACCATGCTCGTTACCGAAGCCCTGGACGATACCGAAGCGCTCATTGTCAGCGGTATCGAACGTTATAGCAAATACGAGGGCTACAGCAACAATTTTACTTGGACCGGTGACTACGTCGACGAAACACCTCGTGACAATAGCGGCAGAAGAAGGACCTCGGTTGTTGCCATAGACGCTCTTTATTTCAAGCAGCCAAATGTCCAATTTAGCAAGGAGAACATGCTGCGCGAGCTCAACAAGGTTTCTTGATTTTTTTTTACTATTGAACCATCCACTTTTTTTTTAATATAAATTCTCAGCAATGGCGACACACGAATTCGTTTTTTTTTTCTGATCGAAAGGCATACGTGGGATTTAGTTCCTCGGACATGGATCAGGGGAATTTGCCAGCGATAGCAACGGGAAATTGGGGTTGCGGAGCTTTCCGAGGGAACCCAAAGCTCAAAGTTTTGCTGCAATTGATGGCGGCCGCCGTAGCTGGACGTTCGATGGTTTACTTTACATTCGGTGATACGAACTTGCGAGACAGTGTGGCCGATATGTATTGGCATCTCGTACAACGTAACATCGATCTGGGTGAGTGGATTAACCATTGAAAAAAAAAATCGAACGATTCGATGGAATCGAGTTGAAAATTGAAATTTCATTTTTTCATTTTATCCATTGCAGCCCAATTATTCTCGTTGCTGTCGCAATACGAGAAAGCTCCATCGACTGTGCGTTCGGATTTTTACTGTTTCTTGTATAACCGGAGCAGAATGAAAACTCTGACAAATTACTTTACTACGTCGACAAAAGATCCAGGCGAAGAAAAGTCGCTTGATACTAAAAAAAACAGTGTCGAGAACGGAGAAAAGAGTACAAACTCGTATCGGTGGCCGAGTGGCAGTCGGACGACCGAGGAAGAGGATCGAATTTTCGACATGTTAGAAAAATCGGTAAATAATGCTTTGATAGAGTCGGTCGACTCGAACAAACTCGAAGAAGGTGCTAAGAAGCCCGCGGACCCGAAAAACGAGAAGATATGTGACGAGACCGAGACTGCAGTCCCGGAAAATTACGACAAGGCGTCGGATGAACAAGAGAAAAAGAAATCACTCTGGGAAGCGATGAGAGATCGCGAGTCGAGGAGAATCAGTGGCATGCGTAGAACTCGCGGACTGAATCTCATTGCGAAAAGTGAAATCACTCATGCTATGGACGTCGATTTGATGGAAGAGGGTCCAGGGGTAGCGGTTAAGCAAAGTCCTGATAAGAATTCACGTTCATCTTCGCCCTCTTCCTCAGTTGTCAACTCGCGAGCAAAAAGAAATAGTCCGAGTGCAAAGAGGAATCAGTCGAAAATCGTAGACTTTTTTCCTCGGAAAATATCCTGAATAACACATCATCGGCGGATAAATAAATACGACAGCCTTATATTTACAAAATATGTATATACATGGGATTCTTATAATGAAGTGTAAAAAATTATTCTTGTACGCACGCTCTCTCTTTCTCTCTCGTTCTTGGAATTAGATTGATCAATAGTATGGCTTAGAACGTTATTGTCGCAGTGGAAAGTTCAACTAATAATACAAATTACGAATAAGAAGAGAATTTTTATTTGCTGTCCTTGTTCTCTACGATCCAGTAATGTTTTTTCACCGCCGACAGCGGAATTCGCTCCGAACCACGATGTTTTATCAGCTGTAAATAAATGTATATATAAGCAAACGAGTATATTATTTTCTATTATTCCATCGAATCGAGCTCTATAAATACGCACTTTCGATATGAGATCCTTGGCGCCCGGTTTTATCGACGACGGCCACTGCATACTCAAAGTCTTTATTTTATTGTATGTTTCTTGCTGCGAACTGCTGAGGAACGGTGGTTTTCCGCAGAGAAATTCATAACACAGAATCCCTAGACACCAATGGTCCACATAAATATCATACTCTTGACCTTTCACCATTTCTGGTGGCAAATAATCCAGGGTGCCGCAGAGAGTGTTGCGTCTGGAAGTTTAATAATTTTCGTGCAAATTTTTCAATTTTCATTTTTCAAATGCGTATTGCATTCCCTTGGGAGACGAAATAGCAAGAAAACAAAAAAAAAACATGAGATGGGTGACCTTGAACCGGCTCAATTTTTCGGCTCTCTAAAAAATAACAAGTTCATTTGTCACTTGTTCAATTAAAGAATTCTTTTCTCAAAAATATGACGAACCAATTCTTTGGTTGTGTGAATCTCACAAACATTTTTAAAAATTATGATTTTTTCGGCGAAATACTCAATTTTCCAAAAGCCCATATTTTCAATATTTTTTTTTAACTAGTGAATTTTGATATTCTCGCACCGGGGAAATTTTTTTAGTTTTCGAGTGATAAATGCGAAATTCTTTGACGAGTTTCCATCGACATATGTTTCAAGGACAAATTCCCGACAGATATGGAGCTCAGAACAAAGTTACGTTTTTCGGTTCATTTGCAAAAACTTTGGTTATTGTCATTATGATGTAACTTGAGAATGGGGTAACTTACTTGGAAGAGGGTGTATGAACGGACCATCCAAAATCGGCCAATTTGATATTACCTTGAACATCCAATAGCAAATTCTCTGGTTTGATGTCTCTGTGTATTACGTCGTTTCTGTGGCAGTAATCAAGAGCATCGGCTACTTGATACGTATATTTCGCAGACCTGTAAAATTCGCGTTACAAAACTTCATTTTTTTTTTCGTAAAGAGCAATTCTTGTTGTCATAGAAATTGCTAATGAAATAAACAAATCAACAGAATGAGCTATAAAACAAAGCTCCAAGCAATATGTATGAAAAAATTTGTTCTCTGCATGAAAAAAAGATGTGGACCGTCTATTTGTACGTACAAGTGTTCGTTGAATCTTTCGCCTGGTTGGCGTTTCATTACTTTGTACAGTTCACCCCCGGCAGCAAATTCCAAAACCAAATAAATCAATTTCTCGTCATGGAAATGGGTGTACAATTGGAGAATGTTCGGATGACGAAGATGCGACTGGATTTCAATTTCACGCATTACTTGTTTCTCCACCCGTCCTTTGACCAGCTCACTCTTGTAGAGCGTCTTCAGCGCCACGATATAATTCGTCGACACTTCTTTGGCCAAATAAACTCTTCCGAACTTGCCTCTGCCGAGAGGCGCTCCAAGAACAAAATCGCTTCTGCTCCAGGTGTAGTCTGCGTTGCTGAAACATTCAAAACCCAACAATTTGGACTTATAGACGCTTTTTTGAATTCAGTGCTTAACATCTCTTGCTACGTCCATTGGACGCTGAATTAATTTTCATTTTCTTCTAATTGCAACGAGTAAAAATTGTTCTGAGTTTGAGTTCGGATCTGGAATAATGGAGAATTTGACAAGACTCACAATGACGCAAAACGAGTAGAAATTATTCTAAGAACGTTCAGAATTTGTTGGCGGTAAAATATCGAGAAAAACAGAAACGGAAATTTCAGAAAAAGGACGAAAAAAAAAACAAAAATGTATATAAAAGCTTACATGCCACCGCGAGCGTCGACACACGCTTCCATCATGCTCAGAGTTTTAGCGACATCGTCGATATATTTGTTCGAAACATCCGACGGTACAGCAAATATTTCGCTGGGCGTCGTCATTATTATTCAGGCCTGTTCAGGCTTTGACGAAATTCCCTCCAAAAAAATGCGAGCCTTGCTCCGGCACGCTTTACGATAACCGAACCTAAGAAAGTTGGCAAACTCTTTTTCTCTCCTTTATTTCGTCCGCCCCAGAAATTAGTAAAAGTACGGATATTCTGCTGAGGAACAAAAATCACTCCGCAAACCTATTATCTGGTCTTTGATGTTATTTGTAAACTTGTGCTCGTTAGCTTCGCAATTTTGCAATTGACTGCTTGACGTTGGACTGCTACTGTTTGACTGGTTTCAGGTTTACATTACGTTTGAATCGGAAACCGTTCGAAAGTCGAAACCGTGGAAACTGTAGCGAGTCTCCAGATGTGAACTTTCTCATGAGACGGAGGTGGAATTATTTTTCACTTGAATCACAACCGCTCGGTGCCGCTGAGTACGGTTAGGTCCTGGCGGCGACTATACTGCGGCACTCCGTATCTACGAATTTTTATTTCGTGCTTTATTTTATCGTCGATTTGATTTGAGGTTAGGAAATCGCATAGATCGCGGTTCTGTCAAGTGGGGACAGTGGGGCTGGTCAAGTGTCAGACAGTGTTCACGTTGACAAAAGGAATTCAAGTAGTTCGACTTGTAGTTTTCAAAACTCACAGTTGTCTATCGAATGCAAGAATTTGAAAAAAATTGAACAATGTCCGGAGGAAATTTTGTACCACCGAGTTCCCCGAGCGATTTATGCTTCGATGGAAATGACTTTATCGAGGTAAATAATTTTAAAAAAACATATCTCCTAAAAATTAGACTTGACGAATTTTCGTGAAAAATAATAACCTGTGGTGATTGGTTTCAAGCCAAATTTCGACGTGGACACTTTTCTCCACGATCACAGAGGAAATGCCAGCTTGGAAGTGATGCGAGACGATCTCGGAGTTTATTTGAAAATATTACGTTCTGCCATGATAGAACTCATAAACAAGGATTATGCGGACTTTGTTAATCTATCCAGCAATCTCATAGGCCTTGACAAAGCTATCGATCGATTGCAAGCACCATTGGGCCAATTACGCGAAGAAGTTATGGTAAAGTATATCTTGAGCTCATTATTTGTAACAAATAAAAAAATCCTGAACAAGTCTTTGCTGGGCTAACACAAAATCGAAACATTTCAATGTTTCCAGTTGTTTAATTGGATTTCCAGATGCTAATTAAAAAACGTGCATTTTGCTAGCAAATACGTCAAACCTTGGACGACGCTACCAACGAAATGTCAGAGCGTCTCGAAGAACACAGACAGATCCGAGAGCGTAAACAGAGTCTGCACAGTCTTGGAAGAGTTTACAAATCGCTGACAAAACTTTCTCTGATCCTTGCAACCTGCGACCTCAAGCCTGACATGTTGGAACGAGCAGCCACAGAGTTTAATCAGTTGAAATTCCATTCTTCAAGGTGTCGGGATAACATTGGGCAGGAGCACACAAAAGTATGCAGAGGAGTAAAAAAAAAAAGACGAAACGAAAAAACCAATAAATGTGAAAAATGAATTGATTTTTTTCTCGGTTTTTTTTCAACGGATAAATATTGTTCACAGAAATGCGAAGAACTAGACAATCGTTTGATGGATAATCTTGCTGAATTGCTGATAACATGCGTTAACAAACGTGAAACTGAGCAACTCAAACGATGTCTCCAAATTTACGTAACGTTAGATAAAATCAAAGAAGCCGAGATTTTGGCACGAATTCGGATTATCGGTCCAGCTCTCGAAAGCATTATCGTGGAAAAAAACTTGCAAAATGAGCCCCTAGGACTCCATGGCATTTATCAAAGGCTCTTGAACTTTTTACATACAGAAATGCATCAACTGCTCACTGTAACCACTGGACAAGACAGGTTTCTCATTGATTCTTTTATTTTAACGTTTCTAAAATCATCATGTTGTGTTGCCACATAAAGTTTTGTTGCCTTTTTGTTTTTTTGCAGAAACTGCGTAAAAGGATTCAATTTTTTGGTCAACAGCTTTTGGCCTGAAGTTGAACAGAGAATAGAATTGAATTTGAAGCTCATATTCGCACCAGGAAATCCGGAATTGTTCCATGGGGTAAAATAACGGAATATTTTATTGGACGAGCCATTCCTTAAAATTCAGCTGCCACAGCAACTTTTTACACATATTCCCAACGAAAAATGTTATTCGATCGCAATTACGAAGTGAGCGGCTGGAAAGGTGCAGGGAGAAATGTTCTCGCAGACTTTTATGAGATTACTGAGTGCTGCAGCTTCGATCGAATAAAATTTTCGTCCGGGAACGTACGTATAAGTACGCGCTTAACAAAAATCCATTTCGATTTAAATTCCGCAGCGTTACACGGAGACGTTGGAATTCCTTGGAAAGTTGGAGCAGGAATGTGACAGCCCTGAAACCCTCGCGTTGCTCAAAGTTCATCCTCTTTACAAGCAATTTCTAAAAAAATGGAATTTGCCAGTTTACTTTCAAATAAGATTTCAAGAAATAGCTGCAAGTCTTGAGGAAATTCTGCACCAAGCGATATCACCGTCGTCGATTAAAAATCCAATTTCCAAATTGACTCAATCCGATTATTCGTTACACGCGACTTGGATAACTTGGGAATGTCTCATGAAGATTTGGACCGACGGTATATTTTTGCCTCAGCTGCTGCATCAGTGAGTACCAAATTTTTCATCTCGAGATATAAATTGTTCCTTCAAATACGCAAAATCTCGAAAACATTTGATTTTGTTTCACAGATTTTGGAAATTGAGTCTCCAAATAGTTTCGAGGTATCAAATTTGGTGCACGGGCGCATTGGAACAGGTTGGCTTCTACTACTTTTCCCTCCAACCACAGTATAACGAAAGCTAAAAAGCAGCTTTCAAACAACAACAAAAACACCATAATTCGGCAAAATATAATTTTTTCAGTCATGGCCTACTCCAGCATCAGCGTCCACCACGAGTAATATCATCGAGGCCGAAGGAACCACCAAGTTGGAATTTTTGGTGTGTCTTTACAACGATGCAGAAAAATTGTTGAATAATTTACCGTCTCTGTTGGACGTGGCGAGATCGAGACTCGTAAATATCAAGACGTCGACAGAGGGATTGTTGAGAGGTGAGTGAATTTATTGAGTTCATCGAATTGATTTTTGTAATACAATGATATCATGAGAACGCAAATTCACAGATTAAACGTACTGGAAATGATTTTATGTCGCAATTTTACTCATAGCATCTTTTTCGATAGAACTTTCATGCAGCACGTCACATTTTATTCTACTCGCGACACTGTACGATGTTGCGTTATGAAAAACTTTTCCGAATCGTCGCGACGCGACTTTTTCACGTTGGAAAGACATTTTGGAATAAAAATCTTTTTCACTACGTTTGATTTTTAGATAAAATTGGCATTGGCATATTGTGAAAATTTGGGACGTCGTCGATTAGCGTATTGCAGTAGTTGCCTTGCATGACAATTGCACAAATTTGATGTATTCAATACGATTATTTACTTTATTAACTAAATTTTAGATTCTTTGGAAGAAAGTCAAAAAAATTTGGACCTCACGTTGCCAAGCATATCGAAAAAGATTGTCTCTGAATTACTCCTGGATGGTGCATCGAAACTGAAACAAGTCAGCGATATTCCGCGGCTTTTCAGACGCACGATGCGTGAAAAACCAACTCAGCCTTGCGCATATGTGAAAAATGCTCTGAACCATCTGATTGAATTTCAATCGACGTACCAAAGATTAGCACCGAATGCTGTGGATAATTGGCTGAAATCAACTTTGTCATCGCTTACGGAGCAGTAAATAATGATCAATCTTGTTGGCTGTATAAAAATCAACTATTTCCGTTCCATTTCAATTGACTTTTCGATTGTAGAATGATCGAACAACATTTTCCAACTAATCCCAATAGATTTATTGTGTTTTCAATACATTGAATAATATTTATTTCCTCGCAGGTATTTCTCGTCAGTGAAAGACGTTTTGGAGTCTGTTCAGAAAACGGAGGAAAGTTTGCGGAGGTTGAAAAAAATAAGAGACAAATCGAGTGGTGTCTCGTTGTCAGAGACTCAAGGGATAAGCGACGATGAGAAAATTCGTGTGCAGTTGGAAATTGATGTGCGAAGTTATGCAGAAACGGTAAGAAAAAAAAATCCATTTTACAGCCAAGATCACCATGAGTATGGGAAAATCCATAAAACCGACTTGGATGATAAAACTAAAAAATTTCAGGTACGTGCATTCGAGATTTCACCAGCAGAAGTGTCGAACCTTGAAGAATTATTACGAGTGGTTGAGGAGGCTGTAAAGAACAAAAGTTGAATAAAATCGTTATTTCGCACGAAAGAAAAAAAAACGCTCAAGCCCATTAAGTAATGATCAATATATGTACGTCCTACAGTACATAACGTTTTATTTATTACGAAGCTTAGCAGTCCACTTTTATCCAAGTCACAAACAGCGACTATAAGGGCGAAGAAAAAATCGATGAGACGACTTTTCAATTTTATTCGCGTATGTCTCAATACATACACACGGATGTGTTGTTGTTGGTTTGTTTTTTGTTTTTCCTTTCATGTAATACATATTTAATTGTATATTTATGCACGTGGGTGTTAAATCTACGATTAATTGTTTCATCGTTAATTATAGCCCGAAGATAAAACTTCTCTACGAATAAAAATGTTGTATCTGTTTCATTGTTTTCCTTTCTAGTTTGAAAAATGTGGTTGATGCAATGATTCATTCTCCTTCTCGGTTCTCCAACGATGTAGGCATATAATAAGTGCAGATTTGACAATTTTCCTTACCCCCCTCCCCAGCCATCTAAAAAGAACTGAATTTCCAAACGAAATGAGTGATTTGATGCGATCGTATAACTAATTTCTTCTCAGATTTGAGAATATCGTTAATATCAGATTTCTCAACTAGCAAAGTAGTCGTTTTTTTCTTTGCTGTGTCGTCGGCTCAAATGGACAATAATTATTACTTATTTACGAAAGAGCCGTTCTTCTATAACTGTTTTTTTTTGTTTTCCTATTTTTTTAAGCGCTTAATTCACGACCCCCGTTCGAGGCTTTTCACGTACGATTTTCCATTTTTTTCTCTCGCTCTGACTGTCTCACTCCAACACTTATTGAAGTATCGCAGTGTTCAACGATTAAACACCACAAGATTCACTACGTACTTGCAACGATTAATGATCTAACACGATGTTCAATATTGCATCTTTGAAACGCACTGAAATTTCTTTATGCAAATTTACTGATTTATCTTCTGAATATGAGCAACTTTTGTGCAGTTACTTCTGATCGTCCAGACATCAAGAATCAAAAAATCTAAAGAAAATGAGCGAAAGCCGAGGAAATTGGAGAACGACCCAACGGATGTTCGTTGCATTTCAAAGTTGCAGACTTTCAACAACATGACCTAACACGTCGTGTACCGTATTTGTGAAATAATTACATCAGCAGAAATATACAATAAATAATGGTGCGATTTAATCATTAACCGAATAACAAAAGATAGAATTATGTTCAAAAAGTAAAAATGGAAAAAAAAAAAACAAACTCCTACACGGTATAATTCTTGCTCATCGTCTTTCTCTTTTGTTTCTCACTCGTCATAAGTTTCTCGCGAATCGTTTGGACGAGCCAACGATGTATGGAACATCGAGATTTGGTCGGATCTCGATACAGAATTCGTAAATCGTCGTGGAACGAGTTTTCATGCCAAAGCTTAACGAAGCTGATTATTTATAACTTGATGCATCCTTCGAATCAACATTTTTTCAAACGTAAGTCACGGAATTTTGTCAACGTTTTCTGACAGCCATTTTGGACTGATGAATCAGAGAATAAAATGATTTGAAAAAAATCGTACGATTATCGAAACAACGAAATTGTAAAATATAGGAACAAACTTTCGATGCATCGGAGCGATAAAAATTTCAATGTTGCAAAACGTTTTATACAACGTCGGCTAGTTAACTGTATTTTAAATGCATTTTCAGTTTTGGGGAAGGATTATTGTGGAGCAGGCAGGCGGGCGAGGGAACTCGAAGCTATAGACACAAGAGATATCTACTTGAGAAACTTAATTGAGAAGAGAATCCGAAAAACGGAAGAATACACACGGGGTAGGAGGAAGAGTAACGACGATATAACACATTGTTTCGCCATTGGGTGCGATCAGCGCAAATCGGGATTGTCGTTGATCTGTTTTTTTATGCGTAACAACATCGACGTGTACCAAGGATCTAATCGGGAAATCGAGTCGTAATCTGTTACGGTTGCGGTGAAACCTTCAAGATCCTGCTCTTCCAACAGATCGATCAAAGACTGTAATGGAGAAATGTTCATCATTCGTAATTGTTGCTCCAGCATTTGCAAACTATTTTTTCCTCAAGTTCAGTCATCATGTCTACAAACAACTTTGACTATTTTTATCCCGTGTATCTGTTGCTTACCTTGACGAGTTTATATTCTCGTGAATCTTGGAATGCTGGATATTGGTCCTGATAACGTTCGATCGCATGCTGAGCATTCAGAGGATCGACGCAGAGATTGCAGAGCGCTGCCCTGAAGAAATATTCCTTAGCGCTATATTTAAGCAGCGGACTCTCCAAGGATGCGGCTGCAACCTGTACAAAGAGAAAGAGCCTTACATACGATTCGGCGCCGATATCACAGCATCGGACTTCTCAATCCCACCCACCTGTTCATAGATCTGTATCGCCTTTTCGTAATTCTTCAGCTGAGCCGCGTACTGAGCAACCTTCAGCAAACATTTGTTGGCAGAAGAGATACTTTCTTCACCACGAAAGTAATCGGCTGCTTGTTCGTAATGATGGACCGCTAGTTCTAGGTCGATCGCTTCGCTTTCGTACATCTCGGCTATGTTTTGGTGATGCTTTGCGGCCATTGAGAATCTGCCCATGTCCGTGTAGATTTCTATGGCTTTTACTAAACAACTCGCCGCCTCTGAAAAAATCAAAATCAACCGACGAGCGAACGTTATTTCTTTGTCCGTTTGCCGTTAATGTAAATTTCATAAAATGTGTGTTTTCTCTCAAACTCCGACCATTTGGATCGGTCTTCTTGTAACAGTTAGCAGCATCAACGTAATTGGTAGCAGCGTCGTGACGGCTGCCAGCCTTGGAATGGAGGGTAGCAGCTTCGCAGAAAGCCGCACCGGCCGAAGCCCACTTCTTTGCCATCTTGAACATATTCGCCGCTCGTTGATAACATTCTACAGCTTCTTCCACTTTGGACGATCCGCTGGATTGAGAATCATTTTGCACATTTTATTTGAAAGTCATGAAAGTTAATTCTATGTTTGGGCTAGTTTGGAGCAATGCAGAGTAAAAGGGTTAATCCATATCCAGTTTTGATGAATATTTACGTATTTTTGCAATGACTCATTATGAATACATATTCAGAGAATTTTCATAAATTAGAAATCCATTAAGTGGTGTGAGTTAAAACTGGTACTTTCGAAATTCTAGAAATATTATTTGAGGCGTCATTTGTACGATAATACATCGTGAGAGACGCGAATTACGAAAAATATTATGTGACTAGGGCACTGCATATTTGTACGAGTCGAAAAATATGTTGCCATTTTTTTTCATGAATGATTAAAAAGATCTGGTGTTCAGAGCATTGACGAATGGTGAAAGAAATTAATGGCGTCGTGTTGACTTTGAGTCGTAATAAAAAATAAGTCGAGTGCCAAATTATTGAAAAGATCGAGTTCCTCCGTGAACTTTTCCGAAGCTGCATTGTTCAATAATGGAGAATCGGTTGATTGGACGGGATCGAATGAATAGTCATCTGCTGTCATTGTGACACATGATCGAGATTGGGAACCATATTTATCATAGAAAGTGCATGACAATCTCGTTGGGTACGTGAAATCATAGGAGTGATGTTCAACGTTCTATTTGTGTATGCTACGTCGATATTTCGACACAGAATTGAGATGGATACAATAAGAAATCGATACATTTTCGCGTTGGCAATAAAAATCAATACAGCTTGTTATCGATGACGTGACGTGACAGATCTCACACGTTTTCTCTTTTTCTATCTCTCTCTCTCTCTCTCTCTTTGGTTCTTATGTTTAGGATCTCTTGGTCAGCCCCACTTGTGCAAATCGATATATGAACTCACCCGAACAGAGAGCCGAAGAATCCCTTGGATGAGCCCAATTTTTTCTCCGCCTCCGCGATTAGCTGCATCGCCTTTTGCTCGTTCTCCGCCATTCTCACGATCTTATTTTTATTATTTTAATATTTTCTATTGACGATCACTTTCCACACGTGTAACAATATCCTTTTACTTCTCGATTCATTCGACGATGCTACGTTGCGCGTATTATTTTAACACGACGTACGATATATTCCGACTACGGAGATGGCTCCGTGTGTCTCACTAAACCGCGCATCGAGCGCTTCTGCGCATAACCCGAACTCGTACTGTACGCCACCTTTTTCTTTATAATATATAGTTACGGTGCATATATATACGTTTTTGTTGTTATTATTATCGTCAAAAAGCATGCGACATACTTCACACCCTTTACACTCCCATAATCGATACACTTTTACCAACTGAATCTCAAAGTTGAACGCGTGCATTTGTTTGCTCATCGCTGAAAAAGAAACATCGACAAATATTAGTACAATAACCTCCACAAAGTTTTCTACAGTTGGAAATTTATTTATTATTCATTTTATTATGAACATGACAAAAGTCAATCAACGAAAAACAAAATGAGCAATCATGGTGCACAACTTCACGTCAGAGATATTTCTAGTAACTTTTTTCTAACGATTGGCCATCTTCATGTTCAATTTTGATTTTTCATGCACATGACAGTCACGAAGTCGAAAAAGATTATTAATGAAGAAATTGGGAATTAATAAGGGATAAAGATTGAAAAAAAAGTATTTTGAGCGATATCGCTCGATTGCTCGATTCTATCACCGCGTGAATTTCCGTCAGCTCAGTCAATTGTTATCTCACACGTACGAGCGAGGACAGGCTCTCCCTCTCTTCATTCTCTTTCATATTCCTTCTCCCTCACTCTTTTTTTCGCTTGTGGCAGTGTGTTGGGAAAATTTCTAGGGGAGATTGTAATTTGCCGTGGTCCGGTGAGGTTACGTTATCCGTACAATATCAGTTTTTTCGCGAAATAGTTTCTTTACCCTTCGTGTGGATTAATATATCAGTAACAGGAAGTGAAACGATTACATTGCTCAGGTTTTTCTGTGAATTCCGTAATAATGGCTGGCACTGGAAATTCGGGACCTGCTTCAATTTTGAGTAAACTGGGCTTACAACCGGTGACTAAATGCAGCCTCGTTAAGTTCTACGTTCCGGCAATTGGGGTTGGATCTTACACCGCTTTGTCCGTCAATGTCATGAACCCGAGCCTCGTTATCAGGTAAAAATTCCAAAAACACGAATTAAGCTCGACTGCATGTGTAAAAATTTCGAAAAATGTACAATCCACTCGACTGTATTCGTGCTTTCGTCATTTTTCATTATATTACGTAATAATTCCGATTTCACGTGAATACCAAGAATTCCTACTTTTGGGCTATTTTTATCGACATTTTATGAAACTCTCACCGATTCAATTTCATCATCAAAAAATTCTAATGTTTACATACCACTGAATAAAAATCACTCAACCTTATTGTGCTTTCAAATTTCAAATTTTTATAGTTCACACATCAAAGACAATTGGTTTGGTTTCTCAGCGAATCAAAATAATGAAAATGAATAATAAAAAATTTAACTAATTTTCTGAAACTTATCATATGAAAACTCAACGATTTCAAATTTTCTTACAAAAATATAATTGCACAGTGAAATTTCAACAAATGTCAACATTTCCAGAATATTTCCCAAACGAGACATCACAAATTTCTTGCTGGGCAGCGCACTTGTTGGAACTGCGTCGTACATATACACGAGAGAACATCTCAAGAGTGCACCCACGAGTCTGCGAGTCACATACAGGTAAAAAAAAACCTGCTCCAAAATATTTTTGTTGTAAGAGTAAAAATGAAAAACATTCAAAAAATATGTTTTCTCTTTCATCACGAAGAAAAATCAATTCCTCAAGGATGAAAGAAATGCTATTGCCATTCAACATTTCAAGACAGTCAATCATTCCATAGGATCGTTTGAAAAAGTTTTATATCACAAACACGAATAGCAGTAATTTGATTTTACCATGTTGTTCGTTTTCCTGATGATCTTTACTATCGTTTAAATACAGAATTCAATGAGTAACATCAATCATACATGCTCTTTGAATTACAATCATCGTTGAGGAGGGTGGCTACACACAATAATGTTGCCATGTTAAAAACATAGGAAAAGTCGAAATGATTAGAATTTAATGAAATTTGGTGAGTATATTCTTTAGCATTAAATATGAATATGCGAATTTTTAAAGATTTTTCTTCTACATAGTTTTCGAGTAATTGAACACTAGAATTTACATGCATAAGCATAGGAATCAGACATACATATAGATATATCTTTTGTATTTTGTAAACTCCGATTATTCGACAACTATGTAGAAGAAAAATTTGAAAAAAAATGTGTAATTGTATTTGATTCTAAAGAATTTTATCACCGAAATTTATTGAATTTTTATCATATGCTCGTACGTAGCCAAGCTCCTTAATTGTAGCGAGTATTTTTATAATGGTTAGTAAGTAAACCGGATGTTGTATATTGAAATAATAAAAATTGGAATTTTTGGGGAATTGTAGCGCAACAGGTGCAGTGCTCTTGAGTTTTGGTTCAGTGTTAGCCTGGGCAGTGCTTCGTTCGATCGTTCCACCGAACCCAACTTTATGCACGATTGCCGGAATTGGATCAGGCTTGGCTTTGATAAAGATCGGCTCGAGCTATCTCGACTTCATCGACCAGCAAATCGTAAAAAAGTAGAAAAAAGAAAAAAACAAAAACAGCAAGTTCTAAATTCACGATATTTCTAGAGTTTCGTCGACAACACGTTATCGCAGTGTTGAACAAATTGTACTGCGAGCGTAATATTTTTAAATCCTTTTTTTCACCTTCAACGAGTTCCTTGTGTCTTGGTGCGATGATAACCGATCGTCGCGTCCTTCTTTATTACCTGTCGATTTCGTCGTGACACGTCGCTGCAAATCGGCCCAAAGGTACACTAAAGAATGTCAACTCCAAAGAACACAGGGACATTGGTTTTTGTATAAAATACCCAATTCTAACCAATGTTAATCCTTTGTATAAAACAATAAAAAAAAAACTTGACATTTCTTTTGAAAATTAATGCCACGTGCTGCGAAGACAGATTAAGTTTTTTTTTCGTTTTTGTAAAATAAAACCCTTGCGGGGAAAGCATACAATGAGGTTGAAGAGTTTTGTGTTTGCACAGGAACTCAATAAAATATATTTTGTAATTATCAATTAAATGTTGTTATCGAGTAACTGATTCGTTTTTTGCAAAAAGATCTAGAAACTTCGTGGAAAAAAAATTGATCCCAACCATCGAACTTGAACATCAATTGTTCCGAAAAATCTAACAAATCATGTGATCGAAAGTAGAGAGAAATAATGTAGATTGCTGATCGATACGTTGTTAAGAATGGACAATAAAACGTCGTGGTCACAGGTGGCTTGAAAACTCATTTCTCATGCGAAAATTTCGAGCTAATGTCCGTTCCGGTCGCAAGGGACGGTGGAATAAATTGACAATTTTTCTAATTCGTAAGTTCATTTTTATTGCCAGTTTTTTATCGTCTGTAAATAAGCCAATGGCCATTGGAAATTTTTTACACAATGCATATGAATTAACATTCTTACAAGAGAAAATAAAATCGATGGAAAAAGACAGGCATCTGAATTAGTTGCGCCTTATTAAATGATAATAAATAACGAGCACTCTTTAGACTCACAACCTTTACACTACAAAGTGTAACTCCCTGTAGAATATTCGGGCATCATTCTTTCGAGGAGAATTACCCACTGAATCTGGCTCAAAACTATTAATTACAAATACGTTAAAATAATGAAAAGGTAATGGAAAAAAAAACAGTGGATCTGTTTTTCGTAAAAAAACGAAGATTCGTCAAAACAAATCGAAAATCGGTAAAATAAATCGTACGAAATGGATTATAAATATAAAATAACTGATCCTACGGCTAGTCGCTCTTTATAATCCATCCAGGCCTCAAACTCCGGACGATATTTTTTTATCATAAACAACAAAACTTGCAAACAATTGGCATACGGAGTTTCAGTCTCATATTTACAAGGCAATTTCATTTGCCACGAACGAGGTGAATAAAATGCCTATCGAACTCGTGTCATTTGCTCAACGAATATCAAGTTGTTTCGTTCAATTTGAACGTAATTTTGGAATGAATGTAATGAAAAAACGCAAGTTCATCGGAATCATTGAGAACGGATCGATTGACTTGATAAAAACAAAGAGTCTTTATGGAATCGAGTAAGTGAAAAATTCTTTTATTAGAATTTTGAAATTCATAAAAATGACACGAGATCGAAAAACTGTGAATACTTAATCACGAACACCAGAAGACAATTTCTTCATTCAAATACATAATCTTATTAGTAATTCCCTCATGATAATGTCTATTGCTACTTGAAAAAGTCGTTTATCGACTTTTATTGATTCACCGTTGGCCAATCCGGCGGAGCAATGATTAAAACGATCCAGCAAAAAATTCTTTGACAATGTCGTCGAGCTGAGTGCAGTTAATTGGGATTGAAATAATACGTTACGACATGATAACTTTATATTTTAATGGGAATAAAGAAGCATTCGGTTGTTTGTATTTATCTCGAAATTACTGCAATTTCCAAAAATGAAGAATCGAATAATTTGCGTAAACTCGCATCGGCTTCTTTCGTCTCTTTTCGAGACGTATAAAAATATTTTTCTCCTATCCACGATTTAGTTAACTATCTACAAAAATTCATTCTCCTCTTTCCGATCGAGTGAGATCTTATGATAATAAAATTACAACGATTTCTGGGAAGCTCTCGGTTTTGGGGGAACCCAAATCCATCTTTGCTGTTCTCATTGACTCGAAAAATATGAATTTTCACTTTTCATCTTCTCGACCTTCGACAGACGCTCGTGACTCGGTCGAGACTTTTTTTTTTCTTCATTTTCTTCGGATGATTCACACTCTTTTATTTACTACGTACTGATGGTACTCGGATTCGTACTGTTCCTCATGTATGGTGGAGAGTTTGTTGTCGTCGAAACGATAGCCTTCGTCACAGAGTCCACTACCGAGCCCGTCATTTTTTCAATCGCCTTCGTTATCGGACTGGCGTTCGTACTTAACTCGAAATGATCGTGATGATCGTCGTGGCCTGAATGCTCGTGGTCTTCTTCACCGCCATGAGAATGACCGTGGCCGTGACTATGTCCATGGGAATGTGAATGAGTGTGCGCAGCTGGAAACAAACGAAAATACAAAATCAAATGCGCTTCTTTTCGAGCACATCGAGGACCTACAAAAATCTATATGTTGCTCATTATTAATAACTAATTGTTTATTTTTCATCGGTCAGCTTCAATGTGGCCACTGGGCTACTGGCACATTGGGTCAATTTGACCCAGAGTGTACTCCGCACGCATGTATTGAGAAAATGAAAAACGAAACTTTTAAAAACTCGAACTTTGTGAAAAGTTTATGATTCACAGAAACAATTGTAACTTTTCCAATTTTCTACTTGTTCTAAATGTTTCATCTCGTGGCTAAAGATGTCGAGTTTTTTTTTTCAATCAACCTCTCGGAAGATGAACGGAAAATGTAATAAAATTTCTCCAAGTCGTAAGTGACGGATTAGGAGCAGTTTATCGATCGATCTTCCGAAACCGGAAGTACCTGAAGACGTGAGAAGCGTCAATGCTCACCGCGAGTTTCCTCACTTTTTGCAATAAAAATCGCCACAATGGCGCTAACATGTTCTTGATTCCCTTAATTACCGGTGAAGTACTGGAAAAAGCTGGCAAAAATAGTACATATATATATATAGATATATATGAAAAAGATATAGGCGATCGGTAATAGAGATGATGGCGTGAAAGCCAACGACGAAAGTCGGTCGATCCATGCGACGGTCCGTCGACCTCGTGTGTATCCACGCACATAGTTTAACTTTTTAGACGTCGGTTAAGCTATTTCGCCACTGGCGAGGAAAGCTAATCATTGCAAACGTGTTACATATCGCGAACAATAGCATCGAGTTCCCACCGAGTGGCTAGGAATGAATCCTCGAACCTCTACCGATCGACGATTCGTATAGAAAGTTGAATTCTTCCTTTTTTTCGAAAGTGTCAAATTCGTCGATCGTCTGATGCAAACATGCATTGAGGCACCGTTCAAAACTTTCAGAGCTATCTTTCATTTCTGTTGGCGCCATAGTGGCGAGGAAATTTCAATTTATCTTTTTTTCTCCACGTGAACGCCACGGTTGGTCGTTGACAAAAATGTGAGCTTCGTTGATAATAACGCAGCAAGTTTAGGCATCGTTAGCACTTCCATTTGTAAAACAAATGAAAATTCGAGTGTTTTGTGACACAACAACACGTGCATGTTTCTCGCGTGGTTCTAAGACTTTTGTCACTGAAGAAATCTGATTGAATTCAACACTATCGAGTATCTAATCACCCATTACAAATGCCACTAAATAGCCATTAGCTCTGGTCGTAAAAATTGATTTTAACAACGATTATTTACTCTGTCAGACTCGAAATAGCGTAGCAAATTTCCGGGATTGTTAAATCGATGATTCGTCGAGAATAAGTGACCAAGAATGATTTTTGATGAGAGAAAAAAATATTACAAGAACCTATTGGCATGGAGGGAACACAATCGAACTGGCAATAAAAACTCCCAAGAATTTATCAATTTTTTAAAATTCTCAATCGAACTCTCGTGCGGTACTCGAAAATCTTGAACAGTACAGAGTTCGTCGATCTCTAATCTAATCCATGCTTTAATTCGGTGAAGTTGTATTATGTATGTAAATAGAGATATGTCAACTGTGTCTGAGATAGTAATCGAAAATGTCTGTCGTTTGATATCTAATCGCTTTAACACGTCCATCAAATTTTGTCAGTTTTCAAACAACCGTTTTATGTTTACAACTTAGTGGAGGAGCTCAAACTTCTTTCCGGAGAATTGAAACGAATTTTTTACGCGACAACTCTTATTTATTATTCAAGAGTGTCGTGAAAATTTGTGGAAAGAATGAAAATCGTTGCGATTCCGATTCGAATAAAAAAACTTAAGGTCTTATTATTTGTTTCCATTTAAAGAAAAATTTCGTGTTCCCATATTTTGCTGATTTTTCTTCCAAGTCGCCGAGAACCAATTAAAAGTCCGTCATTGAACAAGAGTTCGCGAGAACTTCGTCATCAGCAAAAAAAAAGTGCCAATACCAGACTCCACGTGTATTAGATAAGGATGTTGCAATTTGCAACTATGTCAGACTTTGCTCTGTGTCAATTAAGTAGAAAGTGTCAATACAATCAAGTCTTGTTTAAGGTAAACTTGTAAATATTGCGTAGCGACATAAAGCATAATGCAACGTTTGGATAAATATCCGGAAATTGCATTGCTGTGATTATATCGAGGAAAAAGACATTTTCAACGAAATAAGGATTCAGAATTCATTTGAATGCTATTGAAATAATTGTTTTCTCTCAAATACGTTTGTTGATCGGTGAGTTTATCGCTTGTTTGAAAATGTTGCAGCGTCGTTGAAATGTCAAAGAATATTAGAAGATTGAAATTTTTTCTGGTCGAATGCGACGTTTGAAAGATTTTTCAATTGCTTGGTCAGTTAAATTGGTTGATGACAGAATCGAAATAAAGTGTAATGCGAGCCGTAGGGAGAAAGACGAGAAGATCAGCGGAACACGCCATTTTCAAGCGTCCGTGACTCCTCATCGAGTCACCGTGACCCCTGGTAATAGAAAAGTGCATGCACTTCTAGTGAAATATTCCTCTTTTCGGTTAATCGATCCCTAAACAACTTTCTTCATTCGTTTCCCCTCAACCTGACGAACTGTAAATGTGGGTCTCACTAATATACGATGAGACGAGACTGCACGTGCTTCATTTTCAATATACTCATACATACGGTGGCTCAAAAGTACACGTCGCGATTTTCAAAGTCTCGGATGCAGTGAAAACTCTTTATCGAGTCCATTCAAATGATTCCTTTCAATTTGCTCCCCGAAAATTGAGCAAACATTTTTTTCACGTTGTTCCTAGTGCGAAAAAAAATTGAACAGCATTAAAATGTATAAAAATGCCGGAGGCAATGTATTGTCCAGGGATTTCTTTCTTCGAATTTTTCAAGACGACCAATTTCAAGGACTGGACATAAGAAATGGGCTTGGCATGCGACGGGCCAGAGATTATCGCCTGCTCCGACCAAAGACTCAAATAAACTTTCTCCATACTGGTCGTTTTTTACTTTTCATTCTAATAAATGAATAATTTCGTTGACCGAATAATCGATCGGTCAAAAAAAAGTATTGAACGTCCAACGTTGCCCTACAAAATTTCATTCGAAGCCTGAAAACCCATTTTTTGTGAGAAAGTCAAGAAATATGCAATTGAGATGATGAAAGTTTGGTTTATTTTTCAGTGACTGATTGGTCAAATTTTTTGCACCGAAATGTTGAGCTTTCTCGATGAAATGAGGTTTTCAGTGAAATTCTTGGACACCCGATATATTTGGATGTACGATATCTCGCTGCGAGCCGAGAGCTCAAAGAAAAGCAAGGACGTACCGCCAAATAGGTTTGCACCAACAGTACGAGAAGTAGATAAAAGGAAGCGCGGGAGGAAGAGAGACGCTGGTTCAGACCTTTAAAACCGAATCTCCAGGCTTCCTACATGAAAATTGCATATAACTATACGCGTGCGTTATATCGCTGGCCCCTTAAACCCTAAAATTGCTTTAAGCTCGTTGCGGAAACTTTAACTCAGCTCGTTTCGTGATTCTCGATCGAATTTTGCACTCGAGACCTTTGGCCTTCGAGGTTTTGGCCGTCCGAGGGTAAACACGTAACGTTTCCATCACTTTTTCGCGGTGTGACGTGGAATGCGATAAAACGCCCTATACAGCGGAGATCACCGGCTTCAAAAGTTTTTGTAATTACTTGGCACGAGCCATTCGGGCCAAGTGCGAAAGTTAGTTGCGCATTGAAAGGTACAAATACATGAAAAGCTCGTCGCGGATGATATTTCTGAGATAAAAATAGTGCTGCGACGATGATTTTTTCTTGCGATTGAAATTAAAGAGAAAATCGGTTACAACTCACTGGCTAGTTGGAGGCCGAGCATGAGCATGAATCCCACGATAATTGCCAGCAACTGGAGCAATCCACTTTTGTCGTTAGCCCTTTCTCGGGCGAGTACCTCGAAGAAAACGACGTAAAGGAGCGTTCCAGCTGCCATGCCTTGGAGGATGGTCGGGGTTGGTCCAAGGTTTTCGCTGTCGTTCTTAAAGTGTCCGAGAGCGAGACCAACGCCGATACCGAGTGGCGTAACGAGGGAAAATACTGACAAATAACCGAGAACGGTTTTGGTCGATGCACCAGCGACGTAAAGTTCCATGCCGACGCAAAATGCAATGACGAGTTTGTGTGTCGCGATGGCAGCGGCTAAATAGAGTACCGAACTAATTGATGGCTCGAGACCAACCGCGAGACCCTCGAAAATGGCGTGAAAGGAGAGGGCCACGACCGTGAGTAATCCACGAGCGGAAGTGTCCGTTTTGTTCGTTGAGGGTTCCTTGAGGATCGGCACTTTTTTGCAAGCGACAAAATGGTTGTCCGTTTCTCTCGGACGATCGACCGTTCGGTTGGGAGGGGCTTCTGTCGAAGATTCTACCGAATGCGTTGAACGTACGAACAGAGCTGGTAATACTTCGTTACTTTTCGTATCGATTTCCTGTGCGATCGAACATCCGGACGATGTATTTTTCCCTTCCGATCCTAATTCTTCCTTGTCATCGCTGTATTTGAATCTTCCGACCCGCCAGGAACTTGATTTGCTTCCGCTCGTCGGTGCAGTTACCGTCGAAATCGTCGTGGTAGAGAGCGACGTCGATGCTTGCTTGTTGCATCGTCTCACCGATACTGTTCTGTAAAGAAGATCTTCCGAAGCTTCCGGCTTGCTCGTTAAGGTCGCGTGTACCGTTTCCTCCACGAGATACACGAGAAAGAATCCAATGCAAAAAAGCAATTCCGCCATACTCAATGTCCCCAGGCTCATCAGTTGCCCGTTGTATTGATGACGCTCCACACTTTGACGCACTTCTGGCGCGAGGTGGAGAAACGTCGTGAACAAGAGAACACCGCCGCCAAAGCACAGTAGCATCGAAGTCAGCAGTCCCTAAATTCGATTACATTCTTTTCAATTATTCTCGCCCCACATCATTATCGTCTCATCTCCTGCCACTCTTGCGTTTTGTCACGCGTGACATATTCGTTATACGTTCCCGAGTTTCTACGAGGTTATTCGGTCTCATCATTACTGTCACTCAACCTTGACAACACCGGACCGGAAGTGCAATTGTCCAGATTATCAGTAAAAAAAAAAAAAAAACATTCCACTCGACAATTATTCGCGCTTGATGGATATTGTTTCTCATGAAGAATAAAAATCGTTACTGTTGCGTCCGTAAATAGGAAAATCGTCGCAAGGCCAAGGTGCACTATCGCAGTTATTGCGATGGTGCATGCGAGAAAGGCGACTCTGAAAAGCAGATTTCCATCTTCCTCGGACAAGCTTCAGATTTCGAGAACAATAAAAGTTGCAAAGTCCTTTTTGATGAAAGAAAAACAACGTGTAACTTTTATCGATTCTGAAAATTTGAGTATATCGGAGAAACAGAAATCAAGCATTTTGGACAGAAATAAAAAACTTTCCCGGTCTCCAAATGGACGAAGCTAATTTTTGCCAGGAAGGTTGATTCACTGGTACGTATTGTACAGTACAATTACTTCGATCAATTGTATTCGTTGAAACGAGACCGTGTTACAGTTGGTGTGTGGGTGTGAAAAGAATAAGCAGCTCCCTCTTTCCCACTTGTCATTCTTAATCTCAACTGACGAGACAACTCTCGGGTGTCGAGGTCACTTTCATTCCATAAACGTAATACATTTACATCGATTATTTGAGTTTGCGGTATAAAAGAAAAATTAAAGAAAGTGGATCACAAGACCGAATGACAATCCTCGTAAAAACTCTGGAACGTTTTTGTCTCGAAATGCGTTCAACACACAAGTTGATCTAGCACGAATCGTCAATACTTCGGTGCGGAACCAATTCCCCAGTCCGATTAATCATCAAAGTTCAATGCGAGGAGGAATCAGTGACGTGTGACGATTAAGAGAATATTTTTCAAGTCTGGAGTACGTGAGTATTAATGAGGACCCTTTACCAGCACGTGGAGCTCTTTGAATAACTGATGGCGTGCTCCGCTCGCTCAAGTACTTTCAATCATCTCCGGCCGCTGATTCGTCCATATTCAGACACGAATTTACATATTCCAACTTTTTTCGTGCCCCAGTTGCACGTTTTTTCTCCCCCCTTTTACTTGTGAATACAAACACGTACCGAATAAATGCATGCGTTGTGAACGTTATTTTTATAAACTGGATGAGTAGAACAAGACGATACGCGCGATTTTTACAAAGACGATAGAAGAATTTGCAATCGTAAATCGAACGAATTAAAATTTCCAAATTAAGTTTTTTGTTCGTAAAAAATCGGTTTTTCTATAAATTACGAAATTTGTCACAATTGCGGTAAATCGATGACCGCGATTCCACGTGATTCTACGGTATGTCTCAGCCTTCGAGCCCGAGGAAAAGGAACCAGGACACATTGGTGGAATTATTGAAGGACAAAAATAATGTTGATTTTCATTTAAATGAAACGCATTGCGGAATTTGGTTGCGAACTTTACGGTATTGACGATATGCTATGAGATGCCTCGTATAATCGTGGATGAATATGGATTCAGGATCACTGTACTTGAGTCGAAGAGTCGATGCTCGAAGAGGCGTTGGTCGATGTGCTCGAATTGCTGCTCGATATTGCGCGGCACTTGTCACGATTGCGAAATTTACATCGACCAACGACAAGCGGTAACATTCCGAGAAGCAACGAGCCTAATCCGAGAACGCACATTGCACCGATTTTGGCGAGGACGAGAGTCGTGTTGGCCGATGACGTTGAGTCGTCCGTACTTTCCATTTTGTATATCTCTTACAACTAAAAACAGTTGGTCCAGCTTTTATACACGTGACAAACACTCGGAGTGACTCGGAGGCTCGGAGGAAAGCTTCTTTTTAAGAGAGTCCTCCTCCTTCGAGTTTCAGGAACTCTCTGATGCACCAATTGCCTCTTGCCTATTCTTTGCTCACTCACAAACTCATATCGGTCCGTTATTATCGTCGATAAACGAAACTCAAGTCCAAGTTTCTTAGCGGTGTATCATCTATGGAAGATTGCCTCGACTTTGACTTTAGTCACGCGGAACTTGAACGAGGTCGTTGTACTCGAATGCTGATACACAGCATCCTGATCGAGTTTAGTTGGCTGGGTGTACGATGACTATTCACGTATCGTATATACGTTATCGAGAAAGTTTAGAAAATTATTTGAGGATTTTCGGTTATCGCGGCCATGTCAACAAAAGTTAAACGAGTGAAAAAGGCATTTCATTTTCTATCGATTGTATGCCGCATTGAAATCTTACGTTTTCGTTTCGAAACGAGCACGTTTACTCGCCAGCGTTACGTTTACGACCGTTGAGAGATTGCTTGGGATGCAACCCTGGAATTTCATTGTGGCGGACGATAAGTAGACGAGCTAGAGAGACAATACGGATTGGAGTATGCGATTTTTTTTTATCTCTATTGTGCTTTATGCGCTCATCCTCGGACACGTTGGAAAAGTAGAGAGAGAGAGAGAGAGAGAGAGAGAGAGACACACACAGACGTGTACGCTATTTGAACGGTGCACGAGATCCCCTCGTGTCTTGAGCTACCATCTGGTCCCTCCTACATCCGGAATCCAATTAAAAAGGCACAATGATACTGTAGCTAGTGCATCAGCATCAACCTTAATAGCCGCGACGCGATAGAGTTTTTATTTTCATCAATTCTTACGCGTCGAAAAAATCGTTATAAAAATGAATAAGAACTAATAAAAAAATCGTTTTCAATGATTTGGCAGATTCCGAGGGAAGCCCGAGTGACGATTTCGCACGATTGAAGAAATTCTGTGGATATCGTTGCGGAACTATATCGATGTAACTCGAGTGCATGCAATTGGGAGGATTTTATTAAAAGGCGCAGCTGTATAGAGCGTCAATAATTCGTCATTATTCCGTGACTCGATTCCTTATCGAAGATACGCTCGTGAATGAAATCTTTCATCAACGAATCGAGAAGTGATTGGCCATAAGAATCACTTTTTTTCAAGCACTTTTCATCTCGATGCGAAGCGGCTGATTGAAAAATCTCAACATACGAGCAAACGTCCAAACGGCACATTAATAAAAATACTTGAATCACTTATCACTTTGGGTCTGATTCCGAAAAGCTGCAGTCGTTATCGGCGTTATCGATGTGTATTTAATCAGAGTGCCAATGAGATTGGAACTCCCTTGAGCTGAGATCGATGGAGTGACTTTGTATCGGAGAAGCTCGCGGTGGTCGCGACACTCGAGATAAATTCTTTCTGATTCATCTCATCCACGTGCGTAACCCCGAATGCGATTGGAACTTGAGAACGATCTCGCGGATTCTCGTGATTCACGATTTAAAAGCAAAAATCATTCGATCTGCTCAACAAATATTAGTGACAAGTTGTAACACGTGATGCTAATCCGCGTATGCATAAGCTGCTCGCCAGTGTCAGGGAACTTTTAACCAAACGATTGGCTGCGAGACGAACCGGCTTTGAACACGTTCTCTCGCATACCTTTTCCTCTCTTCCGTGACCGAGATCTTTTTCCCTCTCCGAGCGCACTACGCGCAAGGTATTTCGGGAGTTGTACACTATGTATAATAATAAGAAGAACACTAACAAAAATAATAACAACGAAAACCTTAACAGCAATGGCAATAATAATAATAATAATAATAAAAATAATAATAGACTGCAAAAGTTTGGAAATTTCGACGAAACTGTACAGCCAAATGTGTAATTACGTGCACATTGCGAATATATAGCAATATAAACGATTGTAAAATAGCTGATGGACCAACAAAGTTGGGACTAGTTAAAAATTCTGTGCGTATACGTCTCCGAAACGGTGAATTTTTATATATTCTCAAGCGGCGCTCGGCGCTAGTGTGACGAGAATCTCGCATTCATAAACTGGGAATATAACGGTGGCTGCGTATGTTGATCGATCGAACGAGAATTTGACGGGACGCGTGTGCTTCTGTTGAATCCAATGTGGAATTCGAAGCCCCCCACGCACACTTACGACGCATTTGTTTTGCTCAATAAAATCGATTCTCTCTTATTTACTGTCAAACGACTGTTAATCGCGTTTATTTTTATCACTCTAGCTCTTTTTGGTTATATGATCCCAGTGAACTTATTGCTTCACTACATTGACGCCGCGCGTGGTCGGTTTTGTTTATAAACCGAATAGTACGATGCCTTAATGTGCAATTTCCCCACGTTGCGTTTAATGCTCTTTTCACTCGGTTACGTAAATTTTTATTCTTATGAAAAGCAAGTTGCTCTCATGTTAGAGTTTTACTCGTTTGTTTATATCCATTCAATGCAACTAATTGCGTATGAATTATTTTTCGATTTTGTACCAATAGTTTCTCCATTTTCTTATGCAACTTTACACCGGAGCCAGGGGATGGAATTATTTTCAGAATACTCGGACTCGCACTCAATTCTCTGGGAAGAAATCATTCTCGCGAAGGTCGAAACGAAGCCGGAAACGCTCGGAACGATTTTTTGACATTGATTGAACGAAAAAAATGGAAAAAGGAAAGAGAGAGAGAGAGAGAATGAGAGAAAACGGCAAGCGACAGATGAGAGTGCGATTTGAAAACGGGAGAATCACAGCGGCGCGACGTCCTCGCCGCGATGCAGCGAACCGGACACTCCTGGAGAAACGGCGGGGGCCCTCGTCGAAGGCTATCCCCTCGGGGGCGTCTTACGTCGTCCCTCCACCATTTCCTTCCCTCCCTATTCTCGTGATGGTCCTCGACACTGGCATATACTCATATCGTTCATGCACTTGCGTTCACATGCATAACCATCATGCATGTTTATAAATATATGGATTTGTCCTATTGTACGGGCAGCTCCAAACGAAACACCATTTTTCTCGGTACATTACAAAAAACTGCGTGCATTTTCAATCGCGCTTTTCAAACCACGTGCAAAAACCGTATCAGCATCAAATTTTTCTCATTTTTTTTACCAAAAAAGTCCGTTATCCTTCTTTCGCCAAATCGACCATTCGCCAACTAAATTTCGTTCCAAACTCGACTAATCGCCGGAGATAAAATTTCTCGAAAGTTGTGTATCCATCGGTTCCAAATGCCCACGAGTGCGAGGAAAAACGACGCTAATTTCCTACGTCCTCGATCCGCGATCGAAATAAATAAATGTTGACTGCATTTTTGCCATTTTTCGGATATTCTGAACTCGAGCGACTGGTTTTTGACCTTCCACTGACGATTCGCAAAAATTCAATCGATGTGGGTAATTTTTACCGTTTTCTCGCAATCGGGATAAATAAACAATGGCCTCTCGCATCGGAAATATTGATCGTTCCGTGTGCTGCGCTTCGAATAGCCTTGCGTTTGAGTTATATACGTTTTTTCTCTCCAATCGATACTTTTTCGTTACGAAATACTGTCTCACAGTCAAATGAATAAATATTCATTAAAATTGATATTTATCTGAGTGAAATAGATTTCCGGTATTCTAAAAATTGTATGGAGAATATATAATAAACGATGTTTTGCTTCGCAGATTTAAACCCTAGCACGGACTTTAAATCCCTTCCTCCCTTCGTTCTCCTGTTTTTTATAGTTTTACCGCATATTTGACAATTTTTTTGCCTCCGAGCAAAATTGCCACAGGCTCACGTGATTCTGCATTAAAAAACGAAAAGAATGAGCCCGAGTTGAGCACTTTTCGTTAAATTTTACCACCGACATGAATTTTTTTAAATTGGGGTCATTCATGACCCCAGATTACCGGAATAAGTAAAAAGAAAATAAGGTTACCGTTTTACGGTTAATTTGTTAAAAAGTTCTGCACCGTGACTGCAAAATGTTGTGCGAGAAAAGAAAATGTGACTAAAGTAGCACGTGTTAACCTTGGCGTCAAGGCACGCCAATTCGGCGATGTTGCATTCCGCCTCTCGAAGGAACGGTCCTCTTGAAATGACACATATACGTACGATTGCACTCCGAAGGGTCAAGGATTCTACGTGAAAGTAAAGATTTGCAAAATGTGGCTGAGCATTACGGGCGTTTCTACTGCGCACAGGGCGTCGCGATGGAATATCGTACATACGGATGTAGATTCTCCAAATGTTTCAAATAATGCGTTTGGATTTACAGAAAATATGTACGATCAACGAAATGCATGTCTGACCAATCCCGGAATAATCTACTAGAAAATCAAGCGTTCTCTTTCGGATTTCCTTTCGTTCGGTATATTGTGAGTGGATAATTTGATCGATCCGTGTTGATAAATTTGCAGGTGCAAGCAACTGAAACAGTTTTGCAACAATAAAGCCGTCGACATGTTGCTCGAACAGTGTAGAACCGCGGTGAAAGGCACACAGGAAAAGCAGACACATTCGCGCGCATATTCGCGTATCAACTACCGTTCCAAAAGTTGGCACAGGGAACAATGCAATTTCCGTATTTATTTCCTAATTTTGCGTATGTCCATTAAAATGTAATTTCCTCTTTTTTTTTCGAGCCTCCAAATTTTTGAGCAGTCGCCTGATTTCCGGTTGAGACGGATGTTTACTTGGAAATGAGGTCTGAATGTTTAGTAACGTGAACTTGACTCGGTGGTGCGAGAGCGACAATATATTTTGCAGAAATAATGACTGACGTCAAACTACGACGTCGAGCTATTCTCAACAATAACCGACAACGCACAGAGGCTTCGACGTGACTGCATTGCCTGAGAATTTGCAGTCAAACGATAATTCACGCCACCTGTCACAACTGCTACATCGTAAAAGTGCAACATCTCGTGCCAGCAGTTTCTCTCCTGCAATGTTTGCTATAAAAATATTGCTAATTTGACCCCAATATCGAGCATCTATCGAGATAAAGTACAAACGTACCATCGGGGTTTAAATTGCTCTACAAAAGTGTACAACAACGTGAGATAAGTTGGATTGAAAGATTAAATTTATTATTGACGGTAATTTCGCTTTATCTTGACGAGTATTCTTCGGAATATCGTCTGAATCACCGACGTTAAAAAGTGATTCTGTAAGTGGCAAACGGCATCTACAGAGCCAAGTCGTCCGGAGTTTAGTATTTAACCGGTTCGTACGTTCCGAAATATATTTTTTGTGGAAAACTTGATACTTAACTGCGAGGGCAACGTTCGAAGATTCTTGTGACACTTCGAAACGAGATTTTCATGGTGCTCAGCAGCCAGAGTTTTTTTTTTGAATAGTTAGAAACAAAATAATAGTGAATATTGTCGTTCCCTTAAATTTGAGTCTTCGTCATGACTTGGAAAATTCTTTCAACTTGTCGAAAAATCATTCTTTTGATAAGGACCGTTACGTTGCACGGAGCTCGTGTTTGACCGGGATATCGAGAGACCTACATATAAATAAATACGCCACGTGTGTGTTTTGTCACACAGCGAAGAAAGAGCTATTCAATGCTCCTTGATAACTTTTGACGCTCGATGCCAGAGGAGAAAGAGAACGAGACAAAGCTCGAGGCTTTTGTCAATTAAAGGCTCGCAAAGTTACTCGTAACTGTCACCAACTATTTTCAACTCCATACTGAAAGTGTACTGCTCGCTTTTTCATCAATCTTTTAGGAATATCGGAATAAATCGAACAAACTCAAAGGTTTAAATCGATACCAACGGAAATAAAAACTGGTGGAGTCGGAGAAACGAAAAACAGTCTCAAAAAATTCACGACTATACGCTTGGGAGTATTTTTCAATTAGGTTAGTGCAAATAAAGCGATAATACTCACTCGCTATTTGAAGACCAAACATGACGAGAAATCCAATGAGAATTGAAAGGTACTGATGAAGGCCATCACGATGATGTTGTAAGATTTCGAAGAACACTACGTAGAGAAGAGTGCCCGTGGCTATACCCTGTTTGATAAAATAAAAATAATAAAAATACATTTAAAAAAAACACACACACAATGAGAAGTTGATAGAATTGCTGCAAAGTCAATTTTCGAGCTTATCGCGAGCAAGTGAGTGCATCGGAATAAATAGTATATTCATGATTGACAAAGGAAGTCATGGAGATGATAAAAAACAGAGGAATAAAGAGGTCTAAAGATTTTAACCTGGAGAATAACAGCCAATGGACCGCTCGCAGCAGTCGTATCACCTCCGGTCAGTGCCATTCCTATACCGATGCCCATTGGCGACACGACAGCGAAAGTACAGACGTAGACGACTGTCAAAAAGCGATTTGTCCTCGAGGCAATAAGTTCGACTCCGATACAAAACGCTATGACGAATTTGTGAGCTGCCACAGCGCCGAACATGTACCTTGATGGAAAAAGAAAACAATTCAATTAGTAAACGCGGATACCGAACAAACGAATACGTATCTTTGATTTTTTTTTAAATTGGATTTTATATTCTCACCAGACATAACTCGTAGAACTCTCCAAACCGATGGCAAGACCTTCGAAGAGCTCGTGAACTGACAATCCCAGTACAATCAGAAGACCTCTCAATGAGCTGATTACGAAATCATCGTGTTCATCCATCATTTGACTAGGCAGGTGACTGTGTCCATGACCATATCTATATTCGATTAAAACCTTCATTGTATTCTCTTGAAAAATGAAAAAACAAAAATATCATTGATCTTTTTGATCGCGACCTCTCGAGATGCTCGAATTTCTCTGTGAACGCACGTTTCATTGTCAGAGTATCGAAATATTGTAAAAACAATATCGATCTCAAGGAATGATCTCATTTGTATACTCTTATAAAAAGCACAGTGAATTTTTTAATTCGTCAAAAAAACTTGACCATGAACGTTCTATTTTTCATCGGTTAAAAAAAAACGTAGACAATACTTCTTTATTCGTTTTTATTGCATTAGATCAATTCGATGGAAAACATCTCATCGATTAATTTGGAATTAGATCGAAAAATAGAACGAATCACGAACAATTAAATTACAACTGATTTTAAAGGTGACAAAAAAAGTCTTGCTTACGAGTGGGAATGACCATTAGACATTGATAAACTCGAATCGCCGCTCTCCACCAATTCATTGGTGCTTCGATTAACGTCTTTTTTCACGTTATTATTGGCACTTGCTTGACGTTTCCTCAACCTCGAGTGCACGGATTCCTCGACCAGGTACATGATGAAAAAACTGCCAAATTTTTTCAATATTAATTCGTTGCTGCTTTCCATACTTGAATTTCAATTTGTTTTTGATCCTAGAACGGTAACCCGATTTAAAAAAATTCATATCTCCAGTAAAATTTGACGAAAAGAGTTGCACTTGGGCTCATTTTCTTCGTTTTTTAATGCAGGATCACATGAGCCTGGGGCAATTTTGCTTGAAGTCAAAAAATTAGTCAAAAATGCGGTAAAACGATTTTTAAAAATGGGAGAACTAAGGGAGAATGGGGGCGGGATTTAAAGTCACCTGCTGGGGTAGTTTTTGACCCCGGGTTACCGTTCTTGGGTTAATCAACTGTCATTGTATGGAGAATGAAATATTCTGGAAATGCTCGTGGCATGTTTAACATGGGGATCCAATTGTTGTATTTACAGTCGAAATTATTTAAATTGAATCGAAGAGTTTTCGACTTATGTTATCAACTAAAATTTGGTATAATTATAAACAGTCGGGTGAACGTACGTGTGTTTTTTTGATCCGCGCATATGAAAAGATAATCTTGAGTTTATTGTTTTCTATAATTACCCCAAACAGACGAATGTTTCCGGTAACGCGAACGGCATTTCAGGCAACAGTTTATCTTCGACGAGCGATTCCACATTTTCGGTCACTTCTGGCAACATGTGCAGGAATGTCGTACAAAACAAAACTCCTCCACCGAAACCCAACAACAATCCAACGACTCGCAAAGACCTGCCAAAAGAGAGAAACAATAAAATGCAATTTTTTCTTTGCATCCTTTGCATTCGTCTCGTGATAAACAATCAAAATTTATCTGAAAATATTATTCTTATCACGAGTTACGGTTAATCTTGGATCAGTCAAATGATTTGTTTATTAAAAAATATATTTTTTTAATAGTTTATAAA
Source organism: Hyposoter didymator (assembly GCA_037952995.1). Lineage (NCBI taxonomy): Eukaryota > Metazoa > Arthropoda > Insecta > Hymenoptera > Ichneumonidae > Hyposoter > Hyposoter didymator. Next base: position 2,065,869 of record JBAJMU010000003.1, read on the forward strand.
ATTGAATGGTGTTCCTAAAGTGACAAATGTTTCCAACAAATTACGGCCGTCCAGTATTTACTCAGGTGACGATGATCGATTACAAATTTGTCACGGAAACCGTCAAGCTATATTCATTTTTCATGCTGTATTCTTCCTCAGAGGATATTCAACTTTTTCGAAAAATTGATTGTTTCGAGACACGAACGTAGCGTGAAAAAGTGATAAATTTCCATTCATGGTCTTCGTATAGGCGTGTAAATAGTCTGTTTAACGTTTGACACGAACCTCGGGTTCGCAAATTTTCCTGATGACGACCAGTTGAAGAACATGGCGAGTCCCAGAGGTAAAAGGCCCATCAATATGCTGACACTGCATAACACGACCATCGTCACACCTTTGGCAACAAGAATAGCCGAGCTTCCTTCAGGCTCCTCTTCCACCCTGTGAGCGATGACTCTTTCAACATTATCTCGAACGTGTTCCATTTTTAACGATATTATGCAATCGTTGTCCTCAAATTCGTCTTTTCGCTGCAACAAAAAGTGAAGATAATCGTGATTAAACGAAAATTTCGACGTCATGCTCGAGAATCAATAAGTTTTATAATTTCCAATATGCAAAAAATTGCGACGTCACAAAGAATGACATAACGATTTTGACGATTTTGAAAAATCACAGAATGTAATGTTGTTGAGAAATCATCGAGATCTCAAAGACACGTTTTTGCTGCTCGTTATTCTGTTTGTTTTTTCAAAAAACTCAACATCGCTGAGAAAAAGTGTTTTTTTTTTCGGTGTCTACTGCTTTTGAAACCGAATGCACAAAGCGTTTTTAGAGATTGAGAGACCGACAAGTTTAGACAATTTTAATTATTGCTTGTCCACGTCCTGGTCTCGAACCCTATCGAACGAAAGTCTGTAGAGTAATATCTCGTCATAAAGGTTTATAAAAAGCAGATTATTCGGCTTTCGTTATTGGTTAATTCAAGGAATAAAGTTTATGGGGGATCGCCTTAAGGAAATGACAATTGTGGGCATATAATTCGTTGCAAACATAAAAAGTGTTGTATGAGTCACGGAGATCATTCGACAATTTCTTTGGTGAATTCCTTTGAAGATGTAATCCACGCCCCTGAGAAATGTTTTATATTTCATCGTATACATACATCGGGATCTATAAACAGTGCGTCTACACGTTTAGCCTCGCATTTAACGATGAATCTTATTATTACAGCTGGAAAGCTTGTTATGTGATAACAATGAGAGCCTGCTAGAGAAACAACTTTACGATCAGATTTATATCTGTATCCTTCGTAATGCGGGTTAATGGAGTAATCAAAGATAATTAGCATTAAAGCGGATAATCAGATCGGTTCAGCTCATATCGATGCTACACGTTAAGCAGCGATGTAATCTCCAATCTATCGAAAATTTAACACGATTACAACATTTTTACTTTCCCCTGAAAGCAACATTGATTTTTTGTTAATTGGTACGAAGCAGTTACTTTTAATATATTTAATTAATGCACTCTCTCCGAGTTCACAGTTTATTAAACTTTCGAGTATTCATTACTTTGGAACGAGCAAAAGTTGTGGCCTGGTTGGAAAAGCAAAAAAAATCTGGACAACTTTGTCACTAATTGGGAAATTTCGAACACACGAAATATTAATCAATATGAAAATTGCTCGAAAATTCAATTGAACCGTTTTCTTTTTTTCTGAATTCAAAAGTGAAGAGCACAGCGGACGTTTTTTTGGTAGGAAATCTCTTTGACGTTGAAAACAAAAAGAAAGACAAGGGGTGAGAGTTGGATATGATTGAGACGTCGGGTGAATTGAATTTGTCTCAGACTATATAGTGTCGAATAAACTACAATCACTCGTGCAGCCGTCGTCGGCCACCATAGAATAGACATATCGTTCCAACGTGGGTTGGATGTAAAGTGCATTCGTCCGGTTACCGTAAAAGTTGGTCATTATCTTGTGACGTGAAATTTCGTGTATTAGCGTCTCGATCGGGACTATAATGACTTATGGAACTCCCGGGACGCGATTACAACAGTTTCATTTAGTCGTTAATTCGTGTAGAAATGAAAATTGATGAAAAAAGAAAAAAAAATGGAATGTAGGTAAAAATGTAGAAATTTGATTCGTTTTTTACGACTTTCGATTAATTAATACTTGGAATTTTCTTTCAATTAGGCAGCCAGGAAATGTGGCAATTTGGAGTTCTCACTTCGCTTTCTAAGCACGGCGCGAGTCGATGTTTAACAAGTGAAGGCTTGGACGGAACTGCGAAGAAATAATCGAAAACTTGTAGAAGGAAAGGAGGATGAGATGACTTTTACAAAAAGAAATCCTGCGGTGACCGTACACGGGGATTCCCCGAATGTTCGATCTCGCATTGCACGTCGCATGGCAAATATATTCTTCTCAGGAGTTCCCCGCACTTGATGAATTTTTCTCAACAATAAAGTCTGAAAGTTCCGAGAGTCTCCTAAAGTATTGAAAACTCACAATAATGGCATTTCTTTTTTTATCGCGGACGATAAGAAAACCTAATTTCGTGATACGCGTGTTTCCAGGTATTTACGCGATGAATTTTTTCCAATATTTTCAAATATTAAAATCTAATTCTTTTCCATTATACGTACACAACGTGCCGAGTTTTAATTTGGAATATTTTAAAGCAACGTTCATAAATGAAAAAAAATGTTCACCACTATTTCGAGTCTCGATAATGGCCAATGAGGTGTCGCTTTCCTGTTTTTAATTGCGACATCTCTCTGAGAACTGCACTCGCTTGTTCTGTTGTGTTTATAGACACATACGTGTGTTTACAGATATATATTGTATGTGCGCGTGTGTGTGTACCTGGTATTTAACTCTCTTCCGCTACGAAGATTTTGTAATGACGTCCCCCACACGGAGTTTGCGCTCGATCACTTGGTCACAAAACAAAAGATAGCAGGAGGACAATTCTACTCTCGTCGAATATATAGACATATATGTATGTATTTTATATCGACACCTGACGTGTGTCCTTCTTTATTTATTTATATATTAATTTATTAATTTATTCATTTAATAAATCCGTTTTATGGACATGGATATTGTATTAATAAACATCTGTCTGTACAATATAAAAAATTTAAGTACTCTGGAGAGACGAGCATGGAAGACTAACCGTAACCGTTGCCACTGCGGTTTATATATAACGTGTACGAAACGCGTATTCCCGCGCGTATCGTCTTCGACATCTCGCGCTAATCGAGACTCGCACCCGTAGATCGATGATAAGAATTTGTTCGTCAGTCCTCCGGGTGGTAACATCGAGCTTTGTGTGCGCTTTAACCCAATCCTTCGAGTATATACTCGTTGCAACCTTTTTAAAGAGCAGTGGCAATCAGATTTTCAAGAGGTTTGGGAGAGTCTCCTCAATTTTTTTCATAAAACATCGATTCAACGTGGACGTTCGGTTTTCTCGCTGTTTATTTATCAATGAATAAAATTTCATACGATTGGAACGATCCTATGCTTCCTTATTGCACGCTTTTTTTTTTGTTTCTTATTTTTCGAACAAATTTTTAATCGCAAATCTTTTTTTTCTCAATCAATGTTATAAACATGATATAATGACGAAAAGGACTTTGTGATCGGTTGGGAAGGAGACCCTGCTGCAGCAATTTAGTTTGACTCTTCCCCATAACGTTCCTCCGACTCGTTTCTCTCGTGGGTTTTGGATGAGATCGGAACCAGCAGAAAAGCAGGATTTTCGAGGAACGAAATTCTTGGAATTGTCGTTTGCCAGATTACCGTTTCGAAAATTACTGTAATTTGCGAATTAACTTGCCAGGATTTTTTGAGGATACCGGATTTTATCGCAGAGCCTGAGACCCCGATGCCTCTCGATGAAGGTTTTCACGATCGGCTGCGAGCATCTCGAAAGCCTTTACTACTGGCTCGCAGCTTTACTTATTATTCGCGTTTAATTCACTTCGATATGTTGACGTAAAAATACAAATAATAAAGGCAAGATATTCAGAACAGCAGAAGGTAAAACATACAGTGAAAGTGTATACAGCGCAGAATGAGAGGCAGACTTTGGATTTCTTGTTCAAGGCAAGCCTGAAATACCACGCGGATGCACGTTTGATCGCTGAGAAAATATCGTATCCCCATATCTCTGCCTCTCGCTCCCTCTATCTGGCTATAAAAAGCATTCGGCATCCCATAGATCGAATTCTCCTGATTCTATGAGCCTCGAACAATTTGTTCCTTCGACATCCGCACACGTATACTTTCGCAATTATTTCCCGAGACCTTCCACCGTTCGAGTCATTCAAGAACGTAATTACGCCATCATCAAATCCTTCTAGTGTCTGATAATAAGTAAAACAAATTCATGGCATTCCTAAACCATCTCAATCGGAAATTTCTCTCACGCTTTGCTCTAAGAAGATAGAGAAAAAAAAGCGTTTCACCTTTTACGTTTTTCTGAAGGAGCAGGCCGGCAAAAAATTAGTAGATCGACGGGATGCTCTTTGGACTCTTTAAAATTCCACAAGGACCAGTTTTTTTTCGAGTTTTTCGAATACTGAGCGAATTCTTGTTAGAACGGGCAAAAGAATTTGTACGAAGACTGCTCTACTCTACTCGGCAATAATCATCAAGTGGGCCACGATCATAAACGCAAACGGATTCAAATCGAATCGTATTGAGAGAAGAACGTGATGGCAATTTCCTTCGTCGTAATCTCTTGCGATACATAGTTCATATTTTCAGACTACTCATATCTTGAGTCCGTGGGGGCCGAATAAATTTTAATTTGAAAACAATTATAAATACAAAAGTTGAAGATCGATCGAAAGATTTAAAATTAATCGTTGATCAGCTCGGGACAATCTCTGCATTCGTGTGTGCGAAGACAACATTTTTGAGTACTTCACTCTCCATTATCAGGCCAAAAAATAAAATTCAATGCCATTACTCGCGAGGACGTGTTAATCATGCACATTTTAAATCAACGTTATTGTGATAAGACAAACTTGCTCGAAAGAAAATTCATCTCGATACATTTTTTCCTGAAAAATTTTATCTTCGTTTTTCCTTCACGAAAAATCAATTTTCTAACGTCAGGCACGAACTATCGATCAGGAAAATATATATTTAGACATCCTTTCTTCAAATTATGAAGAAAAAAAACGTGGTCCACTGTTAGATACATTTCCAAACATACAAAAACAAGTTCCTCATTGTGTACGGTCTCGTGCTACACAAGCACATGCCAATGTCACTTTGTTGTCATTTGCAAACCGTGTTTTTACCAAAAGCAATGAATCTGTTGAGATTTTCGCGGTCAACATAAACGTTAAATGTTTAAAACTCCATAAAAATATTTTTGAAACGGACAACATTGATGATAATTTTTTTTTCGACGAGCCGGTTCGTAATCCATGGGTCCACCATTTCCAACATTTTTCAAATTCATCCACTTTACTTACGAAAGCGTAAAAATCGTTGAATTTCCTCCGTTCCTCCTGCAAAGTCACGGAATTCGGCGAGATTTGTACCCCGATNTTGTGTACGGTCTCGTGCTACACAAGCACATGCCAATGTCACTTTGTTGTCATTTGCAAACCGTGTTTTTACCAAAAGCAATGAATCTGTTGAGATTTTCGCGGTCAACATAAACGTTAAATGTTTAAAACTCCATAAAAATATTTTTGAAACGGACAACATTGATGATAATTTTTTTTTCGCCGAGCCGGTTCGTAATCCACGGGTCCACCATTTCCAACATTTTTCAAATTCATCCACTTTACTTACGAAAGCGTTAAAATCGTTGAATTTCCTCCGTTCCTCCTGCAAAGTCACGGAATTCGACGAGATTTGTACCGCGATCAAAATTTTTTTTTTTTCGCGTAAGCAGAAGATTCAGTTTTACAAGTTGAGCACGATCGTCGCGTTTCGGAGTACACAAGAATATTGAATTTAATTTTTTGGATATATGTGTATCGAAGCAGAACTTTTGATGTGTACACAGTTGTTGGTGGGATGTGCAGGCAATGAGTCATACGTGAATCGAAAAGTGTTGGTAGTTTAGTAAGTATGTGGGCCACCCATTCACCATATTCATTGGAAGCTGTCCTCAAAATATTGAAATTTGTTAAATATCATTTCCTTATGTATGATGAACAAAGTGATAAATTTTGTTTCGAAAGAAGAGACTATCATGGTGTTAGAAAAAGAAAAAAAAATGCCTGGGAAGTCGTCGGCAGAAAATTGAGTTATTTAATTTTTATTAGCTACGAGATATCGCCGCGTAGACAAATTTAACGCGTTTCCTAGTAATTGCGGTTGTTCCATGCATATTTAGCGAGCAACTTTCCGCTGCTGCCCGGGCATCTCGTAGTACCGTCTGTTTCTGTTGTGCGCATAAACATATTTCATACACGTGACAATCGTGCGTATATTCGAAAGATATATCGCACTTCCTCCAGGTGGGCATGGAACTCGATACGTTGTTTCTTAATTGAGAGAAATGGTGTCGCGAAAAAAAAAAACAAAAAACAACGATCAGGAGCGCGAACGGTTTCGACGTTGTTTCACTCGTTCGTGAATCATTTCATATTTGAATATGAATGTTTCATGAGTTATGCAAATTCTTATACGTGCATATGAAATGTCACGCAGTTTCGTTCATTGTATCGAGATTCCTCTTACGCGAATATCGTGTTCTTCGAAATGAGCAAAAAAAAATATGCCCCGTCATTCCATTTCAATTGAAAAAATCAATTATCAGTTTATTTCTTATTCACAAATTACTTCCTCACGATTTAAGGTGATGGATCAGATCCATGACTTTAAGAGGAGTGTGCATGCGTGTGTATGTATGGATGGGGATGCCCCCGTATCAATAATTTATCACGACGATACACTTACGTATACATCGTCATGGTTAAAAATGTACGTCGTCACGAATGACGTCGTAAGCCATTTTTCGTATAAAATCTATATAAGAAGAAAATTCAAAAAATAATTCGACGATCGCATGACGGCGACGCCCATTTGGAGTCAAAAAAACGTTCGTAACGGTTGACTAATAACCAATTTGGTACCAGCAACTTTTGAATCAACATTTCAAGCACCCAGTGCCATTCCATAGAAAATTATTCTCGAATGTGACGATAACACGCCGTTTGGTCTTCGTGCATATTCAATTTCTAGTCAATGAATCCTACAGATAGGAATTCTTTTCGAACGTATTATATTTTGTTGGCACGTTTTCGTTCCATTAAATCTGGAACGTTCAACTAGTATCCGGAATGATACATACGAATGACAATTTTAAGCACGAAGCTCAATTCCGCAGAAAGTTATTCTTAAACTTGAACGTTTTTGTTAAATGTTGTATATTTCCATGGAAATTCGAAGCCACCATTCTTTATTTGTACGCACGTTTGATTTCTAAGCAGTGAGTCGAAAGGAATGAAAGGAATGCTTCCCGAACGTGATATTTTTTTACGGTAATTTTTAATGAATGTATGAATGATGTTTCACTAGCACACAGCAAAGCGATACTGAACAATTAAGATTCTAAGCACGAACACGTATTTTTCAATTTTTCTTTTTCCCTTTAGAACCATTCTATACGGAGTATACGAGGCTCCGTATCAGTTAGCATTGCTAAAAGACTGCGGTTCAAATAAATCGCAAACTACGGCTTTGGCTTAGGTCAACGTTACCGAACGATCTTGAGTAATCCGAGTTGACGTGAGTAAACGTGAATATTCAGTTTCTTATTTATGCACATGCTTTCTTAATTGTTGACGATGAACTCGTCGCTTATTTGTGCAACGTTGATTATTTGCAAATAAAACTGACACGCAGTTTGCGATCGCCGACAAGCAATGACTGTTGCTCGATCTGTAGTTTTTTTCCTGCTGGATCGGAAGGCTTCCAGTTCCGACAGCAAAAAGTCTGACAACAACAATGAATTCTTGAAACTTTTTTGTAATTTCTGTTGCGAAGAAAAAACAATAAAAAATGAAAGATATTGTTGCGTCGTCGTAAACTATTTTCAAAGAAACCACTGCACTACCCATGCATATCAAAAGACCATAATTAATATGGAGCTGAAGTTCGCACCGTTGGCAGCCACCGAAAAATATTTGATTTTATTCACGATTTGTTTAATTTTCAAAAATCATTCAAATTTTTCGAGTTGATGTACTTCGTGGGTCGTGAAAATCGATCGTTTTATGATCATAGTTATTCTGATTTTGAATAATAAGCATCGCCACAGAAAAAATAAAATTTTGTTGCATTCCAACGACGCAAACTTCAACGTCGTTGATTAATCAGCTTCGTGTCTATTGTAAAGTTAAGGCTTTTTAAAACTTTTCGAAAAGTCTGTCAACGATAAATTTCACTTTCTTGCAAATGAGATAAGCGAGAAATGTGCGATGCGATCTTACATATTATCAAGAATTGCAACTTAAATTTTCTTAATCGTTTCATTGAAGGGAAAAATTGATAATAATTATCAATGATTCATTTGTAGATTGCCGAACTTGCAAAGAATTTCCTCTGCGTCAAAGATTATGTTGAATGTTCGTACGGAAAGTTGATGAGACTTTAATTGTTTATCAGGAAAAAAAAAAGATTCCGATCAAGAAAAATAATTTGAAAAACATCGATGGCTGATTCGATCAGAAATTTACTTTTAATTCCGTTTGATCGAGCGAGGGCTTCACTCTCACCACTGCGTAGGTGTCTCGGGGGGAATCACTCGCGGTGCAGCACGGAATAATAAATTCTCCCGCGGGTGTATCCCTCGCACGATCGTCACAACGAATTTATTTCTATGTCTACATCTGAGGGAAAATTTCCGCATCCGGAAGCGTAATCCGAGCTGTGATGAGATTTGTTGAATTCGCCCGAATTAAGAAAGTGGATGGCACGGATTGTGAAAGAAGAACGAGTTGATGAACGCAGACTCGCGAAATTGAAACACTTGGAAAGAGCTTTCAACTATTGGATCTGCAGAAACGAGGCACTGGCCCGGTTTTCTTTCATAGAATATTTAACTATTTTATGCAATAGATACAACGTAACGACAAAACAAAAAAGCAACACCAGTCGGCAGACAGTTGTAAATTCCCAAGAAATAATCTTTTCACAGTCAAAACAGCTGTTGAGCGATCCCACAAAATAACTATAAATATGATAATAACAGGAATAATAATAATAACCAAAAAAGTCATTTCCTCGTTCGATGTTTTGATGAAATTTTATTAAACTCGCGATTCAACAGAAAAAAAAGAACTCGAGGATAAAAGAAGTTTCGAATCAGAGAGAAAAAAACCCACGGAATGTTTCTACACGAATGAAACAACAATAAAGAAGAAGGCTGGGGAATTACCGATCAAAAATATTACTTGGAAGGACAGCCACATCATTTCGTCATCCGAATCTTTTTCAACCTGTTTTGTTCGGTTCGTGGTTGTTTGTTTTTTTTATCTATAGGAATTCAATTGATTGTCATCATTAGTTTGATGCTATAAATTTTTCGGCTTGATTATAAATTATTTCCAAAAATAGGTGAATGATCTTCGCGATCCTTGGTCATTCGACGTATAAATATAAGTCGAAATTGACGTCGAACGTTCATATTATGACTGAGGGTCAGTTTAATCGCTATGTAGTATCTTATCTACTGGACCTGCAAATGCTAATAAACTCTTGAAAACTGTATGAAGGTATCAAATTCGAACGTATCGAACGTACGTCTTTCCAGCAACAAAACACCATCAAAAATTCACCGTGTCACTTGACACTATATTTTTTTTTTCAAACTATTATCTTCGTTCGTGATATTTCAAAACTTTTCAGAAGTGTTTTGATTTTGAAAACTTCACGTCATACGAACGAAATGATTAGATCGTGAAAATATGGATGGCGCGTCTTTTAGTTTCGTGAGTTCGAAGTGTACAGAAAGATTACTCAAATTAAAATAGACGGATGAAGTTTTCAAGACTTTACGGGGAATCGTTAATTCGAACGACAAACGTGTGAGGAAAAACACTATAACGTGGGGACGAACGCGTCGGGTAGTTTGTATGCTTGTTATCTTCAAAGTTTTCCTCAATGATTTATTTGTAGTTTCTTCAAAATGCTGAACAAACTCGTACTCATTTCTTGCATATGAACTGGCAAAAAATAATAAGTCGACACTCATTTACTTACGGAATAAACACGGCGACCGAGGCAGAACCAAAGCTTCGATAATCCTTTGGGGAAAATGTTAACAAAGTCGTTGTTACTGATGAACGATTGCGTAAACGTTGGCACGTTTTTTGTTGTTCTTCACGCACATTTGATGCCGGTAGTAACTTTTTTCAAACTACGCGAAAGACTGAGGCGAAAAACGGAGAGAAAGAAAGAGAGTGAGAGATCCTCGCGAACGAACAGATTCAGAGCTGTGAGAAGAGTAAGCGGCGCAACGACGTTTTCTTATACCTTCCACACTGGGAATTCCCCCGCACGTAATGCTGCAACCGGCGAGAGCCTTAGGACCAATTGGCTCTGGTTCACCCTGGCTCATTCCCCACCTTTGCCGATCTCTTTCATACCTTAAAAAGAACGCTCTATACCGGACGAAGAAATGCACACGCTCTCTGGAGAACGGCAGGAGAAAAAGGTAAACGCGTGTGTGGCCAAAATGCCCGGGGCGTCGAAAAACGAAACAAATTTGCTCATTCGAGAAACAAGCAAAAAAAAACACGTTCCATACACACGTACCTACTTTTTGGCTCGAGATGAAGTTTTAAGAGAGTTTCGTCGCACCCATAAGCCTGTCAGGATTTCAGGACGACGTTCTCCACATCGTTGAAATTCGTCGACGTTGCTTTCAAACTTGTAGGTCCATTCGATGCATTAATTCAAATTATTGTCATTAGGGATATTTCATTAAAGATGCTCACTAATTAAATCGATTTGTTCTTTGCGTCGAGCATCCAAAAATCAAAAACCAAATTTCAAACCCGGTCGTGTTTCGTTATCTTGTATTATTTTTGGCCAAACAGCAAGGAGGTTGAGATTTTATTCCAGAGATTAACAACGATAGCGATGACAACTTTGAACGACTTTTGGCAGCACGAGTCTCGATACCTCAAAGGATTCCAAGTGTTTTTTTTTTCGCACTGTCGAGAATAAAAAAATTGTACTTATCGATTTTTTTCTCTAGCATGACGCCAGCTGTATCTGATAAGGCGAATCGCTTGATCCAGAATTATCGGTATCTCTACGTGATCGATTTGCAGATCCCTCGATGACTGTTCGCCAGTAGAGAAATATTTTTACCCCCTATTTCTCGCCATGGAACAGTTGAATGCTGCTCGAGTATAACGATGGAATGTTTACCCCAATTTTCGTCTCATTCGAATATTTAAAAATAGATCGAACCCATTAGAAATGAATTTTTATCCTTAGATCGCCAAAATTGGGTCATTGACGGCCAAATTTTTTACTGAGAAACTCATTCGATTTCTGTAAAAATAGCCCGAATCGAAAAAGACGATATTACGAAAGTTCCGGTTTCAACCAACTTGTTGGGTAATAAATGATTTTTGGAAACTTTTCGCAATAACGTTTCCGGTGCTCGATCGACTTCACTATGATTTTCAGTGCTACGAAGTTTAATATTTCTGCACGATCTCCCGATTTCACGATCGATCACTTTTCCCATTGCTGATCGAAAAGCGTGCAGGGATTCGATTCGAAGAGCAAAGTGGCGAGTGTAGTGTCGATGCCCTTCCCGCACAGGCAGACCGTCGACGAGATTATCAGCGTGCAGTGTCCTCAAGCAACAGTGAAGCACTGGACGAACGAAAAAACTGACGAAAGACTCGACAGTTGATTTTCTACTTGGTAAGACGTTTTTATTAAAAGCACGTGGAAGGTTTCCAATTTTGTCGCAAGTCCTCTCACAAATTTGAAGTTTACTCCGCGGAGTCTTCTAAGTGTGCTCACGTACTAATAATTCGTAGAGTCGTGAGATAGATATGGTGCGTGCGTTGCAACAGTCTGACACGTACGTAGGACGGTTCGAATCTCCAATTAGGCAGGAATTTTTGTCCGATAAGATTAATTTTAGACGTACGCAAAATGGTCGAACTAGTGTTCGGGGATAACGAAAAACGAGTTTACAGTTGAAAACATAAATTCTTTCCTCCACATTTTTGAGCTCGTCCATAGACTCGCATCGACGCGCGCACTAAGCACGCGTTAAATGAATAAGAACACGTTTACGTTACTCGTGAATGTTTGAACTTGAACGTTGAAAACGGTTCGAACGTGTTGATGAAACGCGTTTCTTTTTGCAGACTGTGGGATGCGAGACGGAGCCGCCGTATTCGAACGATTCCTGAAGGACGCTCGCAATCAAGGACACCCACGTCGTGCCACCAAGCACTTCCGGATTCAACCAGGTCTCAGTAACACACGGCACGTGACGTTAACGACCAACACAACAGACTCCTCCGTGGATGCTTAGAAATTATTATTTTCAATAATTATAATTCGTAATCGATACCTAATTATATTTCTCCCAATTCCGATTCAACAACCATCAAGTTGCTTGTTGCGATTTTTTCGGTGTATATTCGAACGTATATGCGTTGAAAAAAAAATGTTCCGCATGGCGCCGCGACGGCCTGACTCCTCTCAACAATTTGCAAGCAAATTCTTTGGCATCAAAGGTCATAGCACGTTTCTTCCTGGGGTCTACACGGATTTAGCCAGCAATCGTTTCACATACAACCTGACAACGGATGAGCACCAAATTGCAAACAAAACTCGTTTCATATCCTGAAATTCGTCATCAAATCACAAGCAATGTTTGCTTCAAACTCAATTTTCGCTAAATCGTGGAGCTCGTCGCTTCAAACAGTTCGATACTAAATTACACCCAAGCTGCAAGCAAATGTTGTTGGGAGCCCAGTAACGGCAACAACCAGCATTTCATGTTGAACGTTCCATCGAGAGTTACACTTATTCATATCGCGACCATAGAACGGTAACCTGGGGTCAGAAACAACCCCAGGCGACGTTAAATCCTGCGCCCTTTCTCCCTTCGTTCTCCCGTTTTTATCGTTTTACCGCATTTTTGACTAATTTTTCTACTTCAAGCAAAATTGCCCCAGGCTCGTGTGATCCTGCATTAAAAAACGAAAAGAATGAGCCCGAGTTGAGCGCTTTTCGTTACATTTTACCGGAGATATGAATTTTTTTAAATTGGGTCCATTTATGACCCCAGGTTACCGGAATGGGTAAAAAAAAATGTAACCTTTCTAGCGTTAACTATTGTGTGTGTGTGTATTTTTTCTCTTTCGTGGAATCAAAAGAAATAATTGATGAATTTTCATCATTAACGAGAAACCATTCGATTCCACCTATTAAAATTTCTCATTTTGACTAGGACTCGAACCTTGCAACCTACGTATCTAATCTGCTCGCCTACTTATTAATAAGCTATGCAACACGCTACCGACTAATGGAAAGTTTTTATCGCGAACATGTCCATATTCAAAATCCTAATTCGTGAGTAAAACGTGTTGACAATAAATCACGTTTGTTGTTCGTGGATATTCTTTGTTTCGAATGAAACAGTACAATTTTTTTATCACTGTTTTTCTATTTTCGTTTTTTGTTTCAATCCGTTTTCCAATTTTTACTTTCCTTTTTCTGTACACTAAGGGGCAGAAATTATTTTTGCTTATTCCTTTCGTTTCCCATCATTTTTTGATCCTTCACCCCTGCCATCTATTTACACTTTTTACTCGTCATTTATGCTAGCTACTTATATACTCGCACGATTCTTTGACCTGCTGATCGCTTCTTAGTACCCTATTTATTGTGTCTTCCAGCTTTTCTCCTAGACTCTGTGGGAACCACTTTTCCAGACCAGCACCTGATTCCGTACTTATTTGCTATTTTTCTATATTGTGAATTTTCTTTTTTAGTAATTAAAAGTTTATAATCTTTTTATGTGCATTCAATTTTACAAAATTTTCTTGTGGCGATTCTTGTCGTTTTTTTTTTTTTTATTTCTCACGTTGTGCTGCTGATATTTCGAAAAATGGTTCATTGCAATTTTTGTTGCAACACGAATCCAATGATGCATGTATTTCTGCACATCGGTGCAAACAATTCCGGCTGTGGAGTGGAACTTGTGGGGTTTTGAACGCACCAGCGAACCGAACTCATTACCCTCCTTTTGGCTGCATCGTAGTCGGGTAATAAAATTCTGGTCCGGTCGTCGTCTTGAGGAAATTGAAAATTTTTTCACTTTTTTCAGCGAATACGCGACTTCGCTGACACGGCTATTGTTAGAAAGTGAAAAGTTGAAATTGCCATCGACTTTTTGTTGTATTGACGAAAAAATCTTCTTGCAGGCGACGACAAAGCCAGAGCAAATAAAAAGTGAAAGCTGCTACTTTTCATTGAATGCAAATTGGAACCCCAGCGACAGCTCGTACTCATCCTTTTCGAATTCGGTTTAAAGCAGCTTGTATGCTTCGTTCAGATTTTTATTAATATTTTTCGAGCTTCGCCAAATTTTCAAAATTTTGAATCCTCATTCATATAAATTTTTTTCTTTACAAACTGGCACTCCAGCCACCGCTCATTATCTTCGTTTTTAAATTATCTTTGAATTGGTAATCAGCGATTTTTGATTTCTTATCATTTTTAGTTGCTAGTGAACTTTGAAAGTTAAAAAAATGACGACAAATTTGATTTTTTGGTTCGGGTTACCAAAAAAAAAAATTATCGAGATACAATACAGCCTGAAATCCATTTTCATTCGTGAGCTTCATTCCTGTGCAAGATTCATCCAAATTGGTACAGTGGTTTTTGCGTGAAACAAGCACAAAATGATTCCACTTTTATTTGATACATTTTTTCATTGAGAAATATTCTTCTTGAAAATACGTAGAAATTCATTAAATCGTATTCCATCCGAGTGAATTAAAAGATTATGTCTTTGCTATTGCTGCATTCTTCGATTCACTTTATACGAGAAATTTCACAATTTACCGTTCGAGCTAGCTTCTCCTCCCGAAATTCACTGCATTGATTTTTTTTTCTATATCGCTTCGCGTTATTCGGTGGTGTACGGTATCCTAACTACACTGTACGGTGGCGCGTCCCAATCAATTGCTCGGTTGCCGGAGTAAAAATACTTTCAGTATATTCGATTCGAGGAGGCGAACCCGAATAGAAATTCCACTTTTATCTACAGACGATAGGACAGGCAATGCGAGGCTGGAGAATCAAGGCGACAAAATTAATCGCTCATCAGCTGTGGAAAGCCGCGAGAGCACCGATAACAGGTATTTCCGATAAGAAAACGATTTTCGATCAGACCAATTCCCAAATAATCTCACCGCGCAGTGTCCCAATGTAAATATTACTTATTCCAATAATCCATCCAAAAAAAAGCGAGATATTCTAAAAAACCTGGAGCCTGATGACGCGGAGCGCAATTGATTTTTCACAACGCGATTCCCTAGTTAAACTGTGAGATCGACAAAGTTCATAATCATCGACGATCTGAGAAGCCCGAATGGCAATGCCACGACAAAATAAAAATTGAAGATCGACAATCTTTAATTAGTAAAAGCGACGTTCGTTCACGTGGCAACGATACATCGTAAATAGCTTGAGCAACTAAATCAATACAAACGGAGATTCAATATTTTGTCGAGTGCCAGAAATAGTAGAAGATACAAGTCGGCCCTGCATAATTCATTGCGTTGGTAACAATAGCCACATGTGTCCATACGCACGTCGCAGATGATCCTGAAGTTCCCAACGTTGGGCCTCAACGAAAAATCCGTTTTGCTATCAATTATTTGTTCAATTTCAAAAACCACAACAATTTTCGAAACGATTTTCTCTTTGGACCCTAAAAAAATATCATTTTGTTTTCCTGACCAAATATTCAATGAGAATCTTGAGATTTTGCCCAAGAAAAAAAGGGAATTTCGTTGCGTTCCAACGATGGAAAATTCAACATCGTACGTGGCAGTGCCGGATGAAAAATGCTACATGTAATAATGTTGTGACGAAATCTCGGAGAAAATCGCATACGCATTTGCACTGTTTACAGAAAAAAACGTACGAGACTGATAATTTGGTTCTACCAGATCTTTCCGTTAATTATCGATGAGTTAAACCTTGTGCGATGACCTAATAAACAAGATAACAAAACTATTTTCTGATTAGTTATCGTTATGCAACGTACGCAGTGAGCTTCGCTCGACATCGAGGAGAACACATTTTCAAACGATCTGCTGTTGTTAATAATTTCAACACGGTGAGAAAACTGCAAATACTTGTAGAAATTCCTTACATCGTAAGAGTCAAAATATCGCCAATAGATCGGAAAAATTGTATGAATTAATTGTTAAACGTTGATTCTCGTTCTCACGTCCAAGCTGCTCGACAACGTTTCTTATTCACTTTGCTTTCGTCTGATTTGGAGCTGCAATCCTAATAAATGGAGAACGTTACTTTTTAGTTGCGAATCTGAGGCGCACATTTTTGCAGCAAGTTTTCTTTATATTGTTTTCCAAGTTTATACGAATTCGAAATGATTGACAGATTTCCGCGAAATGGCTTTACGTTGGGGAATAGCGAGTGCGGGAAAAATTTCTCACGACTTTACATCCGCTCTAACAACGTTATCCAAAAAGGAACATTGTGCTGTGGCTGTAGCGGCGCGAGACCCGGCGAGAGCAAAAGCGTTTGCCGAGCTGCACGGCATTAAAAATGCTTACGGCTCCTACGAACAACTGGCTCAGGATTCCGACGTTGGTGAGTATAAATAAAAAGGGAATCGCGAAAA
The DNA here is from genome assembly GCA_037952995.1 of Hyposoter didymator. Taxonomy (NCBI): domain Eukaryota; kingdom Metazoa; phylum Arthropoda; class Insecta; order Hymenoptera; family Ichneumonidae; genus Hyposoter; species Hyposoter didymator. The sequence continues at coordinate 2,082,767 of JBAJMU010000003.1, forward strand.
CACAACAAACAGAGCTCCCCGCGCGAGCTTCTCACGACGGATTCTATTTTTTATGTTCCAGAGGTCGTTTACATCGGTTCCTTGAACCCACAACACCTGCAAATCGCTAAACTAATGTTGCAAAATGGAAAACACGTTCTTTGCGAAAAACCGTTGACTCTGAACAAGAAACAAACAGCGGAGCTGATCGCGTTCGCACAAAGCAAAAACCTTTTCCTCATGGAAGCCATTTGGAGTCGATGTTTCCCGGCCTACGATTTAATCCACAAGGAAATAGCAGGTGGAACGATCGGCGATGTCAAGCAAGTCATCGTATCCTTCGGATTCGATTTGGTCGACGTCCAGCGACTCAAGTAAGTCGACGATCGTTTATTTCTCAAACAAACCATAAGCTCCAATATCGCGAGTACAAATTTCGAGATTTTCCAACGGAATCATCCGCGCGAAAAAAAACAACGAAACTCGCCCTTTGTATGAGCCGAACGCGAAAAAAATTGTAAAGATTTTTTTTCCTCTCGTGTGTCTTTCATGAATGTTCTTTCTGTTTCTCAGTTCTAAGGAACAAGGCGGCGGTACGATCCTCGATCTCGGTGTTTACACGATTCAATTCGCGAGCTTTATTTTCGGGGGCGAAAAGCCACTGAGCATCAAAGCCGCGGGTCACCTCAATAAAGAGGGAGTCGATATGAATATGTCTGCAACTTTACTGTACAAGAACGACCGACTCGCAACGATAACGACCAATGGGACAGTAGCTTTGCCCAACGAGGGTATCGTATTGGGTACCAAAGGGAGCATAAAGCTTCCCAACTTCTGGTGTCCCACGAGCGTGGAATTACCATCGGGAACCGTTCAATTTCCATTGCCAGAGGCGCCTCGTCAGAAATTCAACTTTGTCAACAGCGTTGGATTGCGGTACGAAGCGGATCACGTTCGAACTTGCATTCGGGCAGGCAAAAAAGAGAGCGACCGTGTAACTCACGCGGAATCGTTGCTCATTGCGGAGATCGAAGACGAATTACGACGCCAGATCGGCGTTACTTATTCGGTCGATTAAATTTTCCTCGACTTTGTTTTCTCTACACAAAATGCACCGGAAATGATTTGGTTTCTCAATGAATACTAATAAACATACTAAATCGCGATATGAATACAATTTGTTGCAGAAAATCGTCGTTAAAACGGGAATCACGTATTTTTCGATCCAACAAACTGTTCATTTGTTCTTTTTTATTTGTCGTTTGTTGCGCATCCTCTGGAATAAACGTTTGAAATGTTTTATAAAGGTTAAATGTAACAAAACTTCGGTTTCATTCGTTACGCCGAACCTAACCTCGTTGCGTCATGGAAAACAAAAATTCAGCGAGGAAATTGACAGTTTTTCGATATTTGTATTTCTTAGTTTTTGGCCTGTTTGATAAACTTTGTAATTTTTTATAACAATCACTTTCCAATGAAATACAAACGATTGAAAATTGTTAGACGTTGAAAGGTTAAAGCCACGGGAGCGTGCATCACTCGCAGCCCTCCCCTCTGACGCCCCGTTGCCCACTGTTGCTTTTTTCCGTTGTACCAGGCTACAAGGCCACGAGGCCAAGAGCGCCCGAGAGTGTTGTATACATCGAATGTTTTTGTATTGAATGGAAATTGGCATCACGTTGCCGGAGCCGCCACAAATATGTTCGGGACGAACGACAGCGTGAGATTCGTCCTGAGATAACGAAGAGGATTTTTCATCAAAAGCAGTGTTTGTATGATCGTCGTCCCGCGACGCCGTCACAACAATTTCGTCCCAAACTCGTAAGTTGTTCGATGTATTGAAATCCGAGTTGGTGAAAATCTCATATTTAGCAACAACGACGCTCTATTTATCCGAAAAAATTCACCGACTTTTCGCAATCGTGCAAGTATCGCTCACATCGCGATACTTGTCAAGCTCTTTGACTTTTTGGTTATTCATTACTCTTCCCTATCCATTGCTAGCAGGATCTAGACACAGCGGGAAAAGGACTTTTTGGTGAATTTTTTAAATTCCAAAATGACTGAAGAAAAAGTTCCGACCCAGGAATTCAAGCTGGATCCGGATTGCGAATTACGTTTCGAAGTTGAAAATAAAAATGAAAAAGTGACGTTGGAGGTGAGTCAGAGCAAAATCTTTTGCTTGCCGCTTCGGCCTAACGAAAATCACGAAAAATATTTTTCGTGAGACCTTTGATATTTTTAGAGAAATGAAATAAATAACAAAGTTGTGATCGTTTTTGATAAAGACGTAAGAAAAAGTATGTTGTCTTTCAGTTAAGAAGCGGCTTGGCAGAAGTATTTGGTACGGAGCTTGTAAAAGGGAAAAAATATGAGTTTACTTCGGGAGCAAAAGTGGCTGTATTTACGTGGCAAGGATGTACTTTAGAGATTGCTGGAAAGACAGATGTGAGTTATGTAGCGAAAGAAACGCCCATGGGACTGTATCTCAATTGTCACGCGGCAATGGAGCGAATGAGAGAAGCGGCTGAGAAGGAAGATACGAGGGGACCGATTACAATGATAGTCGGCCCGAACGACGTTGGCAAATCAACGCTGTGTCGTTTGCTATTGAATTACGCAGTGAGAATGGGGAGACGTCCGATATTTGTTGATCTCGATGTTGGACAGGGCCACATAGCGATTCCCGGTACAGTCGGGGCTCTGCTGGTCGAGAGACCGTCCAACGTTGTAGAGGGTTTCAGTCAACAAGCTCCGCTCGTCTTTCACTTTGGTCACAAAAGTCCAAACTCGAATATTGCTCTTTACAATCTTCTTGTTTCGCGACTTGCCGAAGTGTGTTCCGATCGTCTTCAAGCCAATAAGAAGGCCAAAGTCTCTGGCATTGTTATAAATACTTGCGGATGGGTGAAAGGCGGCGGTTACAAATTGCTCACTCATGCCGCTCAGGCATTCGAAGTCGATGCTATTCTAGTGCTCGACCAAGAAAGATTGTACAATGAACTTGTTCGCGACATGCCAGACTTTGTCAAAGTCGTTTTTTTGCCCAAGAGCGGGGGCGTTGTCGAACGTAGTCAGACAACGAGAATCGAAGCCAGGGATCAACGTGTCAGAGAATACTTTTATGGCTCGAGAACGCCTCTCTATCCTCACAGCTTTGAGGTCAAATGGAACGAAGCAAGATTATACAAAATTGGAGCTCCTGTATTGCCCGCATCCTGTATGCCGCTTGGTATGAAAGCCGAAGACAATCTTACCAAACTTGTTGCCGTCTCAGCCGGACCTAATCTCCTTCACCATCTATTGTCTGTTTCCTTTGCCGATTCGCCAGAGGACGATGTGGTCCAGACGAACGTCGCCGGCTTCGTGTGCGTGTAAGTTGCATTCCTTTTTCTCTTTATTTTTCCATTTGAAAATCAATACTCGTTGAATTTTCATCAACGATTGCTCAGCTTTGTATATTTTCATCTATTCACCTCTTGGTTCTGTGAACTCGATACTTGATCGAGTTATTTGCTGTTCAAGAGCTTTACTAGTTTCGGGCTGTGAAAAAGATCGCGTGAAAATAATTATTCGCTTTTTTAACCCAATTCTCAATATTTCGAGAAAAACGAACGCTCACTGTTGACACGCTTCTCTGCTGGAAGCGAGAATGTCGTGTTACTTTTGATTTTTTGAANTGCATTCCTTTTTCTCTTCATTTTTCCATTTGAAAATCAATACTCGTTGAATTTTCATCAACGATTGCTCAGCTTTATATATTTTTATCTATTCACCTCTTGGTTCTGTGAACTCGATACTTGATTCAGTTATTTGCTGTTCAAGAGCTTTACTAGTTTCGGGCTGTGAAAAAGATCGCGTGAAAATAATTATTCGCTTTTTTAACCCAATTCTCAATATTTCGAGAAAAACGAACGCTCACTGTTGACACGCTTCTCTGCTGGAAGCGAGAATGTCGTGTTACTTTTGATTTTTTGAAATATCGAACGACTCCGAGAAAAATGTGCGCTATCCGATCAAAACGAAAGAGCATCGGCCGACGCGGAAAAATGCCCGAAATCTGGGCAAATTTCGTTATTGTGTCGGAACCCTGTCGAAAATGTTCGCATCCAAAGCCTGAATTTCGTTCGTGAGCATGCTCAAACGGGTTAATCGCGTAACCCAGCGGTTACTTTTCGCCACTGATCGTAAAGGGACGGAATGGACGCCGGTAATGAGTTGGCGTCATATTCACATTCCTGCTCTTTTGAATTTTCGTTATAGTAATTTTACTTACCGAGCGTCTAATTATCCGCGACCGATTCCATTGTATTCCGTATAAAAGCCTTTTTAACACTTTTGCGGAATCCGTTTCCTATTTCATGACGAACCATGCACGTGCGCGGCGTCTGTTTGATTGTTTCAGAACGAACGTCGACGTAGAACGCCAAACTTTCACGGTTTTGAGTCCACAACCAAGGCCGTTGCCCAACACTGTTTTACTTTTATCAGACATACAATTTATGGACAGTCACTAAACGCCCTCATTCAAAATGTACACAAAGACGAGAAATACATATTTTTATAAAATTCAAGAATCCGTTTCATCATTGATGCGCGATCGCACGGGGCATAGAGTTCCAAAACACCGTGTCCCGCTTCACCTTTCCCGTCCAATCAACATGTCCGTAAACACAAAGTAGCGGAACAAACGTCGAAAATTAGTACTAAAAATTCAAGATGGCGTCTGCCGAAGAAACCGATTCCTTCGATATCTTCAATTTGGAGCTCGAATTGCGCGGAAAGTTAAACGAGTTACAGTGGAAAAGTGTTGGTATTTCGTCATCTCTTTTCTCCTTAACAAATATTTTCGAAACGCATTTTTATGTTAAAAACTTACTAAATGTGATATCCGACGATTGTTAATTATCGCGAGCGCAGCAATCTTTGGAAGAAAGTCAGCGGGAACTGTGTGAAACTCGTAGAAAGCTTTACGAGATCCAAACAAGACTAGAGGACGAGCGAAGGTCATCGAACCAACTGGAGATAGAATTGAAGAGAGCGTTGGCAACTACCAAACGGCTCGAAGAAGAAAACACAAAGATTCGATCGGAAGAAGTTCGCATGAGAATAAAATGCGATTCCTTCTCGATGGAACGTAATGTTTTGATGGATCGAGCGAGATCCGCGAGGTTCGAGAACATGGATCTCAAACTCAAAATCCAAGAGCACCAAAGGAATTTTTTCAAGGCGAAAATGAGCAACGAGACACTCGAGGCTTCTCTCATAGAATTGAAAAACCAAGTGACAAGATTACACGATAATGTCGAAAGGTAATGGCAGCCACGGAATAGCGAAATTTCTACACCCGCGGCATTACTCCTATTTCATTTCGAAACGCGTCAGTTTTTCCCCCATTCACAAATTCGAATCTTTTGCCTCGTTGAAAAAAATACAAATACCGAGGAAAAAAAATTGCATTCCCATTCATTCCAGCGCGTTACCGATATCAGCCAGTAACAATTCCGAACAATATTTGTTCGCCTCTTTGGTAACCTTCCAATGCCTTTTCATCATATAGTCTCGATTGCGATTGTTTTTTTTTCACTTCGAAAAAAAAAACGATCATTTTTCGAACGAGTGTTTTGTTTTTTCTCGTGCAGTGGGAACTCAATTATTTTTTCGAAAATCCCATTCCATCTCGTCGTGAATCAATGAATTCATTTTTGACAATAGAAGCCACAGAAGATTTTAATCTACATGCCAAGTACCAGCTGATCCTAGAGCAGAGCATTGACTGCTGCCGGTGGCTCTTGACAGCGGGACGAGCAAAAAAATTTTCAAACACGATTGCATCATTATTTGGAATGAAAAATCCTTGTGAATTTCAGTAATGTCCAGAAATTGAAGCAGGAGCAGCATCAATTGAGAAAGTCATTCGAAACTTCGATCAAGTTTGCTCAACGAGTACAAACGATAATGGAAAACTGTTGCACCAGCCGCAAGCAGGACCAAGAGACGATTAAAGAATTGAAGAAACAACTTGTCGTTCTCGACGTTCCGCACCAACAGTCCATTGAGCTTGCTGTTACTAACCGTAGTTGCAAAGATACGAGCATCTCGAATTTACACGAAAAAGTATAGTCTCCTTTGTTACGGAATGTTACGAGATTTCTTGTACTCAAATTTACCTCCTTCTGCCATCCAGATCGAATCTACTTTGAAAGAATTACGTTCGAAAGTCGAGAGCAATTACATCGAAGAGAAATTAGCTTCTCTATGCAGAGAGCTTCATAAAATGGATGGAAATTTCAGCGGAGATTTGTCACAGTGTACAAACACGAAAACGACTTGACAAGGACACGTGTTCTCAGGGACAAAGGAATCGGAAATGGTAACAGGGAATAAGAAAAAGTTGAGACAAACATTTACACATTTAGGATTAATATAAAATGTATTATAATAGTCGTTTTTTTCCTCTTATCTTCTTGTTTGTATATTCGAGTCCGACGAGAAAGAAGATTATACGTTAAGATAAAAAAAAATAAAGACAGTAAACCGTGCGAGAGCAACGAATGAACGCGAGATTCGAAATAGGCCCTCTGTACATTGAATTGCGGTTGGGTTTTTCTTTCTCCTCTGTCGAGATGATTTAATTTACAAAACCGTGTATGTCAAAATATTTCAATCGAAACTCTAACAAAGAAAAGACCAGACCTCCGAGCGCGCGCGGTTGTTACTTTTTTCCTCTCAACCCGAACGAACTTATCGCGTTGAACAAGATTTTATTGTTCGTTATTTCCATAACATAGTAAAAATAAAACGATGCGTTTGGGAGAAAGTTTCTATCCAATTTTTCCGTTTCTTTTTGTTCTCCGTATTCCCCCACCCCTTGTAACCCTTTTTAACGTAAAATCCAGACCTTGGACTGTTTCTTTTTAAATGAATTAATCAACAATCGATAAACCGCTGAGACATTTACACACGCACCACATAATGTGATGTTAACATACAGTTTTCACTATGTTTTCTATCTCTCTCTCTCTCTCTTTCTCTTTCTCTCTCGTTAATTCCGTGAAAAAGCTATTGTTACTGATAACAATGTAAAAAAGGATGATTGTGATGTTTTTTTAAATTTTTTTCATGACCGGTATCTACTAATTATTCTCCATTTCCCTTAAACATGCACCTGTCTCCTTCGGTTATCAACGTCCTTGAAATAACTATTGTACGCGGTGCACAAGAAGAATAAAAATCAAACAATTACTTCTGCAAAATAGTTTCGGAGGACGACTGCGAATTTTCTGCCATTTTCACGGTGCACCATCCAATGTTTTTCCATCTTTTCGTATTTTCTTTGTTTCCTTCGCTAAAAAAATGCTGTACCGAAAAAACTGCTTCAAGTTCAAAGTCATTCTGCGATTCTATCCAGAGTTTCATTTTTTCCCCGTATGCTAGTCAAATAAATGCCAAATTGTCACAATGTCGTTATGACCGTTTTAAAGCTTCGACTAAACGTTGTGAGGGTGATTTCGTGTCGCAGCGTTTCTCGTCGACATAGAAATATATTGATAACGATGAATTCGCAAAGTCAACGATGCAAGTTTTGTGGATGACGTATTCTCATCGAGATTTTCTACAAGGAAATCCGTATTTTTCAATCGATTTCAATGCACCACGCTTAAAAGATTCTCTAGGCATTCACCAGGTGCATTTTTCAGAAGCCTATTCGTTTCAGAGTTGAAGCCATTTGCTGGGGGGAAAAATTTTTTATACAAGTCGCTCCGACAGTGAAAAGGGGAAGCTCGGAATAACTGTGCCTGGTGAATTCGTGAAGGATTTCTGGAGGAGCAAAACGAGTCATGGTGGATCATGATCGGTTAAGACTTACAGATTATTCTTTGGAAAGTCTCGATGGAAACGTGCCATTGTGATAATTAGCATTTGTCAGGCAGTCGTTTGATGAATCTGTTGTTATCAATATTCCTCTACTTTAATGAGACACGTTGCGATAGAAAAATTCAGTCTCGCTGCGTTTTGTCAGTGGTTTAAACTTGAGGCTGAAAAATCATGAAAATTAAGCACCCGTTTGACTAGAATGCGGTACAATGGTTACCTTGGGACGCTAATGACAGGATGTTATGTACTCTCGATGGACACATGCAACAACAGCCATCGATATTCCATATTTTCTCGATACAATGAAGAACATTCGTCACTGTTTTCATTGACTATTGCATACGCGATCTTGGCATTTCCTCGCATATAAAAGGCTCGCTTGTTTATTTATTTTTATTTCTCTTATATTGACTTGTCGTTTTTTCAGTGTCACCGTGTCACGAAGCGCGCGTGCGTCACCTCTGTACGAGAAAAATCAACGTTTCACAAACGGGGCCAAGTACAAGTTCCATTTACAAATAATGCGTCGATGAGCGTTGATATCGCTTTTTTCTTTGTTTAGTACGAAGGGTCATATGCTTTTGTATACTTTCGCCATATTTTTTCCATCCTTTCCCTCCTCCTTCTTCTCCTCCTCTTGCTCAGTTCCTTCACCTTCGCATTCTCTCGTATTAATTGAATATGCAAGTAAAACTAAGTATTGTAGCGTTTTTGTAATAAAGCTCGAGATTTATCGCGGCTAGTCCAACGTAAGAGTACTGTGCAATAGCGCATTCGGTCAACGGAAACCCTCGTTCGCTTACCCCACCCCTTTGATCCCGAATCAGAAATAAATCGATAATTAAATAATGTAAAAGAGAACAAAAAATGATAATAGTTAAAAAGGAAAACCACCAAATGATGAGGAGGGTGTCCCCGAGCATCAAGGGACGAGAAATCACATGGCCCGAATGAGAGGGCTCCGAGGGGAGAATCGTTGAATGCTGCAGACTCTGTTCGACGAAAGAAACGTCTGTTGATTAAGGTGGTGAAGAAAACGATTCTGATGACGGGGTCAGAGTATGGAACAACGTCCGAGCCAACTCGGTGGTTTTCTTGCTGGTTCCGAAGCCTTCAATTGGTTGCCCCCGCTCTTTGGTGGATTCGAGGCCTCCTGAGGGAAACAAAAGTACAACGCGGTAGAAAGTCATTCCACCTTCATTCCCAACCCAAACAAAACGAATCACGCTACTTTTCAACTGTTTCAAAGTTTATTCTCAATTCCAAAAGATTATTCAGCGCACTCGTCTCTCCTCGAAATATTCCAGTTAAACAAAAGCCACGAAAACGGTTCCAAGTCCCTTTAAGCTGATCCGGCAGTTGTTCCGTTCGTAAATAAAATGCTACACACCGTTTTTTTTTTAGGAGAAGCTTCGTGTTCCAAGAATAAGGAAAGAGACACCTCATTTTTTTTTTCAACAGAAAATGAGGTGCATATTTATCGAATCTCATACGTATCTGATGGATCACCTTAAATGAAACTTGTGGTTGCACTTGGAGATTTTTCTGGGCATCTCAATGTGAGATATTTTGCCAAGCAATATTTATTTCGTTAACACTGGTTGCATTTCTTTTTGCGAAGTTATAAACTTTATTGAGAAAGCAAAAAAAAAGCATGTTGCCTTGATACTGCGACGTAGAAGAAATGATATCGTTGAAACTCGGAAAAAAGTAGTTAGATTCGTTAGAATCGAACGTTGCATTTTAACAAAGTTTTGAAAAACAACGAAATTGGTTATTGGGAAAAACGAAAGAAAGCAGCAAACGCATTTCTGAAGCATGCAGCATCTCCGATTTTCTTTTTTCTATAGCATCGTTGCTTATTGCAGGTATAAAGCGATGAGGGATATCGAGCCAACAGCAGGCATTATTGCTGGCGGAAAAAAAATGGAAGAAAAAAAAAAAGAAAAAAAGAAAGAAATACACTTGGGGGATGGAGTTACCTTCTGCCAGGACAGACCCGCACCAAACACAGAGAGAAATAGACATAAGGGAACAGAGAAACAGAGATTATTCAATTTGTATCGTGACGAAAACGAACGTCTAATATGTTGAGTAAAATTTAATTATTCATTCGGTAGCCCAGTTTTCCTAATCGAATATCGAGTGAATTTTAATCGACATGGAAGGAACGAGAAAGAGAAAAGGTCCGAGCGAGCGATTGCTGCGGACGGATTCCGAACTTTAGTAATTAAATGTGTGGGCGCCGAAAAATGTATCGAGTGATGAGACGAAAATTGAAAACCCACCAATTTCTTCTCCATTTTTGCTTTGATGTCACGGGCTAACGTGAAGAAGGCTTCTTCGACGTTGATGCTGGACTTTGCTGATGTTTCCATAAATTTGATACCATATTCAATGGCTAATTGTTCGCCTCTCTCTTTAGAGACTTGTCTCCTGTCTGTGAGTTCACATTTGTTGCCTAAAAGCATCTTTTCTACATCCGCCGAGGCATTCTCTTCTATGTTACGAATCCAGTTCTTGATGTTCTCAAAACTTTTCTCATTGGTAACGTCGTAGACCAACATGATACCCATAGCTCCACGATAATACGCCGTTGTGATTGTTCGAAATCTTTCTTGACCAGCCGTGTCCCTGTACAAATAAATTTCGTGCGTGAAAATAATTTCACAAATCACATTTCCATTTATTCCCATTTTAACAATGTTTTTTTACATTGGAGAATTTCCCCATAACAACGACTTCGATTTCGAGTCGTTCTCATTTCCCCAGAAAAGAAGCTGAAACCATTATTTTTTGCAAAACATGAATAATGTCTAAAAAAACGTGTTTCTGCTTTTCGGTTATTTTTCCACTCATGAAACGCATGGATGGCCTCGNGCCTAGAAGCATCTTTTCTACATCCGCCGAGGCATTCTCTTCTATGTTACGAATCCAGTTCTTGATGTTCTCAAAACTTTTTTCATTGGTAACGTCGTAAACCAACATGATACCCATAGCTCCCCGATAATACGCCGTTGTGATTGTTCGAAATCTTTCTTGACCAGCCGTGTCCCTGTACAAATAAATTTCGTGCGTGATAATAATTTCACAAATCACATTTCCATTTAATCTCATTTTAACGATGTTTTTTCACATTTCCCCATAACAACAACTTGGATTTCGAGTCGTTCTCAATTCCCCAGAAAAGAGGCTGAAACTATTATTTTTTGCAAAACGTGAATAATGTCTAAAAAAACGTGTTTCTGCTTTTCGGTTATTTTTCCACTCATGAAACGCATGGATGGCCTCAATCCAGGTTTACACCCCTTTCTTTATCATTTTTGTCATTTCTTGTATCAAGAAAAGTTTCAGAACAGCAAATGCCATTGAAAAAAAAAATTGGCAAGATTTCATGATAATATTTTTATTTAATTTTGAGAAATTACAAATTACGTTGTTTTAAAAAATGATTTTTTCATGATTTGTTTCATGCCATGGATTCTCAATACTGCGCGCAGAAACATCAATAAAAAGCAGATGATTTGTTACAAAAAATTAACCCGAACATGTCCTGGGTGAAAAAGAATGCAATTGTAAAAGAAAAAACGTAATTAACTGGTATTAGTGAGAATCAACGATAATTACCATATTTGCAATTTAATTTTCTTGCCATCCAGCTCTATTGTGCGTATCTTGAAATCGATACCTGCAAAGACATAAAAAACGAAAAACTGGTTGAATTTACGGGCATGTAATGTATAGCCGGTATAGCAGAGAATAAGCAACAAGTAAAATGTCAAAGACCAATAGCGGTAACGCGACTCTGCATATACACGGTGGAATACAAATGTATGTACGGAGGTGAATTAGCGTATAATGTGCATATAATGATAGGAAATTTGTGTCTCGTTGTGCGTCGTCGTTACAGCGCTTTTCATCCAACTCTTTTTAGAGGTTATGTTAGTCCAACGAATAATATTAGCGTAATGTCATCGTGGTCACTCGCGAGGTTTGTGTGAGCCATCAACCGCAACCCATAATCTTTTATTTTTTCTCATTTCCTCTCAAGTGAAATCTGAACAACGTTAGTCTTTGTCCATCGGATGATGACGTTTTCTCTCATCTCGGAACAACTCGAGAGAGAAAGAACGAGACGGGGAGAGAGAGAGAGAGAGAGAGAGAGAGGGAGAGAAAGACAGAGAAGGAGGATGATAAATGCGGGCGGCGGACACGAGACACACCCAAATCTTTGTATATGTAAATTAATAATCAAAAAAATAAAAATAAAAATAGTTCAAGGCCAATGACAACAATAATTGTTTAATTGCGCTTAACGGTAATACGCGCGACGTAGCCGCCATGCAACTATACTATACCGCGATTGCTTTTGTGACTTACCAATGGTGGAGATGAAGGTCGTGTTGAAAGCATCTTCAGAGAATCTGAATAAAACACACGTTTTACCAACCCCCGAATCTCCGATAAGCAACAATTTGTACAAGTAGTCATACGTTTTTGCCATTATTAATTATTTTTATTTTAACGAAAGGCGCTTGTTGCTGAAAGCTCCGATGTTGAGCAGAGCTGTGCGCGAGTTGTGCCTACAACTAGGAAACAACGAGAAACCGACGTACGAATAACCTCAATATTATTATTCAATCACACCACCACAATTTAGCAACGAGAATCGCGCGCGTTCATCAAGCACTTGTAGCCCCTCCGGATCTTTTATACGTTGTTCCTTTCCTTTTTTTTTCTTCCACTCGACAGCTGGGAGAAACGGCCACTGTTACACGAAACAAAAAAAACCTTCCTAGATACACAAGAAGAACACGATTGATTCTTCTGTCCCGCTGCTCTGTTTTTGTTATCAATCTTGTGTGAAATGACGAGATAGGAAATTGAAGAAACACATTGGCCACGCGTTCCAATATTTATATTTATTATTTTTATTCTTCACCACAGCAATGTTATAATTGCTCGATTAATTTTTTGGAAAAACTGTTTGGGACAATAAAAGCCCGAAACATCTGTCAGAAAATCGCTGCTTGTTCCTCAAGCCGCCGTGATGACAGACACGCAGCAGTAGCAGCAGCAGCAACAATCCTTTTTCGCTTTCGCGTTCCGTTCGCTTGAAATCCGAAGATGGGGTTTTCGCAGTTATTCAAACTGAGCTCACTTCGACTTTTTCAATTTCTTCAAACGCTTATCGGTTTACATTCGTTTGATGGTCATTGGTTAATTAATTCAATCGTTTGTTCCATAATATCAACTTTGAAAATTCGAATAGAAAATCCCTTTTGAGCTGCAATTTATTTTTGTTTTTTTTTTTATCGTACACGAAAATTGTTTTTCGGACGTGATCGTAGGTGTACCGTCCCGTCGGTAAGAATCTTCTGGTGCACGTTGTAGAGGCACAAAAATAAAAATTACAAAACTCGTTCTGCTATCGTCGGAAAAGAAAATCCGACTTTTCTCTTTCTCTGGAAATAAATAAAGTTAAAATCGAAAAATGAATTTTGAAGGAAAAATTCGGAAGGAAGAGGTGTCAATGTTCGTGAAACAAAACTTTTACAAATTGTTGCATGAACGATACCGAAAGGTGTAAACCACATACCGTAGATCATTCAACAACCACCATTCGATTCAGAGCAAACGAAAACTTAAAATAGGAAATAACAATAAAACTGAATGGGCAAAACTTTGTACGTAGCCACCTTCGCAAAACGCTCTTATGATAAAACAGCGAGGCCCGTACAAGGTCAAGTCTCGACGTAAAAAAAAAAGGATAACATTATTTGGCAACCGCTAAACGAAAAATAACACTGTTATTAATCGTCTTTATTCAGTCAGAAATACATCCTTGTCAGCATATATACTTTTGATTCTTGCATTATATCAATATATATCATGGATTGTACGAACGACTGTATCGACACAGCAAACACGGGCGAAGACTCTTTGCAGTCGAAAGAGAGAGAAGTGTGACTCGCCCCGTGTGGTGTGTCTGTTCATTTTTCTCCCCTGTTTCTTGCCCATTTCACGATTTCTCTCTATCCTCTGTCCCTCCCACAGTAGATAGAGTCTCTCTCATGGTGAATAAAACTCGGGCAGTAGAACGATTAATAGACGTGTAAGGAACATTTCGGTTATTTCGTGAAAGAATTTATTTTAGATAAAAGAAAAAAAATGGCTGTTGCTACCAGAGCATTGTCAAAATTCACAGGTGAGTGAATTCAATAAATAAGACTTTTTCGTACGTACGAATTCATGTTAAATCATTATTGGCCCGATTACGATAACACCCGATCCGCACTTTGTACCCATCCACTATTTCGCAGTCCTCCCTCACATCAATTTTTCCTCTTTTCATCATTCTTTCTTTTCTCGCAATTGAAATTTCTCCTATCCAGTCTACTTGTTCTAAATTTAACTGTTATATTCCCTTCGTGTTTGCACATCAATACACACGCATTATTATGTAAGTTGAAGGAAGGTTAACTCAAAAATTCGTACAGACAGTGACCTTGTGGATGCCTATTTGTCAACCTTGTAAAACTCATTGAGAAATCAACTACAACGTTTGCTCATTTTTTTTTTTCCAATACATTGTATCGAGCTTCAACATTTATTTCTCTAGTGCTTGACCAAAAGGAATTACGTTTGTTACTTTTAGTCAAAGATATTTTTAACGTCCATGACCTCGTTCAATCGCAGCGACACAGAGAGTAGATCTTGACCTCGAAAACGTAGCTTCATTTAGCGACATTAGTCTTTTGTAACGCGATACAAACTCGTGGCAACATTTCAATCTGGAATTACTCCATGACATAGACATTTGCATTGTTGCGACTCGACCAAATTGTTTTTTTTTTTCAAATCTTGACAGTTTCTTCGTCGGCGCTGCTTCTTGCCTGAATTTGTTGAAGTTCCTTTTTTTAACTAACCCTCTCTTGAAAGCCACAGAATATATTTTTCAAAAACTCTTTGTGTCTGTAATTGTTTGGAGAATTCAATTTCTAAACTAAAAAATTGCAATTATTAAAAAAAAATTTGTCGGGATCATTTTATGATTTGCCACTACATCAAAATTCTTTCATGTACATTGAGATTCCTATTTTCACAAAAACTCTTAATGTCTCATTATCATAAAGTTTCCATTATTGGAATCCATCAAAATTTTCCCTGTTTGGAATTTATCTTTATCATGATAATTAGTGGGCTATCTTTTCTGAGGAGGTGAAAGTCGAAACACAACTATTAAGGAATTTGGGACTGTTCTGCACATGAGAAAAATTATGAATGAAAAAAACTTTTGTTCCTTCAGTTTCATAAACTTTAATTTATTCATGATTTACAGCAAGGACACCAAGCAGCCTTTTGGGTAGCCAAATAAGATTCAATTACACGCAAACGAGAAAAAATTTGAAAATCGATTCCAACACGAAAGTAATCTGCCAGGGTTTTACGGGAAAGCAGGGAACCTTCCATTGTCAACAGGCAATTGATTATGGCACTAAAGTCGTTGGTGGTGTCAGTCCCAAGAAAGCAGGCACCGAACATCTGGGCAAACCTGTTTTCAAGACTGTCAAGGAGGCGAGTATCTTTCTTGGATTAGGTTTCTCTCTGTTTTTCGAGAATCGCTCAGTACATATTTCTCTTTGAGCCTGATCTCTCTAGAGGAAAAAAGAGAGAAAGAATGAGAAAACCTCGAGCAGAAAGTAACAGTTCGTTTGGTACATTTTCAACAGGCAAAGGACGCCACGGGTGCTACAGCTTCCGTAATTTATGTCCCTCCACCTGCAGCTGCCAATGCAATCATGGAAGCTCTGGATGCTGAAATGCCCTTGATTGTTTGCATCACGGAGGGCATTCCCCAACACGATATGGTCAAGGTCAAGAGGCGATTACTGGAGCAAGGCAAATCTCGTCTCATAGGTCCGAACTGTCCTGGAATCATAGCACCTGAACAGGTCTGCAGGTTTTTTCTCTCTCCGATGATTCCAAAGAAATTCAACGAATATATTTATCGAATGAGAAACAAAAGTGAATTTCTCGGTTTATACAATCTTTGGATATTTCCTCGTGGAATATTCAAGCTGAAGAAAATTTGGCAGACTTGGTTCGATTACATTTTTCGAACTGGTATCGAGAATATTCCAAAAAAACTCTGGAACGTTTCGTTTACCATGGAGTACCACCAGCTTTTAGAAAAATAATGAATTTTTCTTTGCAAATTATTTTCACAGTGCAAAATCGGCA
This sequence comes from Hyposoter didymator, assembly GCA_037952995.1. Classification (NCBI taxonomy): domain Eukaryota; kingdom Metazoa; phylum Arthropoda; class Insecta; order Hymenoptera; family Ichneumonidae; genus Hyposoter; species Hyposoter didymator. Next base: position 2,098,868 of record JBAJMU010000003.1, read on the forward strand.
TCATGCCCGGACACATTCACCAGCGAGGAAAAGTCGGTATCGTCTCGAGATCTGGAACCTTGACATACGAGGCCGTCAATCAAACGACATTGGTAGGTATCGGACGACTCGAATAATTCCAACGAAACGATTTTGCCCAAAACTCGTAATTCGAATCTTCTCTTTTTGTTTTTTTTTTGCTAGACCGGACTTGGGCAAACACTGTGCGTGGGTATCGGCGGAGATCCCTTCAACGGCACCGACTTCATCGATTGTCTGGAAGTTTTCCTTGCTGATCCGGATTGCAGCGGCATTATCATGATCGGCGAGATCGGTGGCAGTGCCGAGGAGTCTGCTGCTGAATACCTCACCGAGCATAACACTGTTGGTTCCCATTTCAATTTATTCTATACCCCTAAATCCTGTTGCAAATTTTCCAGCGATCTCCATTGATGCGAGGGACTTGAAAAAAAAAAAATTGACCAAAGAAAAAAAAACAGCACAGCATAAAAAATTAAACGTGCTCTTTCGTGCTTTTGTCGCTTCAGGGAGCCAAAGCCAAGCCCGTAGTATCGTTTATTGCCGGTGTCACTGCCCCTCCAGGCCGTAGGATGGGTCACGCCGGAGCTATAATTTCCGGAGGAAAGGGTGGAGCACAGGACAAAATACTCGCTCTAGAAAAGGTGATTTTTTCGACACATTCATAAATATACTCATTTCGATCGGTTCGTTGTTTTGGAGCCACCGATGTAAAATATCGAAGCACAATGGTTCCCGACTGACAGCAGCAAGTAATGGACTCAAAGTTGTTCATTTCGGGTCGGACGAACGATTATGCAAAATTTCGCTTTCGAAATTTCCAGTTTTCAGGCCCGCTGATCCAAAACTTGAAATGTTGAAATTGCGATAATTCGTGGGCAGTAAATAACGTTACGTGGTTCCTTATATTAATCGAATATCGTGACTGATGAAGAAAAAAAACTTGCACGCAGTATTTCTCCTCGTGGGGAGGATTGTTACCGAACTGAGATTGTTTCTTATTGAATTTCAGGCTGGTGTGATAGTAACGCGAAGCCCTGCACAAATGGGCCGTGAATTATTGAAGGAAATGACTCGTCTGGGACTGGCTGGAAAATAAATTAAAAAGAAGGCAAAATGTTCTGTAAAATTATGTAGTTTCTCTCCGTGTCCGTGTATCTTCGAAGAGAAGAAAAGAAAATTATCACTAAACCTATAATCTGTACTGCGACGAGAAAGCTACGATAAAGGAGAAACAGAAAAAATAATGGGACAGAAAGAAAAGGACGTATGTTGCGATTATTCAAGATCCATAATAAATTATTAACGTTCAACGCACGGATTTTAAGGATAAGAATAACAAACAAAAATCGTGAATACGTTTTCACGAACATTCGTTGATCGGAAAAAAAACCGATCAATTTTACTCTCGTATACTCATTGCAAAACGACCTATAGCGTCGAACGATCAATACCATTAATTATTCGATTCTTATCGTCTATTGGAGTCTCATGAATCCTGAGGCGTAGCCTGTACCGTCCGGGACTATAAACTGTTGCTTTACATTGCCAGACCCTTTTTTTTCATACTTTCCCTTCAGAACATGTTTCTATTTACAGTTGTTTAAATACAATACATACGCTTATTGTAAATCATGTTAATTATTGAATAAAGTCGTTATAGTCTAACTCGAAAAATCTCACGTTCTCGTGAAATTTACTTTTCGATAAATATTCTTCCATTTCGAAATTTCATGTTTTGTGCAATCAAAATGTTTGAGGTTCCTTTTACGCTAATGCAGAAAAAACTGTAGCACTAAAAATTCTGGCAATTTCTAGAATTACTTGATTCCAACTTTTTGCAAAATCGACACAAATATTTCAGATTTATTCTGAATTACAAGAATATTGACCGGGGTGATTATTTACAATTTTTATTGGAATGCATAGAGTTGTTGGAGCATGAATAAGCAGCGATCAAAAGCCCATCGCTCTGTCTATTTCTTGAGCAATTTTTCTAGGGTCCCGTACCAGAGGTTTGAGCTTTGTCAAATCCATTGACGCCACGAGATTGCAAAGATCGCTGCAAGTGCAGTAATAAAGATGACCATCTTGGTGCAATTGCTGCGCAAGTTCCAGCTGATGATTGTCCATCAGAAGATCGTTGGTAACGACTATCAAAGGTTTGTGCTCTCCCAGGGCCTCTAAACAACTGCCGGCACCCGCATGACTAATGACTAGATCAGCAGATTTGACGTATTCTTTAATGGAAGGTTTCAAGGTGAAAAATTCAATGACCTGGAAACCATGGCGCAAAGTGCAATCTGGTTCTAGCGTCGTGTTACCAATTTGCAAAGTCAAATGATTGTAACCACGATTATTTAACTCCTGGAATCAATAAATAATGATAATTGTAGTGAAATTTTTCTGTTAGCGATGATTTGAGTTTTTTAATTGTAATAATAAAATAATGAGAATTGACAAGCCGGTAATTTGTTGCGAACAGCAGCGCGCGCGTGGTCTGTGGAATGTCAAAAATGATGAATAAACGAGAACAGTCTAGTCACCTTTAAAACTGCTGAACTGGTGACAGCATTTACCAGATTATCAAATTTCGTTGTTCCTACTGTAACGAATATCTTTTTCGACATGATTATTTTTTTCGTAAGATTATTATTTTCGATGTTTCTGATGCGCGATGGGCTGGTAAGAATTTTCGGGTGGTGACATCTGGTGGTGAAAAATTCAAGAAAAAGGTCCCAAATACTAGTTGCTTAAAATTTTTACGATTGCTGATTGGTAGCCCTTGTTAGACTTATGGATATTTGGTGACAAGCTAATCGTCGCGGGCCCCCCTCTTTTCCGTCCAACAATCTCCGTACGCCGTATTGCTCGACGTTTCCTTGCGACGGAAACTTCCACTCTTCCGTGTGGGATGCGTTAAAAATTAACAACCTCGGTGTCGGTAAAATTTTTTTTTCTTCGTTCTTTAGCATATGGTGTGGATATCGCGTTCGTGTGTGATTCGCGCGAATAACATCGCGCTCATTTTGGTCATAGTGTTGACGTGAAAATAAAAACGTAGCACAATATTGAATTGTCCGTTTTACGGTTAAATAACGCCGGCGGAGGTGTTACGTGCAGAGTTTAGTTGAGCCGCGAGACTTTGTCGAAAAGAGGGATAATGGCCGATACCGAGGGTAAAAAGTTGACCGAGCTACGCGTTATCGATCTCAAAACGGAACTGGAAAGACGCGGTCTTGACAAAACCGGCAACAAGGCTGCTCTTCTCGAGCGTCTTTCTAAGGTAATTGTCCTCCTTTTTTTCTCCCTCGTTCTTTTTCTCCAATATTCCACGGAACTTTCCCCATCCTCAATCTTTCCATTCCGTAACACGCATACACAACTTTACATGGGCGTCGCGTGCTTTTTCGGACGCCATTTTAACCCTATTGATCCCTTTGCCGACACGTCGTGCCGATTCGGAACAACTATCAGCAAATCCATCAATACATACGTATATATCGTAGCAACGAAAACGATCATCCATGTTTTTTCCTCTTGACAACGATTAATCAAATTTATTTATTTTTATTTTTTTTTTCTTACTTGGATTTTCTAAAAGGATTTTTTTTTGCAAAAAGTTCGCCGCGTATATGATTTTTTTTCTTAATCCATCTACACGCGTCAAAATGACGCTGCGTCACTTGTAGCTTTTTCGGACTTTATCAAGACTCGGGTTAAATAATCACCGGAGATCGGAAATAGAGAGCTCATTTTTTTCTTTTCTTGGCAACCAGCACTCGGGACGCCTCGTGGATGCAAAATTCTGCAGATATCCGCCTGTCCAGTTTACGTCTTTTTTTTCTTGATGACGAAATATAACGTCGTCCGAGAACGCAATACAGACGATGCATTATTTCGCGAAATATCGTGACCTTCGACGATTACTCATTTTTCACGTGAAAACAACAAAAAAACATAGGAAAATCGTGAAAACTCGATAATTCGTAGATTTATTCTGACAAAGCTGCTGGTAGGGAATAAGTTACTGCATGCACTTCTTTCTTTCGTGGAAACAAGCCAATTTATTTGGGTTAGGGATAGGGGTTACAGAAATAGAAGAAAATCGAGAATTTCATCGTGTCTCGTGGATTTTTTTTCTTTTGCGTTAAAATATATGTTAAACACTTGCAAAAGAGATGGAAAATGAATGTACCTATGCCAGCGAAACGTTCTCTGAACTCTCATTGCACCAGAATTACGAATTTTTTCTTATTTCCAACAATGCAATAAATAATTGAAACCCTGCTCATCCCAAGATTCGTTGCAGACTCGTGCTAAAAAAGTAAAATTATTTTTTCGAGTTTTCTTCCAAATTCCAAACACCGAATTTAACAAAAAATACATCGTCAAATTTTCTTAACGAAGCATAATTATTTTTGCCAATCAATCACACTGCAACTTCCCATTGATTTTTTAATGACTTGGTCAGTCTCTGATAAACAGAACAGTCGTGAAAAAAGTCATTTTTGCAAAAACACAAAAAAATATCGTTTTCCCAATGGAATCAAACATAGAGCTCCAGGAAAAATAAATTTTTGATGTTTATTTTGCGATCGGAGTAAAAAGGCAGAGTTTAAAAAAAATCAGGTCGTTGGTTGATTGATTTTTCGTGGTTTGGCAATAGCAAACTCCATATTAGGTGCTTCTCAATTGTTGTTTCCAGTCTCGTGCACCGACGCTTGTGGTAAAGTTGCGAATCCTCAAATATTGGCACTCTGTTGCATTGTTTCTAGTACCAACTTCCCATGCATGCGAGATCCAATTTACATGTAAAAAAAATGATTTCTTGTCAAAACAAGAATGATGTTTTTCAGGCTATAACAGAGGAGGGTGAAAATCCAGAGGAATTCCTCATTGTACCTTGCATAGGAGTCAACAAGATAAGCCCTCGTAAAAACAGTGGTAAACAAGCTTTTAGCGCATACTTGATAATTCATTCTGTCGATACTAAAGAAACAATTAGGTATGAACGAAGCGATCGTTCTTTACTCAATTTCCAATACCTTTTCATATCGATAGCTACCGGAGCAGCGACTCAAGACGAACCAATGGACACTCACGACAGTTCCAAAGAAGAGTGTAACGACGCCCCGGAAAGCACAGAGACAAAGTCCAAAGAGAATTCTCCTCCAAAAGTTTTAGAGGACGAAGCAAATTCAGCTAAGAAACAAGTCAACGTAAGAAAGACAGAAAAGAAACACGAAATTCTTAGCAGGATATATCTTTGAGTTTCCTAATGGAATGTTTCTTTCTCTGGAAAACAATGTTTAGCCGGAGCCCCAGGTGATCCTGGAAGATGTGACTAAGAAAGTAGCCAAGCTTCAAGAATCAAAAACAGAGTCGAGCGAAAAAGTCAACAACGAGACTAGCCAAGAAGTTAAGGAAGCAGAGAAGATGGAAGAGGACGAAAGTTCTGGAAATACCGAAACCAACGAAACTCCGGCTTTGCCAGCTCCAGCTCCGCCAGCCGTTACTCCAACCACAACCGCACCTGCCCCTGCGACTCTAACAAATAGTTCTATCGAGGCAAATGGCATTGACAACGAAGATTCCATTAATCTCACCATCGGAGAAGATGAGGAGAATCTCCTTGCCGAGGAGGTATGTAAATTCATTCATAGCAAACTGCCAAATAACCAGTGAACCAAAATTTCTATCTCCATTTTTCAATAATTCATCATTTTCCAACACGAACGTAGTAATCTGTGAGAAATGAGCAAAAATATTTCTCGATGAGTACTCATTTCACGATACTTTGCAGCTTTCCTTGCGCTTTGAATATCTAAAAAAGTATCCCAGCAAAAAATGTTAATTGATAAACTGAATCCTTGAAACTTCGTTCCGTTCTCAGTAATTCGAATAAAATTTTAAATCCAAATTTATTCATAGTAATTTAAATTCTTAAAAAAATATTGTAGCACGATCGAACGTCTCGCGTATTTTGAGCAAAAAGAAAAATGTCCTCGCTACATTAGTATTGCAAAATTTCGAATGAAATGTCTCCCGTGAATCAAGTCGAAACAGAGGACTAATCGCGACAATTTTCATTGTTTTTCAGACGGAGACTCACGTAAAGCAGAAGGGTAAGTCATCACCGTTTACTCGAGCATCGATATTTTGTTTGTTTGTTTTTTTTTCCTAGACATATAAGCACTAGAGGAATAAGAATTGCCAAGCATAGGTTCATTCGCTAATACGATATCACGTGTGTAAATACGACGGGGGTAAGTAAAAGAAAGGGAAAAAGCGAGACAAGATAAAAGGAGCAAAGCGCTGCATCAAGAACAAGAGAGTTCGTTGAGCAAGCGAATGAATAAAGAGAACGTTCAAATGAGGAACGTTGAAGAGTAGCGAACGCACCGAGCAGTGGATGCGGCGTACGGTTATGCGTATGGTGAATCAACGAAGCTGAAGTCGTGCGCCATCTCCTCGAGAGAGTCAACGTCGGATCGGCGAAGGGAGTGTGCATTTGCTGTTCGATCGGTGTGAGGCAAGTCGGTAAATTTCACAGAGCAGAGACGAGGTAGAAGCTTCGAGATGGACATCCTGAAATACGCTGGCGAGGATCGTATCATCGTTAATACGGTAAAGGCAGAGAATCGAGTTGCGAAACACACTCGACTGAAGCATCATGGACTTCAACGTTCTGCAAGCCACGTATAACAAAAAAAAAACATGCAAACAAATCAAAAGATAAAAAAAAACAAACAATCGCTATAGTCCTTAAGTTAGTTTACGATAGAAAAATTCAATTGAAATTAAATTAATTATGACTGCCGCATAGAGCATCGATGGATCATCGTTACGTCGAAAAAAAGCATTAACGGAAGAAATCATCATCGAGAGAGAGAGAGAGAGAGAGAGACAGAGACTGCAGCAGCAAGTTTCGATGTTTTTCTTTCTTTCTCTTTTCTTCTTACAACAAGCATCAGTTTGGGTGGAGTCGCAATTCGTATCGTCGCAGTTGTCAACGTTCTCCTTACAAACTCCTCTTTTTTCTCTCTCGGTCTCTACAAATGTGAGTGTGCGTCTGTGTTTGTGTGCAACTGCTGACCGCGCACAGGTTCATCGAACCTCGAACGAATGCTTTTATTCGGATCGATCCACGATGCCTGTACGTGGACACGCGCGCATACGCACACACACGCTCGCATGTCCAACGATAATGAGATGATGGGGGACGAGTTTGAAGCTGTTGTTACGTGCCGCTCCGTCAGCCTTTATTAGCGGGGATCGAGTGCTTTCCCTAACTATTGCAGGAATCACCATCGTTACGGCAAGAAACCGTCCACGATCCTCCGTAGTCACATCATCGGACCGAGGGGTCGAACACGCACGCACACACGTTATCATCAGATACGAAACAAAAAAAAGATAAAAAGCCAAAAAAAGCTCGTTCCAGGCACGAAGCTCTTTTGAGCAATTCCCAGATTCTCATCATTCGACGTCTGTGTGAGTGTGTGTGTCTGTGTATGGATGTGTGTGTACGCGCGCATGTGTGTGTGTGTGCGTGCGTGTTCAAGCGACAGGAGAACATCGAGAATTCGTCGTCGTAGCAACAGAAAAGCATCATCCCTCGTCTTCATCGGATCAGCATCGTCGTGCTCCACCAGCTAGTCCCCGAAGTCGCACCGAATCAACAACGACTAGGTGTCTTCTCTTCTCTTCTTTCCATTCCATTGGGGGCAATAATGAGAATACACACGGGGGCTTTTCTCAACTCTCCAGCAACATTCGGACTCCTCAGGGAACGAGAGAGCTTCGAAGATTTGCCCTGAACCGAGAAAAACAAAACCAAACCAAATATTTCTTTCCAGGGCAATTTCCGATCCAACGACTCGGAAAATTGGTCAAGGGAGGAAATTAAAATCAAACAAACCAAAATAAAAAAAAAATTAAAAAAAATACAAAAAACAAAAAAAAACAAACAAACAAACAAAAAAATTACAAAAAACAAAAGCCCGGCTCGTACAGAGAGTGACCACTGTTGCTACCTTGATTGTCCCCGCAGATGGAGGAGCTAAGAAGAGAAACGAAGATAACAAGAAGGTCGACGCTAAAGGGAGCAGCAGAGCTGACGGCGGGTCCAGCAACAAGGATGTCAACTCGTCCAACGCTAACGCAGGGATCAAGAGCAAGCTGGACGGTGGCGATGGAGGCAAGAGGTTGGTCTCACATTGCTAAACGGTGGTACGACGAAACAGTAAAAAAAAAAAAGTTTGAAAAAAAAATTTATCAAAAATCCAAAACAAAAGTCACGTTACCCTCAACTAAGCGATGTGCTTCCGTTGGATTACGTCTCACCTGACCTGGATGTAACACAGTTCTTGGACAACGCTTCCTCCCAAGATCGATTAATTCGACAAGTTTACACGCAACATCACTTTCTCATACCCAAATACCTTATTCCAATCACCTTTCTCACTCCATACTTTTTCTCTCTCTCTCTTTTACTGCCTCTTCTCTATATCTTTGCTATTAAACGAAACCACATATATATATATAAATATTTCCAATTTATATATATATATATATATTGATCCACGTGCCATGGAGCCTCGAATTAATAAGCCCCACGAACTCTGTCGAGCTAAGACTGCAATTCTTAACTCTGGAAACTATGTTAAGAATTGATGAAATTGGCTAGCAAACTTTTTTTTTGACTATAGGCACGGAAGAGAGATCTCAGAGCGTCGATAAATACGATTGATACAAGCTAAACGAATTGTTTAAAAAGAGATTCTATTTGGTTTTAATATTGACGAAGATTAGGTATCGCTAAACGGCTTCGCTCAACGTCATTCAACGATTCAGGACTCCGAGTTGTGAAGGATCCACTGCATCTTTGTACGTGTATATACGTTGCAGATTTATATGAACATATACATTTCCCTCTCAGTCTATATCTGAATTTGTGGAAATCCCGTGAGGGCGACCATTTTGGTGTCCCGAAGGTTTGAATCGCACTAAAAGATTTTCCAAGTAATGCAGAAAATATGATGTATCGAAAACGAAAAGACGGGAAAAGAGGCTCGCGTTGTCGCTTGTGGCTTTACGCGGTGATGGACACTATTCTTCGTCGTGACTCGCAGATACAAAACGATCAAAATAATACACAGAAAAAAGCGTTGTTTCCATGTTTTGAGCTGCCTCGTATATCGTGTATGGAATATACAAATATAATATTGCCGATAAGAAGATGTGCAAAGTTCTGAGACGACGTTGGCGTCGTGAGCGTAAACGCTCGTTACGAGAGACACGTTGTTCTTCGATATGTGTGTGGGTCTCGAGACAAATGTCTTTTAACCCCATAAATAAACACACGTGCACCCAACGGAGATTTACAAATACGGAGAGCCACAGGAAAATGAACTCTAACCCGTATAGAATTTGTGATTTTGGTGCGACGATGTGGAAAAACTCATGACGCGTGTGCTTAAACGAAACACGATAAAGCGATGATAACACGCTGATATATTGTAATTAGAACGGAGAAGAAAAGTTGCTAGCCAAATTTGGTGTGCCTTAACATAATTACAGAGATAATTATTGAGGTCCGGGTACAGAGAGCGGTTAGAGTTTGAGTTTTTTTGTATGTAACGTTGTATGGGAAGGCAGACGCATTTTTTTGATGCAATTGAATTTTTGTACATACTAATCCGGACTTTTTTGCAGTGGGGACTCCAACAATAAGGGACCAAAGAGAGATGAAAAGGGTAAGAGTTTGATGAAATATTGAAAAACACTTTTCTAAACACGATTGCCGAAATTGCGATTCTCTTGCCTGTTTTGTATTTAAAATTTTGCAAATTCATTTTTCAGACAAGAAAACTACCCAGTCGAGTCCGGCAAATGCCAGTAGCCGCAATCTGTGGGTATCTGGACTTTCATCCACCACTCGTGCCACTGATTTAAAACAGATATTCTCCAAATATGGAAAAGTCATTGGTGCCAAAGTTGTGACCAACGCTAGAACACCCGGTGCTCGATGCTACGGTTACGTTACAATGTCGACCAGCGAGGATGCAGCCAAGTGCATTCAACACTTGCATCGTACCGAACTTCATGGGCGTGTCATATCCGTTGAAAAGGTAAATAAGAAAAACATTTGCCAATACTCTAAGAATCGACAAATATGAACAAAGTCGAAAATTAAGAAAAATATTTGTTACGTTTAAAAAAAAATGAAAAGTTTTTTCAAATTATTTTGTAAATTTTTGTTCATCAGGCCAAGGGCGATTCGCAGCAAGGACACATGCGCAAGAGAGATTCGAATAACGGCAAAGTGGAGAAGAAGGAAGAGAAAGAAGTGAAAGGAAAAGAGGGTCACGACTCGTCAGAAAAGAAGGACAAAGATGTTAAGAAGGAAGCTGATGAGAAGGGCGTCGAAAGTGGTAAGTCGGCTCGAAGATGAAACTATTTGGCATTCAATTGTTGGAATGAATAAACAAAATATTGCTATAAATTGCAGCGGCAAAAAAAGTGGAGGAGAAGGGCGAGGGAGCAACGGATGAGAAGAAGCTCGACGGTACGGAGAAGAAGGAAGATCCTACTAAGGATGCCGACACACGATCGACCAAATCAACGAGCAAGAAACCTGAAAGCGAGAGAGGAAAACGTGACGACAAACGGATTAAAACTTGGGATCACCATCGCTCGCACTCAAGATCAAGGAGCCGGGAACGCAGGAGACGCGATGACGTACTGACTTTTGCAAAAATAAGGGTTAGATATTTCTGTGTCGCTCCGTCGTGTCATTTTGCCTGGTTTTCAGAGACCAAACGGTTCACGTTTGTCTCGGAACAAAAACAATATCTATTTTATTCTTCATAACAAACCAGTGCCGTGGCTAAATCTTGGGAAGAATTTTCTTAGCCATTGGGTCAGTTGAAACATGCAATACCGGGACGAGACCGAAGTAGACAACCTCATGGAATTATCAAATTAATAATCAACTCGCTAAATTCGTTTTATCATTTTTTTTATTTTTTTATTTTTTTCGTTTATATTCAATTTCAACTAATTACGTAGTGTCACTAATTACGATCGAATACTGAACGGACTTTTTATAAACTGAAATGTAGGAAGAACGAGAACGCCAGAGATTGAGGCAGAGGGAATGGCTGTTGAGGGAGGAAGAGAGAAGACGTCGCGAGGACGTTGAACGTCAGCGAGAGATCGAACGCCGTCAACGGGACGAAGCTGCACGATTGGAACGCGAACGCGAGAAATTGCGACGAGAACGTGAAAAGATCGAGCAGGAGAAAGCAGAGCTGCTGAGACTCGAGCGTGAACGTCAAAAACTCGAGCGTGAAAAATTGGAACGAGAAAGACTCGAATTGAAGAGACAACAGATGCGTCTGGAGGAAAGCAGACGTGCTCCGCCGCCCCCTAGCATCAAGAGAACATCCAGCGATCGCAGGGATCCTCGGGATTTGTACGTTGAACCCGATCGCAAACGTATCGCTGCCGAACACAGTCGCAGACACAGTCCTGATCGCGTTGCTGACAGACGTCCCGAAATCCTCGACAGAGTCTCTGACCGGCGCTTGGACTCCTCACCGCCTCCCAGATACGACTCGACGAGGTAAACAAAACAAACAGCCAAACCCGGACAAATTTTACCTTCGAAAAGGCCAAACTTTGTTCGTATTTTCAGTTCTCAATGTTTTCCGTATCAGAAATTAAATACAAACGAATAATTACATTTTGATAATGCGAATTTAATGTTAAAAAAAATTTTGAGTTGAATTTTGGCCGCAGAATTACTCAAATATTGTTAAATAGTAATTGACTGTTGTTCGTGTTTTACAGATCGACCCAAGATTTGACACTGAAGAAAGATTTCAAGCGAGGCACGGAATTTTCGTCACGAAGTAGCCGACCGGAAGCCTTCCCGGAAGTTTCTCGTGGAAGGGAGGTCATTGTCCGTCGAGAAGCTCTTCCAACTCCGTCGTCGTCGATCGATTCCCGTCAAGTGAAAGAACGGTAAGTAAAGTTGACATTACTTTTGTTTCCTTCTCCAAACGAGACATTAAAAATGACAAAGTGATGAAAACGGATATTTTGTCAACTAGCGAATAATAACACTGCGTGACTTGTGTTGAAAAACAGATACGGGCGTCCGACTACGACAACATATGGTCGTGAACGCGAGGTTCGAAGATCCGAGCCAGAATCGCACAGAAGTAGCAGAGACAGTCACGCTCGTTACACCGAGAGTTCGAAGCCACCGGGATCCAGTGCACCTCGTAAGTACAGCGATCAAAATCAATTGGCGATCGAAAAGATTCGTATGTGCTCGAAATCTGGCCGTCGTTTGCGCGAAATACGGACATAGTGAAACCAAGTCGTAGTGTTCCTTGTTTCCCTCTGTTCTTTTCCTTTCGTTCTCATTTTTTTTTCTTTTTTTTTCGTTGAAACGGTAAAAGCATTCCACAAACACTCTAATCGCGTTACGGGACAGGCAAATGTTAGCAGTTTATAGTGGTTATTAAAGAAAGAAAAAAAAAACAAAGAAAATGAAAAAAAAAAACAAAGAAAATACGATCAACATATAAAAAGTATGTTTTATTAACGCGACCTCGCTACGGTACAAATTGTGACCCGATAGCGTTGAAGAATCTTTTATACGTTAAACGAATGAGATTAACAATGGCAATATTGTAATTCGCTATTCTAATCGTGTATTTGTTATGATAATCAAATAAAAAACAGACATTTGTCGATACCGCAAAACGATTGAGTTTTATTGTAGCAAGTTGTACCCGCACAATCAATCGATTTCTCCGTTCAATTTTTTTCTCTTTTTTTTTCTTTCTTTTTTTTTTCTTTTTCGACACGTGCAATCGTTTCAACGGTTGTTTTTTTTCTTTCTTTCTTTTTTTTCCTTTCTCACGTTCGGTTCTGTTGTTCTAATAGGTGAGAGCCGATACAGCGACAGTAATCGTGCGCCTAGTGGATGGCACTCTGGCCCACCGTCCACCAAATCTTTCAATTCCGTACCGAGCGGAGGACCTCGTGATCCTCGCAACGAACCATCCAGCTGGAGCAGTCGCTCTTCGGACAACGTTAATAGGTAAAATTTTGACAATGCTTCATTTCATGTTTTCGTTTTTCGAGAAAGCAACGCAATTTCTTCAACTAGCACTAATTTCGCCGGTCAATACGTTTTTCCGTCTTGAAACAAAAATTTTCGGAGAAAATTTGGAAAAATCACGAAACTCAATCTTCTCGATATTGCAATTTCAATGATTTCTCTTTGCTCAGAGGAAATTTTGATTACAGTTCAAGGAAAAAGGCGAAATAAATAATTGGATTAAAATATAGAAAGTACTGCAGACTTTTGGTATGCACGAATCAATGGAGCGAGAAAATGCCAGGTTTCTATCCGCAACAATAAAAGTTACTCTTGTTTTCGCAGTTGACCCAAAAAGAGCATCGCGGTTGCGATTACAACGGATAAAAACTCCATATTTCGTTTATTCATTATCGTAACTATTGTGTGTTTTTTTTTTTTTAAATTGTTTTCAACAGGTGGAGCAACTCTAGTAGCATGGGAAGCGGTTTGCGACATCCGGGTCCACCGATGTACCAGGGAGGACCGATCCAATCGATCGGATTGACAGCACCAGGAACTGTACCCTCCTACGATCGTTTCGAGCCTTACAAGTCATCGATGCCGAGTATAAGAAAATACTAAAAGAACAAAACGAGAGAATTGAAGAGAAAGAGAGATAGAAAAATCACCGTTTATCAATCGCGACGGATCAAGATCAAACGAGGATCACAAGGATCAATTGGAGAATGATCGAGTGTCCTACGTCAAATTCGCCTTGCCGAGAAAGAAAGAAAGAGTAAGAGTTTCAAATTTTATTAGTTTCCAAATATGGAGAGGAATGATATTTCGGTGGACGTTGAAAAACGTTGAAACAAACTAATGAAAAATGAATTCTAAGAAGATATTATTGAAGGAGAAAAAGTCACCAATCCGCTGAAACAGTTAATCACAGTGGAAGAATTTTTAACGAACGTTTATCGCAAATTGTGTGCAAAATAATAACTGAAAATTTCAAACTTACAACGATTGATTTTCGTTTTCCGTGTTCCTGCCGTCAATCAATTCTGTAGACGCCGACGTGTTTTTTCCAACCAGAAACTTGTTTTTATTCCTGTTGAAATTAAACTTGAAAATAAGGCCAATGATCGATACCTTGACAAAAATGACATTGGCCAATCAAACGATAAAATACTTCGGCTAGTTAAGGAATATTCGAGAGTGTGACAAAACGAGTGAGTTCATTGCGACGATCGTTCGATCTTCGAGGCGCTTAAGAACAGGACAATGTTCTTCGAGAGTACGTATCTTGTGAAAAACTGAAAATTGATGAATCGATACGTATAATGTGTACAGCATACGACTACTTATATATACGACGTTTATGTATATTTGTTAATAGACATTGTACGATCTCGATCAACTTGGGTGCGTAACAGCGCGATCCTGTGATCGGGAAATGACTCGTTGAATTCAAGTACACTCGCTTTTTCGACTCTTCGTTAATTTTAGTTTTTTTTTCTTCTCATTCTGCAAAATTTCACAAAACCCATTCCCCCGGTCTCATACAGAATGAGGCTTTTCTAATGCGAAGAGGAACAAAACTTACTGAATAGGCGCAAACAAAGATCAAGCACGAAAGTCGGGGTGTGTCAGAGTTGTACGAAAAAAAAAAACACTCCATTCGTACGATCTATAGTTCGTCGAATTGTTTTCATGATTTATTGTAAAATTAAGTTTCCGTGTTCAATTGAGTTTGGTTTCATTTTCGATCCCCCCTCTCCCTCACCTCCCATTATCGTTCAATATTACTTGCGTTACTCTAAGAGAAAGAAAGGGAGAAAAAAAGGACGGATGGATATATGCAACTATGTAGTACATGATAATTCCAATTATCCAAATAAATTTACAACTACCAAAATATTTGCAAGAAATTTTCATCGGCTCATATTTTCTTCTTATCCTTATTTATTTATTCCCAGTAATCTCAGAGGCCGAGAGTCATTGAAGGAGCATATTTGGGTGACTTGTTACGAGAAGTTTCGGATCCGGTATGAGGCGCCAGGTCGCTTCCCCCCTTTCTTTTTATTTTAACAAATCTTATGACGCTGACTTTCGAGAGTGACTGTCTCGGGAGAAACGCGCCCGTTTTTTTTTCTTCTCTTTTTTCGGTGACCAGATCCGGAAGGAAACTTGCCAGCGAATGAATACTTGAATGACATCGTTGCTCGACTGTAGAGGAATGGAATCAGAACATCGAAAAAAACAAATAGCTCCAGACTTTTCAAACGTTTGACATGCATGCTCCTCCCACGCATGTTTCTCAAAACCGGCACAAATCTGTTTCTCTTATTCATGCGCTTGAAAAACGAACATTTCATCTCTTGTCGCTTCTCCGATAATTCACGTACGAATGAACGCAAGTAGGCAACAACATTTTACCGATTATTGATTAAAACAATAGTGTCAGTGCAATGATACGGAAAAAATGGATTTGGTCAATGTTAACGATCGAAAAAATGGTAATTGCCGTTTCCAGAGGAAAAACTCGATTTGGTTAATATTTGATGAAGGATGTGAGGCCCGGATACGTCTTCGAGAAGGGGAAGGCCCAGGAAAGGAAGAAGGAAAGAAAAACGAGAGGGAGAGAGGGTCTAACCACTTTCCCTTGGCTCGTGCGAGGCGGGTGAGGGATGGCGCCTCTTCGGTGGCAAGGAGAGAGAGTAAGAGGTGTCCCGAGGAAGTATGTCGAGGTCTTTTCACGGACAGTCTTCGTCCGGCTGGGACTATCCTGCAACTACGAGTGCTCGGTTTTACTTCCGTACATCTACGACTAGTTTTTTTCCTGGCTCCTCGTCGGACACGTTGCAATGTGTCTTCCTGTGATTTATTGAGACGATTCGCGATCGCGATAAGGAAAATCATTTTTTTAACCCATTTTTATGATTTTCATCCTTATCGTTTCTTGTTTATATACCGAGCAATCTCGAATTCGCACGTGGGTGTTGTGAACCGTGGTTACTCAAGTTTGGAATGTCAGTGGACAAGGATCAGTGATTATTTCAATGAGGATGTCGCCAATTATTTTAGGCAAGTAAACAATTCCACTGTTTATCATTTTTTCAACTCTTCGTTTTTTTTTTCGTCTTTTTTTGCACTGCACATTTGCACCTTTCGTCGGTCGATTGATACAAACGTCTCTAATTTTCATTGCGTTGATTTTTATTGATGTATTTGTATTTTTCTTTGCGGAAGGTCCAGACATTCAGAGACTTGGTTGGCAGGGAATTTTCGAAATTGCAAACAAAAAAGACGGAGTTTTCGTTGGTCTTTATTGATTTATCAGATTTTTTAGTTACAACTAATAATGATTATGCATTTTTTAAATAATTTTGCAAACTGCTGAGATTTTGGGCAATATTTGCGATTGTTGTGTTAATTGTGTCGCGTTGAATATGGAAAAAGGAAAGAAAGTCAACACGTTCTCTTACGCGATCAGTCGAGTGTGTAAAATTCGTTTAACGCTGCTCACGATCGAACATATACGTGGGCACGCGTGAGCTTCGTAATTGCACTTTTTTCCGTACGTGTGAAATATAATTTTGCACGATAAAAAAGAACTTTGCTCTTTTTGTTCTGTTTGCAACAAGGTTATTGAATTTTCTCTCATTCTTTTGTATTTTTCTAGCGACGAGAATCCGTTCGCTATTGTTTCTGGTTTATCCACGCGATAAATTCAATGCGGGCTGAGCAAACTCTTCATTCGCAGAAATATAATAAAAATCTGGGTTACGCGGTTCAGTACATTCCTCAGAGAAACGAAAGAAGAAATCAGAGTTTTGTTGCGGTCATCGAGCATCAAGTTTCGAGTCTAACAAAAGTTTTTGATATAAAAATATCCAAAATAGCTCCGCCAACGACTATGAGTATCAAGCGACAACTGTCATATCAATTAATCAATTCGAAATGAAAAAATCGTCTAATTTTTCGTTGAATCATGAAAACTCTTTCGCGATTCGCTCATTTCTTTGTTCTCGAAATATCTTGAAATTGATAATTCACATTTTCGATTGATTTTCGGAATTTAATTTTAAATTTGGTCCAATTTATCTGACAGATTTATTTTTTTAACCCTAGAACGGTAACCTCATTTTTTTTTACCTATTCCTGTAACCTGCGGTCAGAAATGACCCCAATTTTTAAATATTCATTTCTTCGGTGAAATTTTACGAAAAGGGCTCAACTCGAGCTCATTCTTTTTGTTTTTTAATGCAGGATCACGTGAGCTTGGGGCACTTTTGCTTCAAGTCAAAAAATTAGTCAAAAATGCGGTAAAAAAAAAAAACATAACGGGAGAACGAAGGGACAAACGGCATGGATTTTTGAGTTGCCTGGGGTGGTTTTTGGCCCCATGTTACCGTGCTAGGGTTAATTGGGATCAAAATTATCCACCACCCGTTGTAGAGAAATGCTTCAGCATAATTTTGGGCTCTGATAGGAAAAGTGGAGAAAATTTGTTGCTGTAATGCCCGAACAGATTCACACTTTGCAATCACCGGCGAATTCCCAAAGATGAACAGGGCATGGAAATTTAGAATTCTTTTGAAATTTTGTTTCCAAAATTGAATTTCTTTGACTTTCGAAAACAACGACTTTCGTTCGCACACGATTGTTTGCGCATGCACTATTGCCAAGAATAACTTGATGAAGAATGTGTGTGAAAGAAAAAATTCGAGAAATTTGGAACTTTGAAAAAACAGGCTCGAATTACGATTTTGACGAATATTCGGGAGCGAACGTTGCACAAGGTTCGCAGCCGTGCATGATTTTTATTTCGGACACGCATCGCTTGAGACATAAAGGAAAAAAAGAAATTTGAACTAATTTGAGACTCGCTTAGGGTTGGATGGCGCGTGAAATAAAGGACGTCCCGAAGTCACACGAAGATTCATTATCGAGGTCAGAGTATTTTTTGCTGGTCGTCAAAAAATAAAGTTTCACTCGTTCCTTCCGATAGACCATCAAGATCGAAAAGATTCGCAATGAAAGAAAGAAGAAGCGAAGAAAAAGATGCCGCAAACTTTCACCGGGCCACACTAAACTCGATGCAGATCTTCCGAAAAAGGAGAAAAAGAGCTCCAGTTTTGTTTTGTTTTGTTATTTTTTTTTCTCAAATACTCGTGTAAAGCGAAATCTTATCACGACCGTATTTTTCCTCTTAATGTCCTCTTAACGTTTTATAACCGATATGCACGACGATACACACGAGATCGACCGAGAGGGAGAATTAAAAAAACTTGTTTGTATTCTCTTCCTGGTCTCTTGCTGTTATATTGCCGTAACCCAGATCCACGAGTGATTGTAAACCATCACCTGGCGCCTTTCCGCACAAACATTGCTGACCTCGATTGCATAAACTTCGAGTTCCATCCATTTTTCGTTTTTCCATCTTCAAATTTGTACGATTAGAAAAACAAACATTGCGTCCAACGATAAAAAGGAAACTCGTCCGAGTCGTAAGAGCGTTTGAAGAATGACGATCGCATCGAAGGGAACGCAGAGACACAAATTACCGCTATCGGTGAAACGTCAACTTACAAAAACATTCATGTCACCGTAATTTTCGGCCGAACGTATGCAAAGAAATAAATGTCTTCGAGAAGATATTTTCGAACGATTTTTATACACATAGTCGTAGGTGTACATTACCACAGATACACATATGTAAATAATTGTGGCCACGTATATATACACATATAGAGAGCGTTTGGATAGAAGGTGAATCATTGAGTTGAAGAAAGGCAGACTTTCTCGTCGGTTAACTTTCACCATCGATGGCGCGAATAGTCCGCAAGCCTTTGAATGCTCGTAGTATTTCCAATTGAAGAATCCTGTTTCCTCGCTCCGCCTATTTCCGTTACTTATCTCAATGCGACCACTTTTTTTCTCTGTACCTTGGCCCCGTAAAGCCACTAATTTAGCATTCAATCGAGTCTCAATTACAGTGACAACGAATATTTAAACAAACAGGTCTATACGTCTTCTCTGTTGAATGATTTACATTTTCATTCATATAGCCAATCACTTCGTTTCATCGCGATTCCGGTTTCCAATGATAATCATTATTTCAACGCTCATAGCAAAAAGTTACACCAATTTTATTCGAGCGGAAATTAAACTTTTTGCTTCCATTATTATTTAAAAAAATATCCGTATCGTCTCGAAAATCTTTTTTGCAAATTATTGAGTAGTGTCATTACGATGAAATCGCGAATCGTCGCGGAATTGCAAGTCTTTGAAGCGGGACCGAAGAAAAGAGATTCAAGAAGTCGCCTCTTCGAATCCAAAACCTACCGCAATATAACTTTCTTTTTTACAGAGCCAAAAAAAAAGTAAGACGTATACGCATACGAAACTCAATTCACCTAACGTAACATCGAGAGATGAATATTCACGTTGGAACTTCCGGGATTCTGAGAATAAACATTGAAGCAATGTCCTCCTGTCTTCCTTGACACATTTTCAGTTCTCCATCGCCGTGTAATAACCTACCGAGAAATCTGATCGAGCCAAACTCGCATTTGGAATTTCCATCTGGACTTTTTGACTCGTTGCTCAATGATAGTTGTTTGTTTATTACGTGGCGAGTTTCGAGATTCTTTCCGAGTAGAGAAACGCTTGGCAATCATGACGATTGCACCAAAAGTGTCTTCATAATGTAATTGGGTATTCCCCAAGAATCCAAGATGCTTTCTAACAATGCTCGACATCCTCGTGTCACAAACNAATTTTGACTGAATTTTTTCTTCTGAATAATTTTAATCTATTTCGAACTGTACCGGCTCCATTCACCTTCAAAAGTTAAAAAATAACGAATCTCAAAAGGCTCAAGCTTAGGCACCAAACATCACAATGTGAATTGAACTATTTGCGTAAAATTTTCATGTCTGTGGAAAAATAGCATTAACGGAAGCATTCCGAATTTTGTAGAGCCACAAAAAATAGAATGATAATTTTGCGTTCTATTTGTTACAGGATTATGTGTCGTACTTAATATTTTCTCGACTGCCACTTCGTACGATGCTGATTACAGTCAGCATTACAGTCAGCGTAAGTGAAGTTGGAATTTCAATTCAGCTGAGAATCCAGTTGCAGAAAAAAGTGTAAAAAGTTGATTGTTCGGTTTGACATGGTATTAGGATACAGCCCGAGAGTTCACAAGCCACAGTATCCGTTATCGGTGAGAAGGTGGACAGAGTCATGGGATGGACCACCGAGACGTGGACCTCTGTACCGGAGAGACACTCAAGGAATCTCCCATCCCACTCATTACGTAAAAGTGGTACCAGCAGCAGAGTCAGAAAAGATCGACCCGTTGATCACGATAAGCGAGACTCTTGGTGCCCTTAATACCGTAGGAAGTTACATAGTGAATATGACACGAGGAGTGGAGAATTCTGAAAGTCCTTCCAAAGAATTGCCATCAGCTATTTACACGATATCGAAGAATATTCTCGGACGTAATGTAACTGACAGCATTGCACCGCTCGTGCGTGGCGTTGGAATCCCTCTTCGACAAGCCGCCAATCGCACCTCTGCACCAGCAACTTTGAGCACTGAAAAACCCTCCGAGACTCTTGTCAACAGAGACAAAGAATCTGCAAGCTCTTCGTGCACCACAGCTGACGGTGGCCCAGGAAAATGTCAGGATCTCAGCAATTGTCCGCAATTGTTGCTCGATCTTACCAAATTGAGACAATCCTTGTGTTTCAAAAGTCTTTTTGTTCCTGGGGTTTGTTGTCCTGTTGAGAAAAACGACATTTACGGTTCAAGGTAATGATCCAATTGTTTTACTCATTCGAATAATCAAAAAGACAGCTCGTACGAACTCGTTGAAATAATTAAAAAAAAAACAAGAAGCATCTCCTAATAGCAATGGATAGAACTTTTGACCGTCGGATTGTATTTTTAGCCTGAGCGAAGTAGAGGATCGACATCACTTGTGGACTTGACTTGTATTTTATTTTTATTTTAGTCCTTCAGCAACGACTTCATCACCAATCGACAATTATCCAACGAGACCTCCATATCGTCCGACGAATCCACCGACCCCGAGACCAATACCTCTTTACCCTCTCGTGCCGTCTTCAACTTCATTGCCATCTGTTCCTATCGTTCCTGTACCCGATCTCGTTAGCAATTCATCCAACAATTTTGAGACTATTGAGACGATAGACAACAATTTCATTACCGACGACGAAGGTATGAATATCCTAATTCAGTTTATTCTTAATTATCGCATGCGAGTACATTGTAGCCGCGAATTTTGACGATTTTTAACCCTAGAACGGTAACCCGGGGTCATAAACGACCGCAAGCGACCTTGAATCCCACGTTCTTCTTAACGTTTTGCCGCATTTTTGTCTTATTTTTTTACTTCAAGCGAAATTGCCGCAGGCTCACGTGGTCCTGCATTAAAAACCGAAAAAAATGAGCCCGAGTTGAACTGTTTTTGTTAAATTTTACCGGAGATATTAATTTTTCAAAATTGAGGTCGTTCATCACCTCAGGTTATCGGAAAAGGTAAAAAAATGAGGTCACCGTTCCAGGGTTACCAAATTGAAAATACAAATTTTGCGGTTGTTTTAGTTCACGACAGCTTCGTATGATTTTAAACCGCAATGTCTGTCTTGTTTTTCCTAAAGAGTTTTTAAGCAGGAAATTTGTTTGTGAAATAACACGAACTTGAAATTTCAAGTTGCAAGTCATCCCCGGCCTGTTTTTTGTTGGTGTAATTTTTTGTTAATTATCTCAGAATGCGGTGTCCGGAACTCGGGCAAGTATCGTGTGGTCGGAGGCGAAGAGGCACTTCCCGGTCGTTGGCCCTGGATGGCTGCTATTTTTCTTCATGGATCTCGACGCACGGAATTCTGGTGTGGTGGCTCTTTGATCGGACCCAGACACATCTTAACAGCCGCTCATTGTACGCGTGATCAGAGGCAACGACCGTAAGTTTTTTCATATTATTCACACACGAAAAATTCGAACCGTTTGACTGTATCTCAGTTGTCATTGTGAAGTGCACATTTCCTTCGACCTAGAGTAGCGCCCAAATGTTCATTTTCATTTTTGGTTGTGCAAACATCGGAATAGTTATTTTTTTTAAATTTATAACCAAGACCAAAGTTTTCATTAAATTAAAAAATAAATTTGTATTGATCGAAAACCGAATAACGGTTCGATACCCTGCAAGTCCTTCGATATCCCTGATGGACAATGAGACAATTTTTGCAAGAAAGGTTGCAAACTTTCTGAAAACTTGAGAATGAGTCGGAAATTGAAAGTGAAGGGTTTACTCCAACGACGATGAAGAATGCCATCGTCGTCTCTGGAATTCGATTGAAATTGTTCACTTGTGGAAGGTCAAGGATAATAACGGTACACGCGTCGAGAGCTACAGTAATTTCCGGGACACTCTTCATGTGTTTGGATTCTTGTGTGAAAAAGTAGTTGGATTATGCGCAGATCGAAACTATCGAGTGATTTTTTTATATGTATGAACATATGAACTGAACCGTTGTTACGCTAAAAGAATGTTTAGTTTGTTATTTAGAACCAAATATGGTCTTCGTAGAAACAATGATTTTATTTTTTGCCAGATTTGCAGCTAGACAATTCACGGTTCGTCTCGGTGACATAGACCTGGAGAACGATGACGAGCCATCATCGCCAGAAACATACGCGGTTAAGGCAGTTCACGCGCATCCAAAATTCTCTCGAGTTGGTTTTTACAACGACATTGCGGTATTGGAGCTCAATCGACCGGTTAGACGATCGCCTTACGTTATACCGATTTGTTTACCTCAAGCACGTTATCGGAATGAAGTTTTCGCTGGTGCTCGACCAACCGTTGTTGGATGGGGAACGACTTATTACGGTGAGAATTATTCCTTTCGTTACTCGAAACAACAGAATAACAAACTGAAATTCGTCTTTCGAAACCATTAAACAGTTGCTCATAGTCAGCTTTTGGACCATAGAAACGGCCACTTCAACTTTAACGTGAGTTCGTGAAAGTCGCAAAGATTGAAAGTTTCATCAAGTTCCCTTAAGGCTATTGAGTTAAGGCTAGTGAGAAACTTGTTAATGTTAATTGTTCAATGAACAGCTTTGTAATTGTCGTGAAATTTGTACACGACCTCCCAAATACTTTATGTAAAAATATACAAAATTTAAAGAATTCCATCATCATTATTTTAACCACCTTGAGGGTTGAAATAAAAAATGATCAGAAACTTCTGAAAATTTTGTACGTATTCGTATGAAATATTTGAAAGGTCGTGTAAAAATTTCACGACAATTAGGAAGCTCGTTATTAAAAAATTCACATTTTGTTGAAAAATATTTTTCAAACAAACACAAAAAATATTCATCAATAAACTTCGTTTCGTTTTCGTTGCTTCCAGTATTTATTAATGTTCAATAACGAGCTCTCTAATCGTCGTGCAATTTTCACACGATCTCTTGAATCCTTCATACAAGAAAATACCAAATTTTAAGAATTTTCTTACCACTTGCGACTTGGGACTCAACGTCCTTAATATTGCTTTTTTGATTAACTTGTTTTTCCACTGCGTTAGAATGTCGGTTGTCATTGACGAATTTAGTTTGTCTCTTCTNTTTTGGACCATAGAAACGGCCACTTCAACTTTAACGTGAGTTCGTGAAAGTCGCAAAGATTGAAAGTTTCATCAAGTTCCCTTAAGGCTATTGAGTTAAGGCTAGTGAGAAACTTGTTAATGTTAATTGTTCAATGAACAGCTTTGTAATTGTTGTGAAATTTGTACACGACCTCCCGAATACTTAATGTAAAAATATACAAAATTTAAAGAATTCCATCATCATTATTTTAACCACCTTGAGGGTTGAAATAAAGAATGATCAGAAACTTCTGAAAATTTTGTACGTATTCGCATGAAATATTTAAAAGGTCGTGTAAAAATTTCACGACAATTAGGAAGCTCGTTATTAAAAAATTCACATTTTGTTGAAAACTATTTTTCAAACAAACACGAAAAATATTCATCAATAAACTTCGTTTCGTTTTCGTTGCTTTCAGTATTTATTGATGTTCAATAACGAGCTCCCTAATCGTCGTGCAATTTTTACACGATCTCTTGAATCCTTCATACAAAAGAATACCAAATTTTATGAATTTTCTTTCCATTTTCAATTTGGGACTCAACGTCCTTAATATTTCTTTTTTGATTGACTTGTTTTTCCACTGCGTTAGAATGTCGGTTGTCATTGACGAATTTTGTTTGTCTCTTCTTCTTGCCATTTTCCGTATTTCATTTAATATTTGAGTGAATTTGATAAACAGGTGGAAAAGAGAGCACTGTTCAACGACAAGCAGTTTTGCCTGTTTGGAGAAACGAGGATTGCAATGCTGCATATTTCCAGCCGATAACAGGAAATTTCTTGTGCGCCGGTTACAGCCAAGGGGGGAAAGATGCTTGTCAAGGAGATTCTGGTGGACCATTGATGCTCCGATCGGAGGGTAAATGGATGCAAATCGGGATCGTCTCTTTCGGCAATAAATGTGGCGAACCTGGTTATCCGGGTGTTTATACACGTGTCACGGAATACGTCGATTGGATTAAGACTAATTCTAAATGACATTCTTTTCTGTGATCAATCATAATGCGAATAATTAAGCCTCAGGGAACCACTTTCTATTCCGAAAAGAAGCGCGAAGATTCCACTTCGTAAAAGTGAAAAATCATTTTCCCATTACTCGTTCGCGAAAACTTGATTCATAGAGAGGAATAAAATTTGAAAAAACGTGCAAACATATTTATGGGTATTTGGATGACGAAAACAATTCGTTGCACTCCAACGCGATGCTCGCTACAATAAAAATCGTTGAAAAAGAGCTGCGTCGTCAAAGTGCCAATGAACGCGTGAAATCGGACAATTACTCTATGCCTTCTTTTCAATTTCTTTTTCGTATGCGGGAAAAGCCACGGTTTCGTTATTCGTCCCCGATTCCTACGCAAAAGCAATACGTACGAGATCCCATTGCAAAAATATTCGTGGAAAGACACTGAGCATACACACAGTTTCGCAGCGAACTAGGCGTAGCAAATGGTCATTGTGAACAATGTTTCTCATTATTTTGTCTTTACTCAACGTGTCCGTTGCTATTTATTGATTGCCTTGCAATTATTATTATTATCTTGATTTGCTGATTGCATTGCTCAATCCTTACGTACGATAACTCCGAATATTTATTTGATGCTGTCGATAAAATCAGGATTATTTGTACTTGTTGTGGCAATCATCCAACAACTTTGTTCACATTCTACAAATTGCTGTTCGCTCTCCAGCTCCGATATGATATGTATAAAAATGATTTTGTAAATATAATAATTAACTTTACGCGGTACGATTGCGAAGATGCAATATTGTGGCCAAGTATATTCAATGAATGAATAAATTATTTCAATGGAACGATGAAATAAAATTTCAAGCCCAAAAACAAGCACCTGCGAGAATAAGGAATTCATTTTTTTCTGCAACCGTCAACCCCTTTGGATCAATCAGTTTTGAAGGTTACAAAATTCACAGTGGTTCATTCAATCAAAAACAATAAAAATCATTTAAAAAAAAAATGAGGAAAAACTTTTCACCAAAAATGCCCAGTGGAATCATGAGGCTGAAGCTGCCAAGTTTGTCCGAAGGGGATTTGAGGAGTATTGCAAAGAGAATGATCGGTGGTGCACTGAACGATCGAGGTAAAAATACAAAAATATATGAAATTATTTTTTCACGAGATTAAAACACTAATTTAATGATTCACAAGTTTTTCGATAATATTTCCGTAAAACTATCTGTCTATTTTGATGATTACCAAGAAGCATTTGGTTAAATAATTATCCTTCATTTTTTCGTGATTTTGGAATTATATTTTCGCTTCGTTTTACGATTAACGAAAAGCAACGACACTGACCAATGCTCTGCTTATTTCTAGAACAAATGGCAAAGCTACATCGGGCGATTTACGAAGAATTGTATTTTCAATTTCAACAAAAATCCGAAGAGAACAAAATTGACAAGAAAGTGATAAACGTTTGGTCCAAAAAGAATCCAATTGAACAGGGTTGGTCAAGTGAAAATGCGCCTCGTAGCATGGAGAAAGACAAAGACCCCACCCAAAGTGATCGTTTGGTGGTGAATTTGGCTGTCGAAACTGGAAACGTGAAAAATCGAACTAAAAAATCAGTAACGATGAAGCTCAGTGAACAAAGTTGGAACGAATCGAGGCAGAAAAACGAAGAAGCCTTTAACATTTGGAAAAGAGAAAAAACAAAGACCTTAAGACGTTTACGTAAAGAGGAACGTATGAAAAGACAACAACAATTGGCTACTCAGCAAATCGCATATGAAAAAAGACGTGCTACACACGAGGTTCGCTCTAATTTTCAAATGAACTTTATAACGTAATAATATAAAAAGATGGTGAAAATCCTCGTGGTGGCCTTGAAAATATTAACTGACGTTTGACGTTGTTCCGCTAGGCTTACAAACGCTGGAAAATGATAGAGGCACCTCAACGTAGGGTTAAAAAATTGGTAAAAAAAAAAATCGCCACAGACGATTGCCTGATGATGCTGGAACAGGCAAACGAGAAAATAGTAGCGAATGAAGCAGCTTTCACTTATTGGAGCAAACAAAGAAACGATCAATCCAGAGAACAATCGCAACAACAAATTCGAATGTCAACTCGTGACAGTGCATTGAAATTCGGAGCCTGGCTGGATCGCCTGGACCTGGTACTGCATGAAAAATATATGCGAGAACGACGCTACCTCGTTCGATCTTTTTACTGTCAACCGGCATATTATGGTTCAGCTGCTTTGTGCAGCTGATTTTAATTCAGGTTTCAAGAATATATAAAACAGTCTGCGTGTCGAGTCGTATATTTCATTGAAATATTTACAAACGATGGGTCGGTTAAACAGATTCAAAAAAAAATTATTTTCTTTCGTGGATTCAAGAAACAGTAAACGAGCAACGGGATGAGCCGTGGTACATCGAAATCTCTCAAAATGTTGATAAATGTACGAAAGCGTAGAATTTTACGCAGTCGGTTTTCATTTCGCCAATTATTTTTTTCTAGTTTCTTTCGAATTGGCGTCATTACAATTTCCTTGGCCAGTAAAAAAAAAAAAACAAATGTAACTTTGCTCAATGAAGGACTTGAACGGTCTTGGTCAAAGAAAAATGTTTAAACAATTTATTCAGAGACGATAGTTGCAAAGTATTGAGTGAAAAAATCTGTTTCTCCAATTTTTGGTATAATTTTTGGTATAATTTTTTGTTTGCTACAAGCAAGTGATGGAATTACTTCGTTATTCATACAGGAATTACTTGTCAGAGTTGTCCTCGTTCGTGAAATTCGTGTTATTTGTCTTTGTCGCTGTCTCTCAAATTGAGTAGAGCTTTTTCTACCAAATCTCCTAGATTTTTGGGTAAATCTGGTAAATCAATTGGCAAAGAGTGCAAGTTTCGTTTGATATTGCTGGATGGCGCACTTGAGTTTATTTGTTCGCTAGCCCCCAGACCATCTTCACGTTTTTCGAGATTATCCGATAGCGTCGATTTGGTCTCAAATTCGGAATTGTTCAAGTCAACGTTCACTAGAAATTCGGCGGAATATTATGTTTTTATTATTATTTTTCTTGCCTAATAATGAACAATAATAAATTTACCTGCCGAATCAACGTCAGCCCCAACGTAACCCTCGAGCAATTTCATCGTCGGTGATTGTACTGCGTTGTCCAATTCGCAGATTCTTGATGCCAAAATTCTGTAAATGATTTTCGGCTTTAAAACTAAATTCAAAGCGAGGAGAATGACTTTCAAAAATTCTAGTTGGGCCAGGAATTATGCAGCGTCTCGATCAATCGTTCAAAATGTAAACTTGACTCATTGCTCGTTTAGTCCTGGTAATTAATTTAAAAAAAACGTATTCGAAAAAGTCGAGCACGAGAGAATCTCCGTTTTGGTCGAAGCAGTAAAGTAAGCAAGGAACATACTTGTTGGCTTTTTTCTGATGAACCAGGGCGAGAGTTTTGTCATTTAAAGCTTCGAGCAGAGCCGCACAGAGCCGACGTAGATCGGATAAGGCAGCAGCGGATTTTTGTGGCGGTATTGTTGTCGCTTGTTGCAATAATTGTTCAACTTTGATAAAAGCAGAAGAACATGAAAGAAAAATAGATTATTTGAGCGAATTGTTAAAATCACAAGTTTCGTTATCGAGTATCGTAAATTTAGTTTACCTTGCTTATACGTCATGACCGTACCCGCGGCCGAATTGCCACCTAATTTGATTGTTCCTTTCGTACGTTTACTGTCCAACATGCCCTAAAAAAACATACGCAACGGGATCACAACAACGATCGATACGAAATCCATATAATTATTCTAAAATCAATAAATCAATGTCATTGTCGAACGACATTGAATTATTGTGCGTAATCAAATTGTTTTTTATTACATTTTCGAGTTTTGTCCGTTTGAACTGAACATATGCTTCGAGATTATGAAATTATTAATGAACAGAAAAGTTGCATTTCATTGAAAAGCATTGTACCTTGTATTTGGAAAGAGATTGCCTCGCTAGCTCTTTTTCCTCCTGCAATTGTTGCAGTCGTTCTTGTAAAAATCTGCAATTCCAAAAACTTTTTTACCAACGACCCAAAAATTCGACACCATGGAAAAGTCAACACATTATTCAATCCTTATTTCTCGGAGGAATAAAGCAGCGTGAAGTACCTATTCTCGTTGATAAGAGCATCAAAATCTACCGTCGTTGTTGCGCTCAAAGCCTGTGACAGTTGGTGATTGAGGCGATGAGCCTTGCACTTGAAAGCATCTCGTTCAGTTTCCAATTCATGTTTCTCATCCAGTACAGCTTGCAAATCAGTTTGAAGCTGTGTGCACTGTTGAATCAATTATTTTCGTGTCAAACAAACGTTGAATCGTTCTTGGCGATGAATTCTAATGGAAGAAATGTGAAAACTTGTGGGATTTCATTCAACAATTTACCTTGATATTCATTTTTTCTAATTGTTCAATCATTTCCTCTCTTTGATGAACATCCGGTGCCAATTGCGTGTTATGTTCGACGTTCGATTGATTACTCGCTCTGAGAACTTTTATATCAGCCTGGGCATCCCCCAATTTTTGTCTGAGAGTTTCTACCTGTAGCCTCAAGCATTTGTTCTGTTCTCTAACTTCCATCAATAGTTCCATCGTCCGAATCTCGTTGTCGGTACTGAAACAACTCAAACGATTTGTATCAAGACATGCTTAAAAGTTTCATGCTCAAAAGTTTTAAGGGGAGTTTCCAGCCTTCAATTTTCTCCGAAATTTGTAGTGGAAACGAAACAATTAAAAATTTACAAGAATTTCGTAGTTTTTTCGTAGGCAAGACTCGTTTTGGCAAAATAATTAATTCCCTCTTACTCCCGTGACAAGTGACATTTTCGTTTTGAGACAACGAATGTGTTTCGCAACTCAACGTCGAGCAACCCAATCTGGACACCCCATAACGTTTGCATTTAATTGCGTAGTCGCAACTCAACGCTGTTGACTAGAGGCCATTTGTGATTAGGTCCGTTGCTCAAAGTTACTCAACGTTGAGTTGCTCTAAACACACTCAATATCTCCAGGAGCGCTTTGATATTGCTAGTGAGCTAGGAGCTACGCGCTGTACCAGCTTGGGCCTCAATTTCTGGAGTAAAAAGCTAGTCGTAGGGTTTTTTTCAAAGTCAAATCGTATCGTACCATTTAAGGTCATTATTCTCATTGGATTGTTTCTTCATGTGGGACAAGCGTACTTGTATCTGTTCAGCCATGAGTTTGAACTGGTCGCGTTGAATTCTGCATTGGTCCAATTCTTGGCTCAATACATTCAGAGCCTCTGATTTAAGCTCCAACTTTTTTCGGAGCATAGTGTTCTGCGTAGTCGAAAAAGAGAAAGCGATGACAGAGTTTAATGGATTTTTACCAACGTACGGATTAATGAGAATTTGATTCGAGATATTCGCAGTGGCTAGTCGTCCGGATAGTCGGATGAATAATTTTCGTCCGGACACGCTTTATCCAATGATATCCGCTTTATCCGGACGAACAAGGGTTGCCTATTCGTCCGGATGTGCTTTAGTATACGAAGTATCCGGACGAGTAGGCACAGCCTTCGATATTTGCATTCCTTGGAAACATACTTCGATAACGTGATTGTCGTTGCAGCTAGAATTCGCAGCGATCGATGCTGAGCATCTGCTCTCGACAGCTCTTGCCATTTTGGAACTATTGTTCGAGATGTAATCGAATAAAATCAATTAATTGAGCTTAATTGTTTACAATGTCCCCACTCTGTTTATTCGCAACTGTCACTATTTGTGGTTATGTTTACATCGTGATGAGAGTAACGCGACGGTGCTGCCACGGTGTCTCAGCGCGCCCTCGCCCCTCGCGCCTCTCGCTCGCGCAACATTCGCCGCTCGGCCCGCTCGCCGGCAAACTCGATACTACGTGATTCATTTATCTTTTGTCGTTAGTCATTTATCACTCGCAAAGCTCAATTATTTTGCACATATTAAAAATCATAAATCAATCATAGTATTTCATACATCTGCGTTTTTCATCGCGAGTGGTCGTTATATTGGGTTTCTTGAGTTGAAAAAATTATTTCAAAAGTTGCTTGACTAGATAGTGAGTTGCGACAGGGCGCTTACGAGCCAACTACCAATCGCAGCGCTTCAACGAGACGTTTGATTTCACTCGCGAAAAGATAGTCGCTGCGCTGTTTGTGAACACGACGAAACATCCCCGGCGATCGACAGAGAGAGAGAAAGAGAAAAGGACGGAGAGTGAAACGGTGGAAAGAAAATCGCTGCACGACACCCGGCACATTCGTTCACCGACAATTCGCAGTCGAACGTCGAAAAAGGATCTTCAGGTGTAAAACATCCCCCGAGTATCATCACAAGCATCGTTAGAATGACGTCTACCGGAACTTTCCAAGGATTAACCGGGGATACCCGTAAATCTAGCAAGTAAGTCATGTTTTTCGCAACATTTTTCATATCCTACTCGAAAAATTTTTCTCATTTATTCGCATTTCTGGTTTTCTCGAAAATACGATTCTAACAAATATCGTGCGATGCACACAAGATCGAGAGCATCGAGAGCGCCTATTTTGTCCTCGGTCATTACTCCTTGCGAATCTATCACTAATGCATACATTTACGTACATGTGACGAAGCGTCCAAAGAAAAAACTTTCAAAATTTTCGAATAGACATTTTGAAAGGATCGTGAAAAGTTATTCAACGAATTTACAGTGTTGTGACAGCCGGAAATCACGTACAATTTTCGAGAATTTTATTCTGCCTCTTATAGACGAATTGCGAATCGCATTTTCTTTTGTTTGTTATTTCGCGCATTTTACGATCCTTTGTCTTTCTGGTTAACGACGGTGTGCACACCTTTTGGTGTTCGAGGCACATCTCAACATCGGCCTTGCAGAATATAGCAACCGTTTGTACAACGCTCCGAAGCATCAGTACGAACCGGATATATCCAGATAGATCCTGAATTTTCTTTCTCTCTCTCTCTCTCGCGCGCGCGTTCTTTCTCGCGTGCTCCGCAACGTTTCGCGAGTTCTTGGACCTTTTTTCTTTAAATTTGTTTTGCAAATCTAAAAACGGGCATCCACTGAATGTCCAACGTATTTCAATGACCCCGGCTCTGGACTACGGAATTTTCTCTCCCGAAAATATGTAGGTAGCAACAAAGCACAGGCCAAATGAGTCTCCGAGCAATGCATTTTTTTTTCCTCTTACGATGAGTGACCATTCCGCAAATACTTGCGCACCTATCGCCTGGTGTTTTTTTGCGAATCACTCATTATGTTCAGAGGTTATGTTTTTCGAAATGCTCATTACTCAGAAATTAACGCTTCCCTACCGATGGAACGTTTCTGTTTTTCGCTAGGCTTCTTGCTCTGCTCACTCGGTCCTCGAAAAAATAAATTCTGGTGAATCAGCCGTGACGGGGTGGGGGGAAACGTATAGTCGATAAGCATCTTACCGGCGTTTATTAAAACGCCTCATTCAATGCCACGAGTTCGTAAATACGAAAAATCTTTGACATTATTTATTCATCTTTTTTATTTTCGTTTTGTTGACTAAACAAACGTTTCATAAATAAGAAAATGGAAAAAAATGCCACGTAAAATGTTTGCGATTCTTGATAATTTCTGTAAATAACGAAAAACTTGGTATCGTGCGAATCCAAATTGGTTCCATAAAAAAAAACCAAATTCAGAACGTCGTTCGAAAATGAAAAATGAGCGAATTAAATTAATTCCAAGTTTTTTAAATGTGATAAAATTTCGACGAAAACGGAGAGTAGGGAAATAAAATTTTCAGGGTGTCGGCTCTGGGGTGTGTCTTTGCAAAGAACTCGTCGCGTTTGCTCCTTGTTCCTGGAATTTTTGTTTTTTCGTTTCCACAAGTTTACACAGCACTTGGACGCCCAAGCGAATTAGAGTCACGCGATATAATGAACGTCGGAGGTTTTATTTATTCAGTTCCACGATGTCCTTTTTTTCCACCCTGTCCCTGGAAATGCAATCCACCCTCACGACGATTCATATACTCAGGCTTCGAGCATGTGATGCTCGAAAATGCGACAATTCCTTTCGTAACGCATAACCAAAACATATGCTTCGTGTTTTTTCGTCTCTCTTCGTCCGTTGGATTTTCATATCATTTGACCTCGCGCATTTGATGATGTTTTTTATTGCGTTGAGTTAAATCGACTTAATTGAGTGTGTCGTAATGTTTGAATCGTTGACGAAATCTCATGTGACATTAAGTTTGTGTACAGCTCGTTGCAAGAGCAGTGAGGGACAGGTGCGAGAGTCGGGCAGAAAGTGTTCTTTGTAAAGCCCCATGGTGAAGCCCGCGGTGGTGACTCACTCGTCGTCTGCTCGACATACGCGAGCCAACCTCCCTCCTCTCTTCCCTCTCCTTTGCTTTCGCTCGTCGCTTTTTCTCTCGTTCAGCAGCTGTGACCGTTGGATAATTATTGGTCTCTCGACCTACCGCCAAATTCGTATGAAAACTGCTGCTCTTTCACCACTACTCCGAAAATCACGAACTTGCAATAAAATTAATTTAGTCCCCAGCGCGACTAAAATTCAGCTTTATTTTCATCCATTTACAACTCGTTATTCAAACTTTATTTACCGTTCGTCGAAATTTTCAAATTCATAATTATTTAAAAAAGATAATGAAACATTGAAAATTCGATATTCGAGGTTTGAGGATATGAATAAATTAGATGAATTCAAAAATTCGATTTCTTTCGACCTTTTTTTGTCATGAATGGAAATATAAAGCAAATGCTCGACGTTGTTTTTTTTTTTTTTTAACAAACGCGATTAAACGTCGGAATTTTCAAATTCGTAATGATTTTAAAAAGGTAATGAAACATTTGAAAATTCGATTTTGGAGGTTTGAGTCTATGAATTATTTTTTGTTATGAGTAGAAAAATATGAAAAAAAACTGGTCGACGTTTTTTTTTTAATTTAAATAAACGCCCTTAAACGTTAAGCGTTTCGTGTGAATCGAGTCGTGACACATGCACGTTTTCATATCACGTGCAGACGCAACGTTGTTGATTAATTATTACGTACGTAGAGTGCTCTAAGGGTGAGGACAGAGGGACCAGAAAAATAAACGAAATTACCAGTTTCACTGTCGCGACATCGAGGGTAGAAAAAATTGAGTTACGTCTGTGTGTTTTCGTTGGGCAAAAGGGAGACGAATCGATAGAACGAGGGGATATCCAAGTCTCCACAGTGTCTGGGTGCGTGTTTCGCAAA
This sequence comes from Hyposoter didymator, assembly GCA_037952995.1. Taxonomy (NCBI): domain Eukaryota; kingdom Metazoa; phylum Arthropoda; class Insecta; order Hymenoptera; family Ichneumonidae; genus Hyposoter; species Hyposoter didymator. The sequence continues at coordinate 2,132,953 of JBAJMU010000003.1, forward strand.
TTTTATTCCGGACGAGAGCAGCATTATGATTTTATCAGATTATTCACCTGCGCGATTCCGGAGTTGGTCGTACATATCGACGGATGGGAAACAAACCAAGGTTGCTGTTACTCAAGCTTCGTGCAAATACCATCAGATCGCGCCAGTGGTTCCCATCAACAAATTTCCTGTGACACGAATAAAAATCGAAAACGAAAGAGAACATTTTTCATTTTTTACATTCTCATCACCGGAAAAATACGCATTCGAAACTTTTCCTGGAGATGGAATTTTTCATTTATTCGATAATTCGCCTTTTTGGATAGTCTGGCAAGAAAAAAATTTTGAACCAAGAACATTTGATTCTCTCTTGAAAATCTTAACGAGAATCCGTTGCCACTGGAATTTTTCTGCATTCGAATTTTTGCAAATCGTTCACGACCGCATCAGAATTTTTCAATCAATTTATTCATCAAGTTGCAGCAATTATTGTGCTAATTGCTTAGAGTTAAAAATATAAAACAAGCGAGAAAAAAGTCTTCGATTAATTTGCATCGATTCGGAACGCGCGCGAGACTAGGCTCACAAATATTAACTAAACAAGTCGAGTGCGTTCTGAACGTCCACACAGACATTCACCCATACATCCCGATAGTATGCACGCGCGTCTAAATATAATGGTGCTCATTGTGCTCCGTTGAATCGCCCGAATTGCGGACAGTCGTTGTTCTCTAAAAAAAAAAAAGGAAAGAAAAGAAAAAAAGCCGGCTGTCGCTTTGGCAATTCTCACTTCCGCGTCGTCGACTCCACGAGAGAAATTCATTCTACTGGCAAAAATTATCGTAGCTAAAATGCGAGAAAGAGTGATGTACATTTACGAATATGACGGAGATGGAAAAAAAACCGTGTCGTTCTTTAAACCCTGCAATTTTTACGTTACACTCGTCCAACGATTCATTGCGAACGAATAATATGTTTGGGCACTGCTTCGCGCATTCGAGGGAATTTTTTTCCTTAATAGTTGCCATTTTTATTTTATTGGCCCCAAAAAATAAATTTCTTCATTCGCAGAATTCAATTCTCGTCCCAGCGTCAATTTCCAAGTATTTTTCTGCTTTTTCAATGCCAACAATTTCACTTGGTTTGTAAAATCGATTTGTGTCTTCTGGTAAAACGTTAAACGTTTATCATACGGGAACTTGTATGGCGATGATAAATCATTGAATGTCATGGAACGCCCGAAGTGCAATTTCGTGTAGGCTGTGTGCACCACTCCTGGAATATCATCCTCGTCCGCTTGTCCAAACGCAAATGAGACGAGGGAAAAGAGAAAACGAGAGAGAGGGAGAGAGTGAAATAGGAAAATATTCACAAATTATTCAGGCTTCAAACTGCTAGCCACGTACAATGGTCTCGAAAGCAAAAATTGACTGAGCTTTGACCAGAAAAATGTAAAAATTCGACAGATCATAATCGACCCCTTAACCCGAATATATTGAGTTAAAAAATTCCAAACATCGATTTTAACATGTCGAGGTCTCTGAAATAGAGGTTCGCATAGTTCGTACAACAGGGAAACGATCGTAGCGACTGGAAGAAACTGAATTTCACAGGCACGAACGATGGAGACTCGGTGGAGATTCTCGACGTTTGATCTCGTAGGTTTTTCTTGTAAATTTCGTTCATTTTTTACCTGCTATGATTGCGGTTGAGCTGTATATGTATAGTGCACGTTCCTTCTAATCACGATCGGCGAGAACTGGCTCAATTCAGCCACGATTCGCTCCAGCGATTTTAAGGAGTCTAAGAATCTATAATATTACCTTTTCCTATCGTTCTCTCGTGGACGTAGCTCGCTCGTCGATTGCGTCAGGTGAGAACGGTAGCTCGTAGACACAGCTCGCCAATGCCAACACTTAAATTCCAAACGAGCTCATATATCGTACAGAACGAATCGCGAAAAGGTGTTGAGCCTTATCGTCCATAGACGTGTGTATTTCCTTCTATTTATCTGTATGCATTTGCGAATAAAACACATATCCAGAGCAATCAGTGAGCCAACGTGCTTATTGAACGTGTTCCTATGAAATCTTTCGTATAAGTTTCAACCGCAGGAACGATCGCGCAGAATGAAACGCTTACTCTCTCAATTCGTTTTTAACGGCTGTCAATTAATCACATTTAATGAGTACATTTGCCTGCTTGAAAATTTGCAACATGCTTGTATAACGAAATAATCAACGAGCAATTATTTCGCCTTTTGTCATAATATTTCCTGTCATTTAAACAGAAACTTTGTGATTTACAATGTCGAGCGAGAAACGCCGAGAAACTATGTCATTACTTTTTCAAATTCGAATATGGACAATTCCGTGATCGTTTATTAATTTTTATAGAAAAGCACAACATTTTCATAAATTAATTGTCAACTATAAATGGAATAGCAAAATGATTCTTTGCTTTTTCTTTCGATAAGTGACACTCGCTCGTTGTTTGCTTTGATAAGTTGAAATCCCCGCCGGAAATGAAAGAATCTACGTCGGGAAATCAACCGCAATGTTGTGAGACTCGTTGTGGCAAGATCAAACGCGCTCAATAGTTTTTTTCGAACTGTAGATTTTGTTTTTATCGCGTTGCTGGTTGGAAACTTGTTCCTTTCGGGCGAGAATCATGATGAGGTGCTTTTTTACGGAGAGATCATTTTCAATGAAACTTTTTCGAGGATTTGATAGAACTGAGTGTTTCCGTCGATTGTACTTTTTCGAAAATTCTCTTTTTTCCCAATTTGTTTATTATATTTCTTGATAATTTCAAAAGTTTTTCACATTCTTTATACTAAATTGTAAAAAATTCTGCGGTTTGTTAAGTCCACGATAATTTCACAATTTGTGCATGAAATTTGTGCTGAAATTGAATAAATCAAATATGATTGAATTGGATTTGCTCGAAAACGGTTCCAAGTTGAAATTCGGGCAGGTACGACGATCGCGTTCGGTTTTCGAGGGAATTGAGTCTCGTCGTTTAACATTTCTCTCTTCGTGCTTGATCTCATTAAAATGAAAATCGCGGGAATCCTGCAGAGACAATAATCTCTCGATGTTTCTTATACATGAACGATGCTTATCATGAAAATAATAATAGTTATTGAATAAATATTATCATTGTGAAGAATAACAATGAAAATAATATGAATCGTTGTTACGATTGTTATAATATCTCGTGGAACTGCAAGGACGAAAGAATTTTCTCGGATTTTCAGGATATCGTATCGCACGAGCTTTATCATTTCCGTTCCACATTGTAAATGCGAGTTTATCATTTACAGAGTATTTATTACGGTTGCCTCGGAGAATATTATGAGAGTCGATGCTCTTGAATGCTTTGGACATGCCTTTTTAATTCTAGACTGTTCATAGTTCTCATCAACGAATTGGATTCAAAGCCAGTAAATCTTCCTCCGCTATAATTCATTACAGTACAAAGTCGCGATACTTTTCTTATCATGAACTTTCGGAATAGAAACAATAAGTAAAGAAAACTCGTTTATTATCGGGACGGGACGATTGTTCCGTATGAATCATGCGCGAGTTTCAATGGAGATTCGCAGGCACACAAGACATTTCTCACGTTTATTTATCATTCTACTAAGAATTTTTATTCATTGATAAGATACCGTAAGACTCATTTCAATGTTTGCAGCGACTCATCTAATTATTCCTTTCCTCTTGAGATTTAAATTAACACAGAAACTAGTCGAACTTTTGTCACGTTCGTTCGAGGGTCTCTGAGATAAAAGTAGAAAAAAGTGAGGCAAAAATTTCGAAATGGTAATTCAGTTTACGCGATGCAAGAAAATCGGAAATCGAGGGACTCGGAGATAAAAGTAGAAAAAGTGAGGCAAAAATTTCGAAATGGTAATTCAGTTTACGCGATGCAAGAAAATCGGAAATAATTAATTCTAATTTTGAATTATTTTCGGAATGACCTTGAATATCAGGCAATTTAGGAGATGAGTAAGAGTCGGGGAGAAGGATTGATAGGAAAATATATATTTCGTGTATTTCGATAGATTTTGTTGGTATTTTTCGAAACTTGAATGCTATATCGCTCGATTCTCCAACGCTCTCATGCTAGAAGGTTTTTTTCCTCTTGCCCGTTATCGTTATTACGTTGCTCGTTTTTTTCTTATCTCGTTGCCTCCCATTTGCGAGGAGTCCTGTTGGCCGTCAGGTTCCAGGAATCATCGGCCGACTACTCCTTCATCTGCGCTGTTTTTCTCTCTCGTTCCGGCACAAGAAATACCACAAACTCCCGTAGTTTTTTCGTCGTGGTTTTATTTTTCCTTTTATTTCATCTTTTCCTCATCATTCCGTTTGCTCGCATTATTGTTCGGATGACGACAAAAGAACAGCATAGCGCTGTACGATGTATAGAACAACGTGAAACTATGTTCGTCTCGTATTTTTACGCGACGAAACGGGCCACATGTATTTTTTTTTCATTGTTCCACGTTTTTCCATCTTTCTCGTTTTCTGCCAGTTCCATGTTCGATAGTTGCCATGTTTCTGGGACCGATACTCAGCGAAGCGATATAATTTTTCTGTTGAAAAACGAGCGAATTTCTCTTTGGCGAGCGTTCCTTAGCGGCCGGCTGAAAAGTTGAGAATTCCGCGAAAGTGTAACATCGAAAGCGTGTCTTATTGCAGAGACGTAGAAAAATTGAACGAATGTACGTCGTTTCGATGATGATTCCCAATGACGATGATGATCTGTGGCCAGAACGACTGCTGTGAAAAATGTATCCGAGTCAAGCTGTGACCGAGATAATCGTGTGAAAAGAATGTTCGAAAATGACGACAAGTTGTATCGTGCTGTGAGCTCTGTTAACAAAGGATACATTAGAGAATGGAAAATAACTCGGATATCAAGAGATATAATAGAAAAAAGAGTTTGGGCGGGAGAAGAAGACAAAAACGAGATAGACACGTGGTGGAAACGAGAAAGAGGAATGGGAAAGAAAGAAAAAAGGAAACTGAGATTGCTCTGTCACGTTTTTCATCAGACATCCGGCGATGATGCTCCTGAATGGACACGCATCATTAATGACTCCTGGAATACAGCCAGACGTCGTATTAATACGAGAACATAAGTTTGGAGCATGATAAACGATATACAGATCTGTACAACACATACAAGGTTTCAAGAGTCTCCCCTCTTTCTCTCTCTTTCTTTTTCTGTGAAAAATCATGGATGTGGGTCCTGTTACCTAAATATTCAACTACTTGGAAAACCTCTTGAGAAAAATATTCCCAAGTTGATCGAGACACGTTGCATTCCAGACGCAGGAGCATTAGAGATCAAAGTTCATGGGTGTTTCGTGCTCTAGCCAAGTCTCTATTCCTACCAAGATTTCATGCATCCCGAAACTTGTTTAGCTGTTGACCGTTTCTGCAATAGTAAGAATCTCAGTAAGGCACGTGGATTTTCATAATTTTCATATTATTCAAAGTAGCTTTCGTTTGAGTCGATTTTCCATGGAGGATTCTTTGTTCAGAGCTGATTGAAAAAATAATCGATGTTTTAGTTACTTCAACCGCGTCGTGTTTACTCGAAGTTCGTACATACAAAAATATCGGCGTGAATGGGGAGAATAATTATGAGAGTCCGTCGTCAGAGGATGAAAGTGTAGGCAAGCGGTTAAGAGCCGAGGATTGGACATCGTGTCCTCGGAAAGACGATAAAGAGAGAGAGAGAGACCTACCCCACGAAAGGAGGTGATAGAGGAAGAAGGAAAAGAAATGAGGAGGGAAAACAGAAAGAAAAGGGAATCGAGTGTGAGCATCATGCCTAATGACAGGTCTCGAAAGTTCTACAGAATCTTCGAGAATACACGCCAACTTCTTTGTCGATCTGACTTACCATACTCTCAGTATTCTCGTGCTTGAAATCAGCCATGTGAATTCTATAACACGACGCATCAGATGTCCTTGATTGTAGTGCATTTTGGGGCTGGTTAAATTACTAAAATAAATTGACGATCGATATGCAAATAGTTACGATTCTTCGATTATTAGGTTTATCAACGGTGCAAACTTTGTTAGCGTTGCATAGTCATTATCTTTACGGGAAGGATTCCCTTGCAGCACTTTCGATTTTTAAATTTTTTCCTCGCTTTAAAAATTCATTACAATCTGTAGAAAATATTTTCCATTTTTTAAGCTTGCACTGCGAAAGCTCAAGAGCCACTAGGAAGTATTTGATATCTAGTTATTTTCAATCGCGTTTTTTCCAATTTTTTTCTGCCTCGTGCAATGTACCGCAAAAACTGATTGAGCTATCGACTTTAAGTTTTGCGCAGATATTCTTTAAGAGGTTGGCCATTGCATACATGAGGAAGTTTCTGATTAATTATTACTAAAAATATTGTTTTTCACAATTTGTGTATAAAAAAATATAGTCATTAAAATATTAACTTTTTGAAAACGCGAATAGTTGTGACAATGTACGGAAAAGTCTTTATTGCAAGCCTACGATGTATACGACAATACTATAAATTCCAGTCTCTTCCATTTTGCTTTAAGCTATAAAGCGTCAATGAGAACAAGACTCGAGAGCGAAAAATCAGGTAACAGAGAAAAAATGTAAAATTTGTACCTGAAAGGCAGGGAATTGAGCAATTTTTTTTCGGGATTCGTGGGAGAAGAAAGAAATATTGAAATATGAATTGAAGGCGAAAAGCCGGCAGCGCTGACCGGCGTCGTCTTCGTGGTCGATCCGTGCGTCTGGTTGCCGGGCGTTCAAAACGATACATACGTCGCGCCTCTACACACGATTTGCTGTAGCAGTCAAAGCAGCGGCAGCAGCGGTGTGCAAGCAGTCACCACTACACGTGCGAGTATATACGGGCGTCGGTGGCGAGCACACGACCCACGATCTCCTTCAGTACGTACCCGACGAAGAACTACGAAAGACGGGCGACGATCCCGGCTCGTTTATGTATTTAAAATCAGAACTGCTAGAGAGAAAAACGAAAGGGTGAAGAAAACTCGAAACGCGAGGTTTACTCCGCAATTTATACTTGACCGACCGACCGACCGGAACCACGAGACGAGTGTTACACCAGCGAGACATATCCATCCCAGACAACAGACGCGAAGAGACATTTACAGAGAGAAAGAGAGAAAGAGGGAAAACGGGAGAGAGAAGTATTCAGAGAATAAGGCAGCGAAAAATAAGAAGGAAAAGCGTTCTCCGGAACTTGCGTTCTCCATCGACGATCATATAGGGAGCAAATATCCGGAAAGCCTCGTATCCCGTACACAGCACGAAAAAAAGTAAGTCACGAGCAAGAAACGCGATAGAATAGTATTTGGCGAATTCCTGGTCCCCCGGAGTTGGAACTTCCGTGTGTAACGCTTCGTGCATCTCTGAAATCGCTGCTATCGTACGAGAAAAGTGAGACGGGTCAAGAAGTACCGGATCCACGCGAGGCTCAATAAATACCTACATAATTTCCATTTGCACACCGGCAGCCACGAGCGACGAGAGAGAAACGGTGAATAATTCCGGCAGATATAAACCAAAGGCTCCGACATTTTTGTTGGAACATCTCAGGCAGCGAGAAAAAAGAAACAAACGAGCGAAATGTGGGCTGGACAAGACGACACGCAACGATTCAAGACCAGGTCAGTTTTAACGGACGCTCAATGATTGCTCAATTTTCCTTATTTTTCGCCTCATTTATTCCCCGATCGATCGCTAGTTTCTAAACTGATTAATCGATCTTCCTTGCGGAGGGCTCGGACTAACCGGTGGTACATTTCACAGAGACCACCTTCGCTGATCATTCGTGTTCAGCGCGCTACAAAAGGTTGTGACTCGTAAGGCACCGCGCGGCTGCGCGCGATCTCGCGTGCCGTCTCGACGCCTCCCTAATTTGTGACTCAGCTGTCGCTTTATCTGCCTATCGGACTTTGTCTCCGATCCATACAGATTCTCACGGTGTCTGACCTCGCATTCCATCCATTTTCGCGTTTTCATTACTCTCGCGTACAAGACAAATTTCTACAAATTTTTTCCCCATCCATACATCGAAATCAACTTTTTCGTCATTTACTCATTCACGACAAATCTTTGGAAAAATATCAATCTTTTTTCGTGTAAACTGATTATTAAATCATTCATTTCCTTTCCCACGGATATGAATTTGCTCATTTTCCTGAACACCTCAATTTCTCGTCGAAACATCGTCCTGGGAACGATATTTTCCAAGGATCAACATTTTCAATGTTGAAAATGTTGATATAAAAGGAAAATAACGAAATTTCCAACTTGTTTACGAATCCTCAAATATTTACATTTCGGTTGAATGCAACTTCAGCCGTGAATGTGTATATCAATTGTGAAAAATGGTAAAATTGGAGGAACAACGAATTACGCCCATCAAACAACCAGACAATTTATGTTGACATCGATAATGATTTTTTTTCTCATTTTCGAATGCAAAAATGAATTGAATCGATGTACAGTGTTGAATATCAGAAAATGAGATACCGATCGAAATCGGAGTCATTAGATAGCAGATAAAGTTCAATTGGAATGACAAACTTTCGCTGTCAGAGTACACAATATTTTACGTCGCGATGGAGTGGACGTAGGTAATGATCATCGGTCTCTCGATGAAATTTGATCAGCGAAAATATATCGGGCTTTATCTCATAGAATAATCGTTTTCCAACGTAAGAGGATTCACGATCGTCGCGAGGCGCGTCGTCATTCTTAGCAACACCCTACTAGGTCTTCGCTCGATTTACCCCTTCCCTTTTCCTTCCCAGACGCGTATTAGTATACCAATCGCATACATACACAATTTCTGTTGTCCTTTTTTTTCCTTTTTTTCCAATTCCTTAGACAAGACAGCCGTGTCGAGAGGGTATAATATTCTGCAAGTGGGATTGTACACTGTAACCTCGAGATACGTACACGCCGGGCACCTTTCTCCTTCTAAATGTTTTTGCGTATACACGCCTGGCGACAGGTTCTCGAACTGCGTCTCAACTCAATGTCTTTATAACGTTTAACCACGAGCCTACTGTGTACTTTGTTACTAATACATCAATAATTTGTTGCTTATTCTACGCTCGTGCGTTCGAAGGAAAACATTCAACGATTTCTGTCCTTTACCCGATACGCCTACGAACCTCCGCATGGCTGTTTTTGTCTTATGTCCTCCAATGTATTGGCCACTAAAATGTTATCGACCAATCGCCTGAAGTGCGTGAGCGAACCATCCCCAATCATCACAGGGAAATCAGCAATTTGCTGAATTTCCCTACTGACTTCTGGGCTGGTGTGCTCTCTTTGGAACGAACGTTGTGCTTTTCGTTCACGATTGAGAAAATTGATCATTTTTATATGGAACCAGGAAGCAAGTTTTTTTCTCGCAGCAGCACCTCACGTTCCCATCAAAACTTCATGGAAACTTGAGAAAATTGAATAAAGTTTTTATAAATGAACGAGAACATCGTATTGATCAAAATTCACAATGAATTTGTGACTCATGCATTATTAATTATGCTAATCTCAATACGAATGTTTGAGATTTAAATCCAAGCTTCGAGACCTTGATCCGCAATATTTATCCCTAAGATGACTATTTCGAAATGGAAGGAAATCTTGTTTTGTGCTACACGTATTTAATAATTGATTGTCACAATATAACGTTCCATCGAAAATTTAAATTATTCGTACGAATAAGCGATGATTTGTACGATCGCGTAGACGAACTTACGTGTACGATGATGCACAGAAATGGAAAATTCTTTGACGAATCGAATGGTATATTAAAAAAAGAAAAGTAGATCAACTGCAAAGCAGTTTAATGACGCGATTACTTATCCTCAATGACGTGTACAATGGAATAATAAAAAAATAAGCGAGAGAAGGAGTGAAAGTATGCGAAAGTTTGATTGCGCTCAATGTTTCATGGATCAATTAATTAATCGGATACTTGAACCGCTAATTGGACTTGATCAACGAGAATAATATTCCCATCGACAAACAGTAATCACCAGCGAAACATGCTGCCTCGTTGTAACCCGGTTCTGTATTTCCGTGACAACGTCCATAAACATCTCCTGATGATCAAACCAACATTAACGATACGTTACCTTCGAGCTTAAACCGTTCGAAGGTTAATGCCAATCGAACGAGAGCGAAAAACTATGCAGTGAATGTCGCAGCTATTTCCTTCTTTTTTCTCAAACACGTCTCTTTCTCTTTCTTTCTCGCTCTCTTCGTATTTCGCTCCGTCCGGAATTTGTGCCTGTCGTACGAAAATGGTAGTAGAGCATGGAAACTTGTTCTCCGCACGTTCATTCATTCATTTTGGTCGCTTTTTTTAGAATTACGAACGGGGAAAGAAAAAAATGCTATGCCGTGCTATGCGGATCGGGGCAATAAATAGACAAAGGATTCCAGCGTTCCGAAATTCGAAGCCGATTCGATACCTTTCGAAACCAATCAACTACCAATCACCCCGATAATCTAATTTTAAAAACCCATTTTCGGAAAAATCATAGTTACTATCTAATAGAAATAATGCAATCGGAGACAAGGAAAACCGAAACTTTCATAAATCAGTATCAAAATATTCAGAAATAAATAAGGTATGCAGTGTGGGTACTTTGCCTTAGATAAGTATCGAAATATTCGAAATTTTCTTGAAAATATATGAAAACTTGAAAATACCATAACTTATGAAATTTATAGGAAATACAGGTTTTCAGCACGATTGAAAAAATGAAAGCAAAAAAACTTGCAGGGATGAAGAAATTTTCCAGCTTTGATTAGCAATTGCGCGCGGTCTCGGCGGCTCCGAGGTAGTGTTTTTCCTGGTCAATTAATGTGCTCCCGACTGTTCAGGAAGTCTCGAGCATCTTGGATACACAACAAAAGCATTATCATGAAGGCAATCAACTGTCCGAGAATTCGTGGCTCAATTAATCCGTCGCAGGGGAGAAGGGTTCACGCATGTAATTAACCCAGATTAACCCTTTCGAGAGGGGTTACGAAACCTCGGAGTACGCTCCATCTTCACGGATGAAGATTTGCAAATGAACAATAACCGAATCATAATGATGAAATATGTAACAGGAAAGAGGGTCAAATGAAAGTAAAAATAAAATGTATTTGGTGATGGTGAATGATGAAGCCGAAAGTTTTAAGTGGATTACTACACAAGATCGAGGTCGAGATGATTTTCTTACCCAGCTCTTGGCGACTAGTCAATTTTCTCCGTCTCGTTCCTCGTATCGATTTAAATATATAAAAGGATTTCACACGAAAGGGCTCGACCCACACAAATCAACATCGAGATCGACTGTTAGTTACGCCATCTTGTTTATCGCCCGTTAATATATTAGGTATACAATGCACACATACATCTGGACGACGAAACGCGTAGGCAGGACTCGTTTTTATTGTTGAAAAGAAAGTTGCCACGTCACCGTTTGGTCCTGTAAAACTGTGTGGGTCGATCGTACGCTCTCTGTCCGAACGAGAGCTCCGGCATATTCTTCCGTTCTCTCCATCTTTCTTTTTTCTTCCAAGTCTCTCGTTGTTGCAACGACCACGTTTCTCGTCTTCTTCTCAACACACGATATCACTTGCGCAGATCCTGATTCCAAGTTTATACAAGCGAATCCAGATCACCTTGTCCGTCGTACCCCATAAATGATCTGCTTTTCGATACCTGTTTTAGAGCTTGCGAGTTGAAAAAAAATCTCCAGTCCTATATTTTTTCCAAGTCAAATTTCGTTTTTCCAAATTCACCAAACAAACTGCCCAGTGCTTGCTGATTTTTCCATTAATGTTTGCGTCACTAGAAAATTTATTAGTTTTCAATCCGAAATGTTAAAATTGATATTTAGTACAGGGTGCAAGGAGGACTCATAAATTCGGTCGAAGAGAATGGATGATTGGGAAATTTGTTTGAAATCGTGTCCTAATTTCGAAAAGATGGTTTTGTGGACTATGAAGCTTGCGGTTGACCATCCGTGCAATGGTTTGTTCATTTTTGTTCACCCGAAGCTTCGAGATGTAATGTGTGAACGAGCGAAGGGAAGAAAAATAGGTAGAGCTTACTAAAGCAGTTAGTCTTTTCAAAAGTCAGTATACTCATTACTGAGAAGACAGGAACTGTAGAGTAAATAAAAGAAAGATGAGGATGCAGTACCGACTGAGAAAGAGCGCTGGAAAACGTTTCGAATGGGTGAACGAGTACGGTTTCCCGTCCGTCGCGAAGTTGACATGTGGAACTTGAACGTCTGCACTCGTGCGGTAAATCAAAGAGTATATTACCCTGTATTTCTTTATTATAGGCATAGTCGAACGAAAACTCTCGAGAGTAGCATTGGATCTCTTGCTTTTTATCTTACAAGCGTAGGAACATATACGTTGCCTATTGCACTCAGCAGCAACAAAATCTGCTCGAAGTGAACTGCTGGAGCATTTCGTACATCGTTACGGATTCCAATGGCTTATTTTTGAATTATGTTACTGGAGAAACTATTCAAAATTCCGCAATTACCGACTTTTTGGATTGCTGTTGATATTTCGTTCGAAAATAGTAGCAGCATTTTTTTACAAGTTCGATTTTGGTACGTAAACGCATCGTGGATGTTCAGTTTGAAGTGAAGTGGAATGAAGCAGAACTTTCTAGCAATTGGAACGCTCGTTGCGGAAACTCAAGGTCGTGTGACACGAGATTTCAAACTGCATCCTTTTTTTTTACAACCAAATCGTGGTGATTCGGAACGTTTATATTGTAGAGGGAGTACGGGGAGCGACAAAAATATCGCGATGGTCACGTAGGAATGTTGGGTATCAACTATCTGTTGGATAAGTTATTGCTACAGCTACAACGACTCACGTGTGATCGCCAGCATTGACAAATTCAATTCCATGTCCAATGTGCTTGGTTGTGTAAACGATGGAGAGCCAATAGCATGTGATAGATATTATTTGTTAGTGATATTCTTGAAACAGATAACCCAGCATCGAACATTAGGACGCCATTGAGAAAACAGATTGTTGTGGAATTCGTCCGTGGACGAACAATTGAATATATTGATCGTTGTTTTTATATTTACTTTTCAACTAAGATCGTTCTTTTTTACGGTGCGAAAAGTGTAACAATTCCTTGATTTTTTATTAATTTCGTTGAAACCAAATTTACATGTTGACTGGTTGATACAAAATGCACCGTACTTGATAATATTTTCGTGTGAATTATACTTCGTTGAGTCGAAATTTCCAAGGGTAGCATGAATTTGAAGGAAGCGATAAAGAGATGTTTTCTTCTTAACCGTTGAAGCGGCCTGTGAAGAGGTTTATAGGATTTTTGACTGTCGTGCCGATAATAAAGTAGAAGGGACAGTTTAATTCAAAAGGAGTAGGATCAGTGGCATTTGGAATGGTCATGCCGTCTGGAAAAAAAAATTACGTCATTTTCTAAAAAGGCGCGTTCAAAAGATTGCATTTAACGTGTTAAATACGGGGAAAAAAAATTTACCCATCGTAACAGCTTGTACACCTCCTTCATGGACATCTATGACAGATTTTTGGACGAATCTAGCAAAACGAAGCCTAAGTCTCTGGTCGAATCCCGTGAAATTATTGTACCCAGTTTCGAAAAAATTCTGCAAAGAGAAAGCCCACAGACCTTTCTGCAAAGATCGTGGAATTATCAATCATGTAAAAAGGTTTGAACGTTATATAATTTTTTTTTTCCTATCGGTAGCATTCTCTCGCTCTCTCTTTTTTTTTTTTTAAATATTTTCACGCCTCCCCCCGCTTTTTCTTCTTCTCCATGACGGTTTGGTTAAAGAGACTCCGCAATGAACCTCGTCCAGCAGCCTGAAAAAAGGTCGCTCCATTTGTGATATAAAGAGGCACAGTTACAGGCTCATCGTGACGATGGGAATCGTCCGACGGAGCCGTAGACTGACCGCTCCAACATCACAGAAAAGTGTCAGCGCGGCTTACGAAGGTCCATGGACGTGCAACCTCCCAATTTCGCGCTCGACGCACGAAAAACACGTGTACGGGTGTCGGATAAACAATTTATCTTTTACATATGTGTGTACTTACTGCTAGGAGTAGCATCCTGATGTCAACTTCATTTTGAATCGTAAATCTTGGTACTTCGACAGTCATGTTGCTGTAGCTTCCCCGAGCTATGAGATTTTCTATCTTGAGGTCTCTGATGGACTCCAAGAACGTTACGGTATCCTTATGCTCTCCCGGACGTATGAGGAACATGCTCATATTATGAGCATCTTTTGTACTCTATTAAACAGATAATAGATCGTTGTATTTATTACGAAGCGAACGCTCGGCGCTTGCTTTGTAGTGTCGATCTCATTGGATCTGGAAATGCTACAATGGAATCTACGATTGATCGAAAATGCCTTAGGGATTTCTTCTTCTTCACCGTGATAAGTTTTCATCACATGTTTCCATTGCACTTTCAAGAAAACTGGATCAATTTTTTCCAATTAGCTTCATACAACGCCCACTTAAATTTGATCGATCTATTCTCCATGTTCTACATTACTTCACACTATTTTCTCTTTTATTCTATATTTTCAATATTAGCACTGTTTTCCGTTTTCATTCGTGCTTTAAATTCGTCGCGTGATCTCCGTCATAACATATCGTACGACTGGAGTAGTTATTGGTCACAAAATAGTAACATCATCTCCTATAGCGAAGAAGTATAAACTTTCATTTGCCCAATAGCTTTTTCGTCAGTGCAAAACTGACTTACTTTGAATGGAAGTTCGACGAAGGTGGCATTGGTTTCGGGAAACGATCCATGGCGGAAATATCCGGTTGTTTTCATCATGACCAATGATTTCGCAGTTCCGTTAACATCGAGAAATGAGCGCATTCTCGTATCCTTGACTTGAAATTCATGCAACCACTTGACGTTCAAGTAAAGAGCGTTCATGATAGCTAAGCTCATTGCGGTATGTGGGGCACCTTCAAAATGAATAAGATAAACTCTTCAACGACGTTTCTTTTCAATAGAACAAGAAATGAAAATTCTGATTTTACATGACATCGTGAAATTTATAGCTCTGAGATCGTTCTTGCTACGGCACCATGCTCTTACGAATTTCCCTCTTTCGGACACGCTATCAAAGTCAACTCTCTTGATGCTTGAACGAAATCCCTTTGTGACGACGTCGACGAATGCGGGGCACAGCTGCATTCGAGGTGATGCGAATACACCTGTGGCCAAGTTCAGTTCTGATCGGTCGTAATCCTGCAATCCATTTTAATAGATACATAGGTTCTCCTCAATGTCAGATCGTTCCATCATTGACAGGATATCAAATATTCCATTTCTTCTCCTACATTTATATACAAACAATCAAAAGCGCTGACATTTTTTTCAAAGTTCCTGATGAACTTTTGACGATTCCATTTAATCAACGAGATTGAATAAATCAATCACTTCAATCCCTCACTGAAAATATGCGGAGCACGAAGAAACAACTGAATTACAAGTTACCGAAAAATTTCAAATTTTCTATCATCTTAGTTATCGTTTTTATATTTTCTCAGATTTTGCTCTTCTTCCTGGTCTGTGCACTTTTTTTGGCCAAGTGTCTCGTGAGAACTAGCGACGAAACTAAATCATTTTCTTACAATTAGAATAACGAATATGTTGTGTGTAAGAATATTTGTCGTCGATTTTTTTTTTAAATTATATTCAAAGAGACTCACTGCCAAATCGTCGATGAGTGCTTGCATTCCGACTTTTTCAACACATTGATTGTTGGGGATGCCCAGCCACGTGTAAAACAGATAGGAAGTTTGGCTGCTCACATCTCCATGCCGGAACAAAGACATAGCGATTGAAATAAGAACTGGGCTGATGAGAAAACTGGTCGTGAGGTTATAAGCTGCTTTCTGGGTGAAACGAATTTTCATTACGATATTTACACGTGATTGCTATTGTGCATGCAACTGTAGCATTGAAACGTTTTTCGTGCAATTTTTATTGTTTGAACGCGTAGTCTTACCTCGATCATACATTGCTGAAACCAAGTTGATCCATTAACTATTTGTTTAAGAGCATCGTCTCTTGAACAGCTATCCGGAATGTACACTTCATTCTTCTTCTCTATAGTTGTGTTCGATAATGACCCATCCGGATACGAATTGAGTCGGTTCAGACTCAAAATGGTCGAAAAGAAAACTAACGGAGAAGTTATGGAAAAATTGATTATTTAGTTAGTGCGAAGGAGTGGTCGGCTCATTAATCCTCCGAAAGGCATATGATGAGCTTGACAAAAATCAAACTTCGGATGAAAGATGGACATGAGTGCGACATTTTCTAAAGAGTTCGATTCTGATACTCACGGAAATGCATCGCGGATGTTCAGTTTCAAGTCACGCGGAACAATACGGCACTTCCAAGCAATCTGAATCTTCGCTGCTGAACGTCTTGAGGTTCTTGATGATGTGACACAAAATTGAGAAAAAAATCCTTGTTATATATAAATCGTGGTGACACGGAGCATACAATATTTGCAGAGGGTGTACAGGGAGGGACAAAAATAACGTAATAGTCACGTAGGCTAGATGGAATGTTGAGTATCAACTATTAGTCTTTCTTCTTTCTTATCAACGTTTTACGATTCTCACTACGCCAAAGAATTCGTCAATACAATCTGAAATCCAAATGGAACGTGCAAACGTGTGAAAAGTAATCGCGGTTGCCTACGTTGATAGCGACCGGATAGCATGGGTAGGCAGTGTTTGGTAGT
This sequence comes from Hyposoter didymator, assembly GCA_037952995.1. Taxonomy (NCBI): domain Eukaryota; kingdom Metazoa; phylum Arthropoda; class Insecta; order Hymenoptera; family Ichneumonidae; genus Hyposoter; species Hyposoter didymator. Next base: position 2,149,773 of record JBAJMU010000003.1, read on the forward strand.
GGAATTCTTTTCGTTCTTCGCCTTCTTGATATTTCTTGTTGTTTTTGTTTTCACATCTTGCCTGTTGCGATCGTTCTTCCTTATTACTTGAATGGTTTTGCACACGTGTCATAGTTACGTTTGATTGTTCCACAAATTTAAGATTGGGAAAGTAGTAGGTTCGAGACTCCCTTACAGTGCCAAAGCTTTAATTATTTCGCCAATTTTTATTAATTTTCTTGAAATCAAATATGCATGTCAACTGGTCGATATAAATTTTACAATATTTCGTGTGAACGATACTCTGTTGAATTGAAATTTCCAAGCGCAGCATTAAACCAGAGTAAGCGGTTAGAGATGTTTTCGCCTTAACCGTTGAGGCGGGCTGTGAAGAAGTTGATAGGGTTTTTGCCTGTCGTGCCAATCATAACGTACAAAGGACGGCTCCCAGTAGAAGAGGTAGCATCATCGGAAGGTGGAACGGACATCCAGTCTGAAGAAGAAAATGATCTAATTTATAAAAAAAAAAAACACCTACCCTATAGAAAAAAGGACGATTTGAGGTATCGATTGCGTCAAAATATCAATCGGAGAGAAGAAAAATGCCGTATTCAGCGTTGTAAATGCTGAGAAAATGGGAAAAAACAATAAATTACCTAGACTCAGAGCATCGGTGCCGTCTTCATCGACCGATACGACAACTTTTTGTACAAAGTGATTGACTGAGAAGCTACAAGCCTTTCTGATTTCCGCAATATCAGCTCCAGGTCGTAGGAACAGTGGACCCATACTAAATTCCCCTACTCCTGTCTGGAACGAATGTTAATTTTCAATATCATAGGGAACTTTGATATCTATCGATATCTATCGATAAGCAAGGCCAACTGAAGACGCTTAGAAATGCATCTCTCCAATAAGAAATAAAAAGGTAAAAACGTGTCACTAAATGTTGACTTGACTCTGTTGGGTTAGTGTACTTACTGCGCGTACAAGCGGATTGACGTCAATGATACTTCCAACCGTGAATTGCGGCAAGTCGACATTGATTGAGCTGTATTGACCACGAGCAATCATATCTTCGATGGTAATACTTTTAAGGTGTTTCACGAAATCGCTTGAACTGATCGACTCGTCTGGACGGATGATGAACATGCTCATGGAATCATGACCATCACTGCCGCTCTGTGAAAAAAAATTATCCATGTCGTTTTGATTATTGCGTGAACACAAGACGCTCGCATCTTAGTTTCGATCGTTGAACCTTAAAATTCTTGTAGCATCAACACGATCAATTAAAACCCTCGACGATTCCTTCTTTTTCGCTCAATGGATTCGTTTAGGTGTTTAGTCCACTAGTTCCATAAAACGCCCAGGATTATCTTTGAATTGAAATGAATTCTTTCCCCCACAATCTGTTCTGCTGACGTGACAGCCTCCCGATTCGTTTTGTGTTTTATATTTGTTTCAATCTTCCCGAGTTTCTGCAATGGCCGATGGAAGACTAATGCGTCGAATTTTTCTCGCAATAATCTTCGTCATGACAAACTCACGCGACAGGAGTAGTTGTTCAGTACAAATACGTGACAGTACTTCGAGACGCGTGAAACTATTGATGGGAAGGAAAAACAGTGTGCTTTGTGCACCGCTCATATGTTTTTTTAGCTGGCTAAATATTTTTGCTTCACTGTAAAAGCGATTTACCGCGTACGGAAGTTCGACAAAAGTAGCCTTGGCTTCTGGAATCGTTCCATGGCGAAAGGATCCTATCCTGTGCATAGTGGCTATTGTTTTTTCCACGCCATCGCTGGTGGTGAAAGTCTCCACTGTTGTATCTGCTGGGTTAAACTTGTTCAACCATGTACCCCTGAAGTCGGCAACGTTCACGATTGCTATTCTTGTGTTGGCGTTGAAGTCAACTACCAAAAACATAACATTTTAAATCGGCATGACCGTTTTTTTTCTTCTGCAAGAGACAGAATGAAAGCCACGATCTTACATGATTTTGCGATTTCTTCTATATCGCCTCCGGTATTCCGGAGGTACCAATGCTTTATGAAATGTGCCGCGTCGGTCGAATTTGCGAAGTCAACTCTCCGAACCGGAGAACGGAAAGTTTTCACAAAGATTTCTATCACGCTAGGCCGTAACGCCATTCTTGGAGAAGTAAATACACCGCTGATCATTTTGAGCCCGACTTCTTCATAATTCTACAATCCATTTTTGGTGAATTAGTTTAATTGTTCAATCGAGTCTCAAACTGTGTGCTTGATTGTTGGTCGATCCAAACACGAGGATAAAAAGCTCGCAGTTTAAAACAGCCAACTCTCTCTGGTTTCGTGTCCAATTTTTTTTTCCACGTCTCGTGTAGTAAAAAACGTTTTGATCCGAAATTGATTTCTATTGAAATTGGGCATATTTGACGTAACGTCACTGACCTTCAAGTGATCGATCAGCGCTTGCGTCCCGGTGTTTCGCATACATTCCGTTTCTGAGTTGCCGAATCCAAACTTGTACCACTCTTGAGAATAGCGGATCATTGCATAATCTGCCAAAGACTGGCCGACTGACACCACAAGTGGAGAAATGGCGAAACTTTTCGGAAGAGTCTGTGCGGCTTCCTGTATGAAAATTGATCTGATAACATTAGATATGTAATGATGTATCGACATCTAAAACGAGGTTCTAAGCTATTTGACAACGCAAGCGACGGAACAAATCGACAGTACCAATGGTGTCATTAAATTGTCATCATACCTGAACGAGATCTTGACGAAACGCTGTTGATTCGCGAATTATTTTACTGAGAACATCTTCCCTCGAACAGCCACTCTGATCGTAATTTTCTGTCCTGATCGGTATGCCCTTGCCCCAGATGGATGCAGGAAGAGGCTCAATCACTGGCGGGTATGGACCATTTTGCGTCATGGTCAAAATGCTTGACAAGAAAACTACCGTAGAGATATTCAACAGATTAAAAATATTAATAAGCATTTCGATGGCTCATTTTCGAAATCAGCTCGTGGAAGGACCAGTTTTTCAATTTTATTATTGTTAATGCTGCGAATGTTTCGTTTGACAATAGTGGCAACGTTATCTTATCAGTTCGATTGATACTCACGTATATGCATATCGGATGTTCAGTTCGAGGTGAAGCGAAAGAATGCAGGAATATTTTTCACGAAATTTGGAAATTCATCCTTTTTATATCCAAATCGTAATGATACCGAGCATACTATACTGTAGAGTGTCTATACAGGGAGGATCGAAAATAACGTGATAGTCACGTAGGCCAGATGGAATGTTGGGTTTTAACTATCGACTGGATAAGGTATTGTTACAGCAACAATGACTGACGTGTGATTGCAAGTATTGGCAAATTCAATCTCGTGTTTTTCAAACATTCGCCTAATTTATTCTTTAAAAATCATGTCGATTTGCCACTTTCTTATCGATGTTTCTCACACATGTCAAGATGTGAGAAGTAATGGTCACGTAACGGATAACTCAACGTCGAACATTAGAACGCCATCGATGAAACAGCAGGTTGTTGTCGAGTTCGTTCGTGGACGAACAATTGAAGAGATTTCTCGTTATTTTCGCTTTTACGTCTTACCTGTTGAGATTGTTCTTCCTTATTACTTGTATATGGTTGCATACGTGTCTTAGTTACGTTTAATTGTTCCACAAATTGAAGGCTATGAAAGTATAAGGTTCGAGACTACTTTACAGTACGAATGATTGTTTCAATTTTTGTCAATTTCGGCGAAAGCAAATTCACATGTTGACTGGTTGATGAAAATTGTGTCTTTCTTTACAACATTTTCGTTTGAATAATACTTGGTTGAGTCTAAACTTTCGAGGCTAGGATCAAACCGACATAGAAAATTGAGATGTTATTTCCTTAACCGGAAAAGTGAGACGGGAAGGCCGTTGGAGGCTTTTTGCCTGTTAGGCCGATATGCTCGTGGTATGACCATTGGTTTTGCTCTGTGAGAAAACAAATTATTGATGTCTCTTCGCGATTACGACCCTCCGTCATCTCAACCGTACTTAACTTTGAAATCCTTGCCCGATCAAGACAATCGATTAAAGTAGGTACTTGACGATATGTTTTTATTTTTCATCTGATGGATTTCTCTACGATTCTTAGCCCACTATTAACCCAGGAGCCGAACAACATCTTTCCTCAAACACTCACTCAGAACGTATCTTTCTCTATTGTTCGCTATTTCGTTACCCCACAATGACACAGAATTGGCAGAGTCAAAACGCTCGATAAGAAATCTAAACAACCGATTATCGAAGAATTGACGGAATTGACACAATTCCGAGGCTCATTTTCGAAATGAGCTGGTGAACGAAACTGAGGCACCATTCAAATTTTCGGATTCACGAAAATAGTAGCAGTGTGGACACTTGATCGCTGTATTATTGCATTTTCTAAGAAAAATTTGAGTATGAGATTGCAATTCTTAATGCTTGCGGTCACACGTAAATCATTGTGGCTATAACAATAATTCATCCGACTGGTACTTAAAAGCCAACATTCTATCTGGCCTATACGTGACTATCGCAGTATTTTTGTTTTCCCCTGGTTTCCCTCTACAATAAATTATGCTCCGTATCACCGCGATTTAGTTATCAAAAAGGATGTTGTTTTCCAATTCCGTTTTACATCATCTTGAGGTTTAGCAGCGTAGATTCCGATTGCTAGAAAGCTCTGCGTGATTTCGTTTCACTTTAAACTGAACATCGACGTTGCATTTACGTAAGTAAAAATCAAACTTGTAAGAAAATGCTGCTATGTTGCTTATTTGAAGTAAACAATTCTTGAAAGCTTTTTGCATTAAAGAACAACTTGTATCAACAATGGCAGACGATTGAGAGTCTTTTATTCTTAATCGTCTATTGAGTCATTTCCTTCACCCCCCAGTGATCGTTTGATGCTGTAAAATCATCGAATTTCTATCCTCGACCACTCTGCAGCAAGTGAAACCCACGTAAATATTCTGCCAACCCAATAATCTTTATATTCCGTGCATCATTTGATTTCCAGCGATATAGATTCACAAACCGCCACGATGCGCCTGTCTCTCCGGAGCATTGTCCTTTTATCATCTGTTGCTCGGTGACGTGTGATTTTCGATCAAGCATGTCATCACACCGCTTAAATTATTACAGTGTTTTTCTGCTCCGATGATTTGCACAGCTCTTGCGCCTGTAAACGTTAACATTTACGAGTCGTTAAAACTATTATTGAAAGACGCTCTTTGCTGAATATTGGACAAAATGTTATTAAGGTGGTGTCAAGAGTCCAGCAGTTTTCTATGGCCGAACTTTAAATTGTATACACTTGTCGATTGAATAAAATAAGCGACCCTCCTCCAATTTTAACGCCCTCTGTTACAAGTGACCTCTGAGAACAAACATTCACACGTATATATGTTGGAGGCACATTTTGCAATGTGGGACACTATTGTTTCATTGTGGAATTGTGCAAATTGCAGAGCATCGAAAATAATTTATCGCAGATTATCTATAAATCATTGGAACAATTTATACTATTGTTTCAATTCAAATGCCACGAGCTCCGTATTTTTTAACCGAACGTCTCAAGAATCGTCCGGATGCAATGAAGTGACTGCATTGTTCGATTGCAGTGGAAAATATTCCTCGTCGTTTATGTTTTCACAAACTTTGGAATCGTCCGGACGTTTTTTGCGGATTTACTTCTTGATCCGGAAAATATATTCGACAGTGATCATATTCGTTGAGTACGAAGTTAGAGTTTCGCTCAAGACCAAAAATGGAACGGAAGATGCTCATGGGGCTTTATCGAACTATCTAACTGACTAAATACGACAGCGGTGAAAGGTTTTAAACGTTTGAGAAAGAAAGAAGTTGACGTCACAGGAAATTCCAATGCTTTTCAACAATTAATATTTTCGAAACGTTGACAAGAATGCAGTTCGGAGAGTGGATGGAATTTACGTAAAGAAGTGAGTGCAATCACGATTATTCTCGTATAAACTTGAAGAGCACACACGAGAGTCAAGCATCGTCGTCGTTTCGAGCTCGTTAATTATCACGAACATGCGAATAGACGTTATAGCCCAAGTTTACCGAGCCTACGAGTTCTGTACCGTCCGTCTACAATTACAGGCGAATGAATGTATGTTCTTATGAACATAATGTGTAAAAAAAAACACCGTCAATGTGTCTACGATGCCAACATACGTAACCAAGGGGACAATGACCCGGAAATTCAACGGCCCTTCGCTGAGGCACGAAACAAAAGAACTCGACAAATTTCGGTCTCGATTTACGTCTGCGGCATGCTAAGAATTTTATCTGCGATCTTGCCTCCAAGATTAAGAAAAGTGCCGCAAATATCGCTCATCCTTGCCCATTTTTAGCGCTGGACAAGAGTGTATCAACACTCGAAGTCCAGGACTAAAAAAAACGTGAAAAGTAATGTTTCCATTAACAGGAATGATAAAGTGGCGGTGGTGGGCTACTAACTGCGCAGAATCGAGTCTAATGACACCGGTTTGTTAGATCGGTACATTGTACAGAGTCAACAATTAATAAACGTATTTGTCTGGAATCTCAAGACAGTAGCAGATCGACAGATTTGCCTCGAGGTCGTTCACCTAGTATCTTAATAGTACGAATGATATTTATTTTTCTCGTTAATGCAATTCCTGAATGGATCCGTCGATTTAAACCAGTGGGAGAGCATAACTTGAAGTTGCGTACTGGGGAAATTGGAATTCTTGGACACCAAGGATGACAGTGATGACAATACGTCAAACAGTACGTTCTTTATATATATTTTTTAAGTTCTATGAGATATAGACCTTGAAAATGGCTGTTTCGATTATTTTCACGTAATTAACGAAATTTGAGGAAGCGAATTTTCATTTTTCGGAATGTTCGTCTCCGGTTAATAGCCATGAAATCCTGGAGATTTTCTGCCCCAAATTTGAAGCAGCAGAAACCACCGATTATATATTGGAGCGGATTGTTTTTTATTCTGAATCTGGGCGTACTTTCCTTCGGGTAACGACGTGGAATAGTAAATTCTTATCTTGAGGTGTTTCTACTGAGCGAAGCACGTGGAAGGGCTAGTTCAAGCTAGTGGAAAAAATCACTTTATAGGGTCAGATTGAGGAAGTTCAATTCGCGGGCCATGACGAAGAGCCGTGTATCGCGTGGCTCATTATATCGAAATCAGTAGTTCTGGATTGCTATCTCTCCTCCAAAAATACACATTTGCCACGAGTTTTTCCATTTCTTTTTTTTTTTCACTCTCGTGCGTGTTGATGAAAGTTTTTTCATGCGCGCTCCATTTACCTCAAGACCGCCATGATTTTTCTTGACATCGAGAGAAAAAATATGGGATTCAATTTCGAACATATTTTTACCCTCCTGGAATAAACTTCGTGGCGACTCCGTGCCTCTTATTGTTTTCCTTTGTCATTCGCGTGACTGTTTTTTTTTCTGACGTATACCCATAAGAAACATAAAACCACAAAGTAAAAGCATCGAGAATTTTTCAAGTTTTCGTTTCTCTCCCCACACGTTCGATAAAACCGTCAGGACGAAAACGTCGACTGATTTCATGTAAATTTTCAGGAAAAATCATATGATCTACGTATAGCGTTAAGTATCGAACAGAAAGCTCCGCGGCGTTCGGTTCCAACGGGAACTTGGAGAAGAACTTTGCCCAACTCGTCATTATATCCGGAAAGATCGGCTGCGACGGTTCGACTGATTTTTTTCCACGTTTCTCGTATTCCTCGGGGTAATGCTGTAGGTTCTTTTCACACTGCCCCAGCTTGTAGTCCTGAACGCATTTATTAGAGAATTTCTCGGACTTGTCTCGAACAATATGAATTCCCTACGAGTCGATACGAAAAAATGAAAGGATTCAACAACGTGGAAACAGTGAGGTGGAAAAAATTCAGAATACTCCATTTGGCTGACGGATCAGATTTATTGAAACTTTATCGGTTCATTAATTCATCGTTTATGTTATCGATGCCGACGAAGAATTTGTTAAAAAGATTCAGTCTTTGTCAACTGTAATCGCTGTAAGATATCCATTTAGATACGTCAAGTACTTGGTTTAAGTGTAAAAAAAGTTCGAGTTACCACGACCTTTGTCTGAAGAACAGGAAGTTGAGTGAGTTTTGCTGATTGTGGCCACCAGGGGGTAAGATTTTCTTTCCACCTGGGAATGGCGTTCTCTTATCCAATTGAAATCTCTGGTCGACTGCGAACTTGAGGTCGTTGTTATCTCTCTGTCCCACGTGATACTATCAAAAAATAGTTGTGAACAATTTAACGATCTTCCGCTTGTTTATTCTAGAGTCAAGAGTTCGGAGCTGAGGTTTTGGGCATGTTTAATTTCCTGCCCGCACTTACAATCGATCGTAATAAGCACAGTGTTTTTCGAGTTCCATTTCATTCAATTTTGACGATGTACTGAATTTTATTTTGGTCTATTTCTCGGTTCTTTTTTTTTCTGTACGAACGTACACTGACGATTCATTGCCCAGGCTTAATTATCACCGGAGTTTGAAAAATCGTATTTTTTCTATCCTTTCATTATACGAAGTTAATGAGACATACAGCTGCCTCGAGCTATGTGCCATGTACCATCCTTTTCTCTTCTTTTTATTTCTTTACAGATACGTTACATCGGTAGCTCAGTTTCGTGTTTATTTTCGAGTATAACTACATGACGGGTTAGTCAAGCGCACGTGATATCACTGCGTACACGATTTCGTGTCGTGAAAAACATAAGCACAGCTCGCAAGGCCAAGGCTACTTCTCTCTTATTTATGTCGTAGCATGAAATCGAGTGAAGTGTAACGTTATACAGAACGTGTGTCTTAAAACCGCATATCTCTTCTCCGTGTCTCTTGGATTAATTTAATTAGCTAGTGCGTGCGTGATTTCCCGACGCCCGCCCACCCATACTAACACTGACTAACCATCCGATTACAATACCGGCATAAGCCATGCTTACCCTTCGAAGCTATTCTGAACGTAATACATGCAAGGTGTGCCTATCGGTCATTAATTATTTTTTTCTTTTTTTCTTCAAATTCATACAAATTTTTCTCTGCTCGCGCCAAGTATTTTTTTCTTGCAGTTTCCTCATGACATTCCTCCGACTCATGCACTTGGTAAATGCCATCAACACGACCATGTGGTATTTTTTTTAATTCACTTTTTTATTGAAACTTTTTTTCGAGATTAAATTTTTTTTATTATGTTACGAAAAAAAACCCGTGTATTTGAACGTTTTAAATTCTAAATCGAGTTCATATGCGTGGTTCTATTGAGATTATAATGCATTACTATTTGGACATTTTGTTAATTACAGTTGTTGAGAAATGTGGAAAAATTCAATGCCCAAATGAGCTTGAACCATCAAACGTTCTGCGGAGGGTTTGAGTTATGCGTTATCGAATTATATAAATAAGTCACGTAATAAAAAATCAAATGTGAAAGAGTTGTTTGTTTTTTTATCTGCACGGAATCGAGTATGGGAAAAAAATGAATAGTTTTGCAAGCCTGAGATTTGAAGCGTATTTGTGAGTGATTTTAAGAAGAAAATGAATAAATATTATGACACGAATTACGTAGCACACCAGTGCGATACGATAATCATTTGGAATATCGGAAATATCCGTTGCACTTGATCTCGTATCGTATATGGAAAGGGGAGAACGATGTGGAAAATCGATTACACTCGAGTTTACTCCCGCGATTATTATAGTCGACCTGATTTTCCGCTGCTCGACCACATTGTCCGCCGCATATGGCTTGTTGTAGATTTTTTAGCCTCGTCCAATATCTATCACGTATTATCGCGAATGCTCATTTTAACGGTGCTGGTTCCATCACTGTGTGTACAATGTATGTGAAAAACTTGGATTCATTTGAGCATTAATGGAGCTGAAAATTCACGCTCATTAAAGATCAGGAGGCTCGGATATAAAATAAATCTTCGCATTATTCATCGATTTTTTCCGAATGGAAAAATGTAAATTACAGAAAACTAATCCGACCAACCATTGGGATCCTCGACTTAGAAATTGAGCTTGTTTAATTATCTCCCGAGAAAGTACCCCGTGAGTTGCCAAAATAGAGACTCGAACATGAATTTTCATCAATTTTTCAATGATGAAAATACCGGAAACAAATCCTCATGCTTTGCAACGAATAGAATTTTTCATGACTTGTATATCCAGCGACATCGTTTTCAACGAAATAGCATTATCGCTTAACGATCTCATAAAAATTGAATCTCTATCGCATCTGATTACATCGGACAGCAACCCAAAAAATAAGTTTCAAGAGTTATTGGTCCCTACGAAGATCAGTTGCGATTATTCTCGAACCTTTCGATTCAACGGACTTGCGACGAAGATGGAAATTTTGATAAAGACACGACAACGATCGTTGCGATTTTATAAAATTACCATTTCCTCCATAATGTGAGGATAAAATGGCTATTCTATGCATGAAATTCTATCACTTCCGACTGAGGATACACCTTGATCTGAAAAAGGCTTTAAAAATTCAATCCGCAATCGTTAAAAGTCTCTGGCTGTAACCGAAGAAGCAGAATATTACGTGCAAGAGTCGTGGGACGTCTGGACCACGTGAATAATTTATACATGTACATATTATTTTATTCATGGTACAATGTTGTTTGGTCACAACTGCATATTATTGGTGGATCAAGGAAAAAAATCCTGTGTGGGTGTGAATCACACAGTGGGATATATTCTGCACAACAGAAAACAGCGATTACCCCGACTCATACTTTTCGACTAACGAGATGTTTTTCGTACATCGAATGTGAATATTGAGGTTACTTTTGTTGCTGGAATTTTCACACGAATAATTTCCGACGATTCCCCGACAGATACTTGAAAAAATTGTTACTCGCAAGAGATGAAAAAAAAATTGATTAAAATCGAGCGAATCTGTTGAGTCTTCTCGCGGTGCCATGTACGTCACTTTCATTCAATTGTACTTGAGCGTACACCACAGCAAGTAGATAATCAAGCTTACAAAGTTGTGCTGGGTAAGTCTGTGACGCGAAACTTGCCCTGCTGGTAAATTTATTATCGCATAGGAGCAAAGATGTGCATCGTCCAGGACGAGCCCGCAGAGCTTGTAGGAATGTACAGAGTGTCCGGAAAGTGGAGCGCAGGATTTACAGGAATAACAGGGATTTCTGCGAAATTAATTAATTGGTGGTTGCCGGTCTCATGGGTTATGGGCATAAACGTCTAGACAGCATCACGCTCTAAGAATCCAAAGCAATTGTCCTGACTAATTGGAAATAAACTAGAATCATTTTTTCCACAAAGTTTATTAAAAAATACATCCAACTTCTCAGCAGAACGCAATTAAACTATGCCCTTGAGAATAGGCTTGCAACTCGGTCGGTGGACAGTGTCGGTGCAGTTGAATCCTGCAGATCTCTGGGCTCAGGATTAATGGGCGAGGCATAGAAAACACACGAGATACAAAAGACGTTTGTGTTGGGTGTCGGCGACCGGAATCATGCTTCGGTGTGCACCAACTTTTTCCTCACTCTACCCTCCCCTGCTATGCAGCTTCTATATTCATTCTCCTTCGTAATTTCCACTTATTTCGTTGCTTAGCCAGGTCTCATCAGAAATCCATAGAAGCGCAATGAATACCGCTCTCAACGGCGGTATTCTTGCATGCACATTTTTACACACTCTTATCTTTAAAGGATTCCAAAATGACATATTGATGAGATGAATATTCCTTCCGGAAGTTTCAACTGCAGACAAAATCGTTTTTGAGTATTTCCAGCTATTAATCCCTCCGCCATATTTTTCTAAACTCATTTCCTGAAAAACTTTGAGCTCGGACAACTTTGATTTTTCTCTTGCACATATATATTTCAAGCTCGCAAAAAAACTCGCCAATTTAATTATTTCTTCGTCCGTTTTTTATGTTTGGGGAATTAAATAATAAGAAGTAAATTTCTTTCTTTCAAATTATGAAAAGAAAATCACTTTCCGCATTTTACGGTCCATGGAAAATTCTTAATGCGACGGTATCTTTCCAATAGGACGCACCAAGTTGCTGCTGATTATTCAAATGTTAATTACATCGTGGAGACTAATTCGAACGAGTGTCCCCCTCGATCTGTGTTACGAGTCTGTTGTCATTAATAGACCATGCTCGATATGAATCCTCTTTAACGAGAGGGAACCAGAGAGCCTCGTATGTATACACGATGATGAGCCCCTGATATATAATACAAAAGACGTGCTCCTGCTCGATGTTTCTAATTAGTGCTCGTAACGCATCGGGAGGCTCTCGGTACCGGTGTCGACTTGAGAGTAACCAGTTGCTATGTGCTCCACACACATTTGCGATGTTCCAACTATTCCAGACAATACTGCAAGATGTCTCGAATTTACACAATTAATCAACAGATTCTTGGAAATCTGAAAAGACGTAAAAAAAAAGATGAATAGAGGAAACAAATTTTTTTTATCGCGACTTGAAATTTTGAGAAATCAAAAAATTTTCATAGCCTTTCTTAGAAATACGAAAAAGAGGGAAAAAAAATCGAGATCCTGGAAAGAGGTTTATTCACGTAACGTGAAATTAGTACATCGAGGAGATTCGAATTGAGGTCAAACGGTGTAAAAATATGTATATTACCGATTATACGATTGCCTGCAAGTTCAGATACGTAACGGTATTTCAAGTCGAAAGTTTTAGCCGTCTTGGAAGTCGAGAAAAAAAAAAAGAATTAAACGATTACACGTGCCATTGACGAAATAAAAATGCAATAAAAGCATGAATTTACGATCAGGGTTGGGACGCTGAGTAGTAGAATAAGGCTCGTGCAATGTACATACGTTCAAGCCTTTTTGGTCATCTGATTATTCATGACGTTGTTGTGATAAAATGGATAAGCACATGAGGTTTAAGGCTGTTCTGTGTGTTTGAAAAGTTAACTAAACGACAAAACTGCATGATGGAAATGCCGGCGAAAAAAAAAAAACTGAGAAGCACGCGCCGAATAACTCGCATTTGCAGTCAAGATTGTTAACTTTTCTTCTCGGCTATCACGCACTGCGTGGGTTTTTTTTCGTATTTATATTTATTAATTCATCGTTTGCTGCATTCTTAAAACTCTTACGAACCCTTCGTGCCTTGGGGTCTCCGCTCTTGTCGTCCTTGCTCTTCCCCTTCGTTCTCCTCACTTCTGCATTAACTTTTTATATCTCTCGTAATGAAACTCGCTTCTAATAATAATGATCTTCGTGTAATAGAAAAACTGCGGAGGAAGAAAAAGTCAACGCCTTTTCTCCTACTTTAGCACGGCCTCGTGATTTCTTAGGTGCGAATTAACTCTTTTACGCGTCACTCCGAAGACGTAAATGAAGCTGTCAAGCTTAATATGCTTGCCTGCATTCTCCGCGATCTTATAAAATAATAATAACGTGCTGATGAGCATTAATTTCTCGGAGAAGTAAAGTCTCCGAGTCTGAGTCACTTCGTTCCTAATGTCGCGGTCTTGGTACCGTATTTTTATTCCCTCGTAAGTCGTGTCGTATGGTGTCATACGATGTGCATTCACAAGTACAATAAATCGGGAACTGTCCCGCATATCCGGTAGTCAACGGAAATGGCGTTGAGCATTCCCTTCGCGAGAGACAGTCGCTGCAATGAGAACTTGCTCGATGCTTCATTTTTGGGAAATCAGATTCACGTCCAACCGCACACGTTGTTCACACTGTTCACATCGTTTTGAACGATTGAAAAATCGATCAACTCTGCGGAGCAATATGTAAATCCGGGTCAGGCGGTATAAATTCTTGCCAAGGAAACAATTGATTCAAAATTCGGACGTAACTCGACCAACCGTTGAGAAATGGAAATGTAATTCAAGTCTCTCACCCTCAGCATGTTTCGGCCTCGATTTTCTCCGCGTAATACCAGTCCAGATAATAAATCTTATTCGGCAAATCCTCCGCTGTCTTGCAAAAGGCCGTAGAGTCGTAAAATGCAAGGTATCATTAGAAAAGAAAGAAAATAAATGCGAGGTGAAGTTTACATCGTTGGAATGTGCGGTGAATTCCTTCCTCTTTCGGATTAGTACAATTATTGAATTTTCAAAGAGTCTAATTTCTGTCAATTCTGATGTCCATTACAATAACAAAAACTGGAGCTCAGCGAAGAGCTCAGTATCGCAGGAACGGGAAAATTTATCAATAATGCTTATATGTTTTGTGTGTTTCTGTCTGTTTCAGGTGAGTTTTCATTTTCGAATGTGGCACTAATGGTTCTTGGAGATATTTGGGTGGCGCGGTAACTATACATTTAAATTTACGTTGATCGTGCAAAAGGATATACGATATCGCACATTTTCGTGTCAGGATTTACGCGTCATCGTGCAAGTATCACGTTTTATTAATTATTATACGATGTTGGCGAGATGCTCGCTGTATTTTATTTTATACACCGTGCGCGAGACTTTATCCGTCCTCCCGTGAAAAGATCCCGTTTATTAATTATAATATATCTACCTGAGAGGCAGAGAGAGAGAGAGGGAGAGAGAGAGCACGAGAGAAAGGAAGAATAAAAAGGAAAAGAGGCAGGAGCGTGAAAAGTACCGTATTCACGTGTATGCGCTGCTCCAAGCTTCTTATTCTCCTTCTGACTTGCCACCTTGGAGTTAATAAATTATTTTCATCTTTCATTCTCTCGCTCTCTCGCTCTCTTTGGAGAATCGCTCGGGGAAACAAGGACAGCAGCAGAGACGCGATAAACGCTGTGACTTTACGGAATCGGACTGCTGTTGGTTCACTTGTACACAGCAGACTGCTAACGCAGCGATTCCATGCTGTGTGACCACTACTTCCCGGTAAATAATCTCGAAAACTCCGATTAAGCGTGCTGGAATCTTAATCCACCGCGAGCTCGCTGCTTCGCACCTTCTTCGCAATAACATTCGATTGAGCATTATCTTATTTGTCATCCATGAGATACTATCCAATGATGTCGTGATTAAACACCCAATTGTCAGAAAAATCAAGTTCATGCCTGAGCATCCATCTTTTTTCGATAAATTGTCGAATTCAAACGACCTCGTGAAATTCCTTAAGGACCAATGAAATAATGCATATGAAGGGAAACGTGCAAGTCACGAAGAAAGTTTATTAAGCAACGTACAATAACTCGGATCAAAGGGAACGAAATGAACAAATCGAGAAAAACGTTGAAAGCCTGACCGTGCATTATGGTTTTCCTTTCACATCAATCCTGCGAGATTTACCGAGCATAAAAAGCTTAATTGTCCAGTGAAAATAATCACATACCGCATGACTGACGGGTGGCTTGAGAATCGAGGGATCATTGGACGTACCGTCTAAACTTTCAATGTCCGTAACCAAAAGCGAGATTTGAACGAAAATACTTAATCATCAAAGTCATTGGAAAATTCCAGATACAATTAACAATTATTTTTTGTGAATGCTCCTGAGGTTTCTTGTATTCATTATTTATGTTTTTCATTCACGTTCCGTAATCACTTATTCCTCATGATGAATTCATCGTTCCGGTTATCCTAACATAATTATGGTGACTTACAATTCCTTTCGAAGCAGCTCAGTGCTATTTTCCAATCCCATTCACCATTCCGGCATAATTATCACAGATATTCGTTTAGTTTCTCGGCCAACCGATTTACACTTGTAAATCAAATCTCATTGAAAATCTCATTGCACGCCAACTAAACGTTCAAGGAAAATTCGTAACTCGGCAGATGCGATACGAAGAATACAAGTTTTTGTTTTCACATCGGAATTACGTTTCGTACGAAAACTCTTGAAATTTTTTTCGATGATCGAACAAACGAGAAAATCGCCACCAATTTTATTCAAAATCTTTGATGAAAATTGAGTTGACGCTCGTCTACTCGTTAAGGGAGTGGAGCATGTGACAGTCGGTTACCCGGTCATTCATATTTTCTTTACGTATGATAAACAATTTCGTTGAAAACCTGAAATTTTATTACAATTCGTTAATTTTATTTTAGTGCTAGTGAAAAAAAAAAAAATAAGACTCTCTCTCAGGAAGTGTGGACATTACAAAAAATAGTGAAGCATTTTCGTTGCTTTTCCGAGTTGCCAGCCCAAGAGCCAAGAAAATTGTGCAACGGAATTGGCACGTAAAAACAACGAGTTATTCGCAATCTAGGGATAATAACACGCGAAGAAATGATCGGAAGAATTTCCGTTGCACTTGAACGTTACGAAGAGGCACGAATAATTCTGATAGTCTTCCAGCTGGATGCATGACTGGAGCAATAATTAGCGGTAATAAAAGTGCACCAAAATTAAATTCGGAATAAGGAGAGTATAAGCGTAACGAAACCTAATTTTTCTTAACATTCCGGAAGAAAAACTGAATTTATTTTCATGTATTTTTTGCATCTTCGTACTTGGCGTTTCTGTAAATGACGGAACTGTGAATTGTTTTATTTCGTTGTTATATACGTGCAGATAGTCACGTTTGAACGGTTCGTAAAGTTCGATGATCCTCCGTCGTTTTAAAACGTCTAGGTCGTGAAACGTGTATTTATCGGCGCGGGAAAGTGAAACGAATCGTATCGACGGTGTGTACCCGTGTCGCAATGGCAGAGAAAGAAAAAGAAAAAGAGAAAGAACAAAGAGGGCGAGGGGGGGGATAGAGACGAGAGGCAGTAGCCATCATCGTCGTGTCAGTATGAAACGAGCAGTGTAGACAATAATAGGTATATTATGGAGGTACGTCGACCCTCGGATGAAAAATCTCATCTCACTGTACAAGAAGAAGCCACACAAGCTTGACCGGCTCCCTTTGTTCGTGTTCCATAAGCAAGAAATACTCGATTTCACGGTCGCAGTGGCGCACAAATTTTTCCTCTCCTTCTCTCTCTCTTTCTCTTGATTTTTTTCTCTAATCGTTTTATTCAGGAGGAAAAACGAAATGGGAAAAAAATGTAACGAAATGAGAAAAAAGGAAATTTTCTTTTGGGCCGATAGGTGCAGAGAATCGAGAGCTTCTTCGCTCGATCGATATAACGGAGTTAAGAAAACAAAACCTTGCTGTTGACTACTCCGGCTCGTATAGTCATTTTCTTGGATATCGCTGCAAAGGGAGGGAACAAAAAGTACAAATTGATAGAGCAACGCTTTTCAAGCTAGCGAGCAACGCTATTGCTCGCGTCCCAAAGTCCGCGAGATTCGATATCCTGCAGTATATCGAGTGTCCTGAAAGTTGCGTCCGACAATCATCAGATAAATATTCTTGGATGGTGAAGGTCTGAGTCAAGTAGAATTCTCTTTCTACTATTTTTTCTCGCTTCACTTATTCTCGATGAATTGTTCCCAAACGAATATGAGCTCGGATTATATTTTTGTTTATGATTCGGCTTTTTTTTTCATTTCGTACACGTAGCAAGGCCGGAAGTGACGCGAAAAATCTGTCTCGCTCGCTTGGTCCGTGACGGAAATAAGCGTTTGTAATTGCACCTCGGAGATGGTGTTGCTATGGATGCTTCTCTCTCTCTCTCTCTCTCTCCTTGTCAGATTTTTCTTGTCTCGTACGCTTTTGCGTACCCACAAATATGCTTCTTCTTCCTTTTCTCGGGTTTAATGGAGCGAAAAGCTGCTGTTTCTACCTGGCAATGCCTCTCGGATCGCGAGTGGTGTACACTTATAAAAACGAGAGCCGTATATGAGACTTGTGTTAAGTAGGAGCGTCAAAGATACGTCGACGAGATTATTAAGTCTTGTCGGTCTTGTAGCGTAATGTGTAATCAGTAATCACAACTTTAATCGAGAAATTTCTCGGTCAGTATGCACCGAAGAACAAACAAGCACAGTATCAGAAAATTAATTATGACATATGTTGTATATGCGCGAGGAATTTCATGCTGTAATTTTCATCGCGTGCTGTGAATTCCAGTTCAACACGAATTTCTGTATCGCGCCTCTCAAACGTCAGAGTCTTGGTTGGAAATTTCAACGACGTCGTCATAACATGTTTGACGTGAAAAAATGAGTTTTCGTTCAAGCCGTTTATCACTGCGGCTCGGAGGTCCGATTTTTTATCATGGACGCGAGAAGATTCGCAGCGTCCTGCTGAAGCAATCAATATCTTCTCTTTTTTTTGTACATTGTCTGGCTCCAGTTTTGCCTCATCCAACGACCCCGGTTGGCGGACACGGAGCCGAGGAAAAAATTGTCCGATTTGTCGAGCTCTACAAAAAAAAAAAGGAATCTCAAGTTCGCAGTATCAAGTTTTTACTTGACATTTCTACAATTAGTTCATGCACAAAGTCATTAATGTTACCAGCATCTCTGTTCCACGTTCGATCAATTGAAATGCCTTATAGCTCCACAACAGGCACCAGGAAATTGTTCCGACCAAATTACAAGACAAATATTTCACACTTAATTAAAAAACGATAGAAACGTTTTACAATTCTTTCCGTGTTTGCTCGATCCAATTGTATAGAGAAAAAGTCATTAACATTCTGATAATTAACAGATAACAAATCCTTTAGCCATGACTTGTGCGACTGTTTTGTTGCATGCTTCGTGCAAAAGATCGCTATCCTCCATATCCAGGGATATTACTTCTCGCCTACTTATATATGGACGTACGAGAGGCATAAGATGCATGATCGAGAAGCCTGTGTGCGAGCAATGCCACATCCCGCCATCCCATAAAAGTTCGTACGAACGAGTGAAATGAGACGAGAATGCACTCACACTCACATAGACGAATTCACTGGCGCACATATATTCGATTTTACTGATACATAAATAGTGCTTGGCATTGAGAAATGTAGAAGCAATGAATCGATCAGATGCTGGAGGGAAGAGAGTTCGTGAAGGAACGTGAGACTCGGTTTTCTCACACGTCATATATTTGTGTTTAGGTATTAGCTATATATACTAAATACAATGGGTCATAACACAGAGATACGTGAATCTATATATTTTTACAAGTTGAAATGAAATTTTTAATCGGGGATAGAAAGCTCTCTTGAGTTTGTGTGCAAAGGCGTTAGAAATGGACGTGACCCGACGCTTTGACCCTCTGGGATTCGGTCCATGGATTTTTGAACCCTCGTACAACGCCGGAAAACGACGCCCAATTATTATTTGTGATTTCTTTCGTTAACCCATTTTCGATCGAATGATGAGAACAGTTTTTTTTTTCTCAACTCATCGCGGTTCGGCGGTGTACACGACGAGGATAAATGCTCGAAATAAAATTGAAACAAATTGTTATTAGACTTGCGAGAAAATATTCGGAGCTGGTCGATTCATCGATGTAGACAATGCTGAACAATTGTCATAATTTTCATGCCTTTTGCCAGGCTACCTCGCTCCCATCCTCGGAGAAATTTAATACCCTTTCTCTTTCTTTGTACGATCTCTCGAGATTTTTTGTTATTAGTCGCCTATAGACCGATCCTACGGCTTGTTCGCACGCTTATTGATCAAGTACCTCGGAGTCCTTTCCCTTCGCTCCGTAGTACACACGACACTCTGCGGACGCGTCATCGTCGTTGATTTCGATGCCTTTTTTACCGTTAATTTAATTTCAAGCACGAACGTGTAAGCCCGCCAATGAACAAGGAGAGACTCGATCAACTCACTCGACTCTATCTTCATGCTTTCTTCGGTTTCCGGTATTGCGCTTCGACTACGCCATGGCCCAAAAACCTCGGCCACGGTTCGGGCTCACCGTTATGCCCCTCGTATCGATGCGTGCATGCATCCGAGTACCGTCGACGTCAAACTACAAATACATACCGCAACGCACGCTGCAGACACGAAACTTTTCACTTCCGGTCTCGATCTCAATAATTCCGATTAACGCTAACGAGCATTATTTTCATTACTTCTGACCTTCGGGAATATTTCTAATCATGTTTTTCTCCTCACGCCCAATCACCATGATTATTGACTACGAAATATAAAAAAAAAAAATCTATGAAGACCTCACGGAGCACTAGCATTTTACGAGATTCAGAAGGATAATTATTTAATTGCGGAAATAAATTTCCTTCGTTTATCACGTTCTCGTAATTCGTTCGATCTTGCGATGAAAAATAAACATCCGCTTTTTTTTCTGTCGATTTTGTAGAAACGTTCCTACTAATGTACGATAACGTATCTACATTTTACGCGAGTCCCGTAGTTTGTGAGAGAACGTGGTAAAGGACACTAACGCTTATACGACCGATCTATAAATCCCTGTACACTTTCAACTTTTATTAATGCCATATATGCGTTGCGGTGGTTGACTTCAGTGAGCATATACTATCGTGCAAGCTCGTGCACTATCACGTGCAAACTTTATACTCAGCTCGTGAATAACCACATCTGCTGCTTCGCCATCCAATGAATATACCAATATCTATGTACGTATGTGCATAAAGCATCTAAGGCCAAATACTCAGGTATATGACCCTCGTACAGTCTGCAATCACTCACCAATCGTTGTATCATTTTCCTCGCTCAAAAATCCCCGCGCAGCTTCTTTTGTTTATTGAGCCGAATTCATTGATTTTCTGTGTTTCGGAAACATTTGCTTCGCGCGGAATGGCTCATATACAGATAACGTTGCAAATATCTCGTGAGGAAGTTTCTCCGTTGTGCGTTTAACGACGAGCGTCACGCAATGAGAACCCCTCCCTGCGATGGAGCGGGATTTCTGGGACCGTGCCTTCTGCCCTTCTTTCTACGGCGTGCAAAACATTGCATATCCGTTCGTATCGGGGTGTATGTCCTCTATATATAATGTGGCGCAAATCGTTTAAAAGTCGGTGATTCCCGCAAGAATGGATTGATAGTCCCTGGCTCGACGAGATTTTCATCGCTCTCAGCAGCAATTAGAAAGTCCTGATCGAGATTCCAACAGAAGATGGTGTTGTGCATATGATATAAATAGTTTATCAGTCAGGTTGAGGCAGCGTTTCTCTATTTAATTTTATTCTAAACTGTTATGCTGAATAGTAACGGATAAAAAATTGTTATTTATAATTCTTCTTCCGCGATGAATACTAATTGATGTTTTCAACAATACACGCAAATGTGATTCGCTTCAAAAAATGAATATTCACAGAGATCGTGATTAGATTCGTCACGATGCATTGGTTCCTGGTCGCGGGCAAGGCAGCTCATTCTGTTTCGCATTGTTATTAATCAAAAAGTCACCTTTTGTCATTCATATTCTCAGATTTAACGGACGATATTTAGTTGATAGTAAAAATTCCAGAGGCAATAAATTCGCGTTGCGATTATTGTTAGAACTCGTTCGGATTAGCAGAAAATTTCATTGTAAATGATAAACTCTAAATTTTTACCTCTTCGTGCGACTGCGTGTTTCTTGCTTACCGATAACTTTCTATTCTCTAATCACAATGGGTGATGTGTCTCTCTCGGGATGCGTTGCGGGACTCCTTGGGGCATACTGACTGCGAACGCGCTTTTTTTTCTCTTCTTGCAATTTACGATGCCGGACTCGCCAAGTTGAATTAACTTGCGGAGTTGATGCTGAAAGCTTGTCTTTCGCTGACATACTGCCAGGGAGGTGTCCTCTCGATTGTTATCGGCATCAAAAATGATTGGAATTAGAGAGAAAACAATTGAAGAAACTTCATTTTTTTAAACGTTTTGTTTTTCGTATCGAAAATAACAACATTGCGAGTAAAAAAATACCGAATACTCTTTTTGTTTCTTTTCACACGATTACCCATCCCGTTCGGGATGACTCTGAGCAAATAAAATGGTAGAAAAAACGTAAAAAGACTTTAATTTCGTTTTGAAGTTAATTTTCGGTAAGAATTTGTTCTCGAACGCAAGAGCCATAAATTTTCATCAAGTTTCGACGCAGCTTAATGAATTTAAACCGTTGATTTGTCTTAGGGACGTAATTAAGCTCCCACGCGCTAATTAATAGATTTCCGATCGTAAAAAGACGAGACGAGAATTCGAATTTATTGGCTGGTCTAAATTCAGGCTTATTGTACATTTATACAGTGCGAATAAGACGCTCCACGATCAGCCGAATTGCCGGATACAATACTTGGAAGCCTTGCCAATTTTCTTGTCAGACGCTCTCAATACTTTGGGCAAGTTCGAGGCAACGACAGCAAACGGAGATAAAGAGGATTAAAAAAAAAGGAGTTTATATACAAGCTTCTGTACTCGAGTCAGGAAATTGCTGATCGCATCCTCGACTTTACTTTGCACAAGCAGCTCTCATCCTATAGACATGTTTGTGTGTGGATGTGCATATAGTTGGCTCGTACTGATGCTGCGACTGAAATTCCAGTTGACCGCAGCAGGAATTTAACCGCTGATCCATCGATCGATATCGCGATAATGCCATGAAGCGCGAGAAACTTACGGCTCAACGATTACCAGCTCTTTCCTACAGAAATTATACTTCCCTTGAGAATATTACAGCTCATCCGTTTTTTCATATTGCAATTAATGTACCAGCTTTTCCGGCAAATTAAAATTTCAACCATAATCAATCTCGATAATTAATCATTCCCCACGCATCCACGCCTGTTACGTTATCATTCTTTTTAAATCCTTTTAATTAACTTTTTCGTTCTTACGAATAGTTTCAATAAATTCCAATGATTCGGCACAAAACATTATTTCAGGGCTGGAGAAAGATTTCATAAACTTCCAAGACACTTTTCTCTTCGGAGCCAACGTCGTAGAGAAGAAAAAAAAAATGAAAAAAAAAATCAACTACGTAGTTGCCAAAAAATTGAGGGATTTTTCAATCAGCGAAACGTTCCTGCCTGAAAATTTCATATTTTCTGATAACTTTCCCCAAAGGAACGATCGTTCTCATTGAAAAATTTCGCCAAGATATTACAAAGCATCGAAATGCCTGCTACTTATTATTACTATGGTCCCTGCGCTTATCTCCCTCGTATTCCGTTACGTGTATCATGCACATACGCGCACTTGGCATGTATTTTGGATGCTGTCAGCTGGGAGGGCTGTTTCCGCTATAGCCTGCATACGGGAACACCTCGAGCGCAACATTTCGGAGGGTGAGCAGCTTGCTTCGAATTGTCCATTCGCGACTCCATTCAGGCTGATAAGGTTACCGCAACCTGCCAACATTTCGCCGAGCTCAGCAATCGAACAAGCTCACGTAGGCTCGGTCTCTATAGATATAACGTTCTATAACGTCTGTATCGACAAGAGCCAGTACAAAAGAGGAGAAGAACGAGGAAGAGGTATCGTCATCTTCAATGTATATTGATTTGACCTACTACCTCTGTACCGACCTCGTCCTACAATTTCTTCTCGTATACGTAACGGGATTTTAGGAACATATTTCGTCCCGCCCTATTTTGCTACAGTGTCTTTTTTTTATTAGAAAGAAATAAGAAACGATGAATTCAGAATTTTTAATTTTTAACGAGATTCGTATTAAACAACGTGAAAAAAAACGGTTAGTCGAGCGATTCCCAGTCATTCTGACAGATGGTCAAAACGTTCCAGAGTCTGATTTATTCGCATCACAATGCAAAGAAGTACTCGAGGGAACAACTTCCTGTAGTTGAAAATTAAAATTTTACGAATTAGTATTTTTTTTTTTTTTTTAACGAAGAATCGGAATTGAGTTGCGAAATTAGCATTCGTGTGGAAATTATAATAATTCGATTAATTTTATGTGGAGTGATCAACGAGATTACGACATCTTGAGAAATTGATCATCGGTTTTTTTTTTTTCGTTTAAATGTCGCAAATTATTCGACGCGTATGAACTGTTTTGGATGACGATAAAAAAGGGATTGTCTCGATTTTTGTTATTGAGACATAATTGAGCGATGCTTGATTTCTTCTTCCATAATTGTCGAGTGGATATTGAGCTTCCTGGTCTCGAGGATAATAGCAATGAGGAATAAACCACACCCACGAATTCCACGTGTCGCACTCGAATGCATATCCCACTTATATTTGACAGTGATGCTTAGCAACATTGTGGAACGGGACTCGACCTTCCCATCTCGTTTAATCATCAGAAACGTATTTGCAAAATTGAGGATCGGCATAAACTTGCTCATCTATGGATGTTGCAAGTATTTTAATCGTGTATGAGTCTTCGATCCATATACACAATAATGGAGAGTAAGCCTAAACACCTTTTCGCAAAAAAAAAAAAAAGCATTCTGAAGTATTGTTAAAAATTTTTGTTCAATGATTTCATAAATTTGGAAAGTAAAAACTCGTTCCGTAGCACAACAACTACCGCACACGAAAAACAAGCAAACTCAAGACATGAACCTCACCAAACGTCGCGTTCATCAATTTTCTGGTTTCAAGTACTCATACGTTTCGTTACATTGTGTCTCGTGCGTGTACGCCGTTATGATGGCAAAAATAACATACGTAGATCGAAGACGAGGAGGGATTCAGTGCCCAGACCGGATGTTGTTGCATCGACGACTCCATTGTCTCCCTCCTCATCCTTCAAGGCTATCACCGATCCATTTCTTCCTGTCTTAATATAATTTATATCGTATATATATGGCGAATCTACGTAATGGAAGCTCTATGTCGATATACATCGATACGTGCATTTTATACATATATTTATTTGGTATATAACTTGTGGCGAAGTAGCCGAAGCGGTCGAAGCGTGCTTCCTTTAAGAATCGAATTTCTTCGAGCTCGGTTTCCTACTTCGAGAGCACCGAGATGGAGTTTCGATGTAAACTAATCCTGCTCAGTATCGCTAATGCATACAGCTTATGTAGAAATCGATGTTGACAGTAATTATCCTTTAAAAGACACGATGAAATTTTATTCTCATGGTTCGGTCAGTATATCTCGAAAATTCAATAAGAACAGATCTTGGAATGAAATGTCAAACGTCGTATACGGTACAGTTCTGTCTCAAAAGATGAAACGAGACGAGGCCCCGTGACCTGATCAATTTATCAAACAAATCGAAAGATTATTCAAATTTACATCCGATGCGAAGTCTTTCGAGATTCAGCTTTTTTTCTCACGTACCCTTCCTAATCCGAAGATATCGTAGAAAAAGAATATTGACGTTTGTGGTTGTTTTTTTTTTGTTGGTTTCACATTCACAAGGAGCTCCGTTTAGAATCATTTGGAGTTTGTCTCTGTGAAATAATATCAGAACATCAACGAACCGGAAGTGTCGCTCGTCCCTTCTTCTCAAATACATTCGCTAACGAAGAATCGCGTTGCTATCCCTCGTTTTCTAAATACTAAATTCAACGCTCGCTCTCGTGCCTTTTTCTCGCAGCCGACAAATTCCGAATTGATGGATCGAGGCTGTACGAAACACGTGTTGTTTGGCAAACACCAAAAGTGAGAAAAGAGATTTTCTTCCAAACTTCCTCTTTCCGCGTGCTCGCATGCTGAGAGGATCAATCTCGTCGGAGAATATTCCGAGCGCTCATCGAAACCATTAAAAACAAAGTAACTAGACTAAATCTCCAAACTCGATATTGCAACGACATCAAAAAGTATCAAATACTTGGTCAAAATATTTTCTCGCTACTGAAATATAATATAAAAAGTAAATAAGTTCGTTCCACGGTGTTTCTATTTCCATGGAAATTGATCGATCCAATTCACTGGCCCTGTTTCAAAATGAGCTGCTCAAAGTTAATTATAAACAATTTAGAAAAAGCAAACATTTCTCCGACTTGTCACAGTATGTAAAGCAGTTCGCAAAAATCGTTGATACGTTGAGTAATTCCTAAAATAAAACTTCGGGAACTAGGGTGACTCCATAGCGCATCAAATATACTGCCTAGAGGAACAATAATTTCCCTTTCCTTAGGTGATAAATCATTCACGCGTCATAACGTCAACCGATCGTAAATTATTAACTGTACTAGAACTAATGGAAGAGACTTGAGGAAGACATCTCGGTGCTAAGCTATAAAAGTTGCCGTAAAAAAAGAAAAAGATGCAGAAAAAGAGGATTCAGAGCTTAGGGTATTTGGTATACGAGGATGAAACGGTAGCCGCCGCCCTCTGTAATGGAAATGAGATGATTTCCAACAAGTTATTTGTATGTATTCATATTTTAAAATGAGAGAAAAAACTTTTTTCTGTTGGCGATCTCTCTATCCGAGACTTTTTTTTCCTTATTTACATTTTCCTCGGCTACGTACAGACAAAAATGATGTAAAAAATTCATAAATAGATTAGTAGTCAGAACGGAGTTTTTACTCGGAGCAATACACGAGTCCGACGAATTTACCGTTCGTTATATGGGATTTGCAAGCGCGTGCACGCGACTCTATCGCTGCTCACCGGGAAACCATATAGCAACACCTGAGCGTGTCTGAAGAAGCATAGTAAAAATTCTCTGGACGCAAAACTCCGTCACTTCCTGCGCGTGTGTGTTGCTCTCCTCCCTTCTCCCTTATTCTCCCAGCAATGCACCGGAAGACCCAAGTTTGCGTTTTTCTTGCTTTCTGCAACAATTCATCGGCTACGAACTCACACAATTAAGTTTTGCCTCGTTTATCAATGATAACGTCGATTCATCGACGTTGGCCGATAATTATCGTTGACACATTTTGTGCGTGACTAAGTGACTCGTGGAGTGACTAATTGAAACGACACGCAGAGTTACTTGGAAAGTCCGAAAAAATCAACTGGTTCTCACGAATTATATTTTTTATTAACTTTCTAAATCCAAAGTTGGGAATTCGATTCCTCTGTTGAATTTTCCATGAAATGAAGCTGTGAGCAAATTAGCCAGATAAGAGAGAAATTCTGTCGATGCCTTTCCTCATTATTCACTTGGATTTCGATTGAAACTCTTAGGATTCTTTCTTCTGTTCTGCATATTTATTTACGCTCAGGAACGTCAGACTAAGGCACGTACGCGTGGACGTGCGTTAATTCGAGAGTCTCTTCTTTGCATGATCTTCGTGTACAGCCACGTGCAGGGAAAGTTCACTTGGTCGAGACGTCGAGTTCGCACCGCGCGTTCATTATATCCCTTCATGGTTTCCACCAGAAAATCGTGTGCCGAAGCTCGCTCGAGCGTTTACACCTGCTGCTAAGAGGAAAATGAAACGGATTTGAAATTTAGATAATGAGCATTTAACAAACTCCATTCAATGTAAATATCTTGCTTGCGATTTCGTTTGGTGGTGGAAAAATAAATTAATTTGAAAGGAATCATCATTCGCTCTCCATCGTCAACAAAAGCAGCGAGATATTTACACGGAAAGTAAATAAATTTCTAATTTCTATCGAGGCCTGTCGAATGGAGCATCGACGCGATCTGCTGGAGAAAATAGTTCTAAAATAATTTTGCCTTCGCCACTTCCTCCCTTGGGGGTCCAGGTAAACGGTTTATGTAGCTCTCGATGTGCGCTCGAGTGATTTAAAAGAAAAAGAAAGAAAAGGAATAGGAAGCGTGGATATACATAGATATGCACGGCTAAATATAAATGAAAGAATCATCGCCACATCCACCGAGATTCGACTGCACGACCACTCAACCGCGAAATTTCTGCCAACGTGAGTTTTTTACTTCTCATTCCTCTCGTTCTTCTCTTTTATTATTCCGTGATATCCACACGGTGTACGCCAGCTCGATCAGTTGCTCTCGAAATCTATACTCGGTAAAACATTTTAAAACATGATTCTCTCATGCGTATCTCATTATTTATTTTTTCGTCGTAAAAACGAGAAGAAAATACCAAGAAAACAGTTTACTCATTTTTTTTAGATTTTCGATTTTTCAACGGGCACGAAAAAATTAATTCCTCGTAAACGGCAGTCATTCCCTATGAAAATAAGTTATCAGAACAAAAAGTTGACTCGAATTAATTTCAATAACAAAATTAAATCGCGATTCGGTGTGCGATAAAGGAGGAAAAAACATTCAAATTTTAACAAATCGATACCAATTAATATTTGACGTAATTATTGCTAAATCAGTTTCGAATTATTCGACTATCTAAATGTCAGAAATGTCAAGATAAAAAAGACACTCCATCAGGAAGCCTTGAAATATTCGAAATCCTTAATTAAGTGATATATTTATAAACATGATTATAAAATCATCTCCCTTCAAATCGAGGGAATGGATTTGTCTGGTGTAACTTTCGTACGAACGTATATTAGAATCAAGCAGGAAATATCGGCTTCCGAAAAAAAGAAAAATTAATTAAGTTTTTTCTTTCTAAGCTATGGATCGTAAAGTCCCAAGACATTTGGTCAGAATTTCTCTTTCAAAAGCTACTCATTTCGTTCGTTTGATCCCCGATCTTACTCTCTGCTCCCTCCATTAAATCGTCTTCAGTAATTATGGGTGGTGCATGCGTGTTTTTGTGATTCCTTTCATAATTTTTATAAATACACGGAAACATATTTGTGCCGAGAGCTTCGTCGGGAAATTCTGGGCTGAGTAAAAAAAAATCCAATTTTTATATTGCGTGACTCGTCTTTCGGGAATCTTGCAGGGTCTCCCTGTGGTGCAAAGACTACCGAAAAGGTCTTGTGCCTGCGCGGTACCCTTTTGATCGGTGCACAGAAAAGATTCATTTATTATTGTTCTTATCTCTTTTCCGAGATCGTCGAAGGAAGATTAGAGCCTCGTGTCAAGCTCTGATTATCGTTGCGAACAGTGAGATCTGTATAAGATGTTGATGGACCGTATTCTCGAAATATTCGTCCACCAGAATTGAACAAAATTGGTTAACTTTATTGACCTGGAATTCGTTCAGATGAGACGTAATTGAAATTGGGAGACTGAAAAATATCCAACGTGGAAAATCGTCGTCCGCTATTCAGCAATGTAAATTTGGAATGTTTACCGATTCATTATTCCGATAATAATTTATCTTTTCACGAAAGAAAGTCGACGACAATCGACAGGTTCATTGACCCTTGAAAAATTCTCACACTCAACTAGCGAACGAAAGTCTTGAGAATTCTCGATAAAAATAAATAATAATAATCACAATTTGGGAGAGAGACGATTAGAGCTAATGAGGAGGAATAATAGTTAACGTTTCTTCACTTTGTCGAAACGGAATATAATCTGACGAATGGATTCGTGTCTCGTGTTACAGCCGGTCAATTTTACATCGCTTAGGAAACCCTAAAAGTACTTTTGTCTCACAATACAACTCTTCTTTTCTAGTTTTTCTTGTACTGTTTATCCGGCCTGTAAAAAGTGTGTCTCTCGTCGATTATAAGACCACGGGTGTTAACCGAGACATGTTGAGATGAGAAAGACTCGTAAAAATAAAGGGTCCGACCGAGGGACTCTTAATATGACTGATGGAGCACACTCTCTAATGTTAGCATGGTATATTTAAGTTTCTTCAGAGTCCCTGCGCGCGCGAACTCCCTTTCTTCTCTTTTACTTTCCAAAGCGAAAAACCGCTGCATCCGATCACTGTCTGCGCAGCTTTTTAACGTTGTCTACGATCTAGCCACAGTGGAAAATCAAAAAAACAAAAGCAAAAGTTTCTAGCTCCATAAATTCATATTTCGTAATCGAGTAAATTAGATAATGGAAGAAATATTTAAAAAAAAACTGTTGAATCTTTACGAAACATTGTGTCGTTTTTTTTACATTCCCGAAAAAGTCAGGATTTCGTGGCATTAAATATTTGTGATTGCTGGAAAAACAGAAATGACGATACTGTGGTTGTCACCGCATCGCGTTTCATAAAAACTCTTCATGCTCTAGAAGCAAAAGAAAATTTAAAAAAAAAATCAATTCTGAGGTTTCTCTTTCGCACTCATACTTTTGGCTTATCTTCTGACCTCAATCGTCCGGGAATTCCGACCCAGGAAGCCAGGGATCATTAAATACGCGTTTTTCTCCAATTACTGACCAGTGTGACGCTTGTTTTTTTTTCTTTTTTTTAATTCTCCATAATATATGGTTGAATCTACGCTCCGTGGGAATCCCAATATTTCGAAGATATCTAGTAATTAAATTAGATATACGAGACTTTGTTTGAACGATAATTCGACTCCCAGACACAATCGATATATTGCAACGAACCTATACGTTCGTATTTGGTGTTTGGTTGTCAGAGATTCTCGGGTTTCGTCCAGTCCTCATGAAGGGGAACCACCAAGCCCTTTTATTTTTAATTATCTTACTACCGGATGCTCGCTTTGTCGAGCAAAAACGTCGCGCTCGAGCAATGATACTACATAATATGAAACTACCAAGAGAAGCCACTATCGAACGTCTAAAAGTTTATGTGCTTGTGTACGTGCCAATGTTACTGTGTAGGCTCTCGCTACCGCCGTTGGACGCTCCTTCAACAAACTAATTTCACGATACGTTTCGCTAATTCGACCGAGACATTCGTTCCTCACTTCGGTTATGTGTTATTATTATTTCCAACGCGTAGGCACATTAGAAAACATGAAATTGTTCATAGAGATTGAAGAAAATCGTAACTGCTCTTAAAATCCCCCGGAGAACAACTTTTTCAAGAAAACGAAAATAATCG
Source organism: Hyposoter didymator (assembly GCA_037952995.1). NCBI lineage: Eukaryota > Metazoa > Arthropoda > Insecta > Hymenoptera > Ichneumonidae > Hyposoter > Hyposoter didymator. The sequence goes on from JBAJMU010000003.1 coordinate 2,180,365, forward strand.
GAAGATTCAAACGATTTTTTATTAATCGTACGATTTGGCAATGATAGTATTTGACGAAACGAACAATTTTGCATGAATTTCAGGTCGAGATTTTTTAGTTTCATACAAAGTCTCAACCTATCGATCCACTCACCAACTGCATCACTAAATATCAGAATACGTTAGTAATTGGCACGCGGTACTTTGTTCACCTTCACAACCGCGACAAATCATCCAAGACATGACACTGCCGATCATCCAAAGCCGGTCAATAATTCTTCGTATCCTCGAGATTATGCAGGCATATGACCATTGTATGAACTATGCGCCAAGTGCACCGCAGTCTCTCGCAGTAGTGTGCATGCGCATGATCCTGGTTTCGTAATGACGAAAAAAAAATCCTTAATGCGCCAGCCCAGTTTGCCCAATCCGTCAATCTTAATCCTGGTTTCAACAATATTTATTTTTCGCATCCATAATTCTCGGAAAAATTCTCTTGAGACTATATTATTGGAAAATTAGATTTTTTTTGTTTGAGTTTGTAACCAAACTACAAAAAAAAAAGAATAAAAAACAGAAATCTCCGAAAAGTTGAAAGGGATTTTTTTGGATAAACTGAACATTGTAACTTTCACTAAAAATTAAAGAGAAACGGTAAAAATATACGCGTTGGTATGGAAAACCATTCCGTGACATTATTGGCCAAGTTGACAACGCTAAGTATGTATGGAACTCGAACATAGAAAAATGATGTCAGATTTAACTGACTATGGCTATAGAGATCGATGTGGTTGATTCTTAATTTATGTAAATATGTTTTGCGAAAGGTTATCTCTCATTGGAAAATATTTGCCGGCTAAAGCAACCAAGTTCACCGCAGTAGTCATGGTCGTTGTGCACGACGACGCGCAGAATCGACCGCCCTATGTACGAACGCGTTTGATATTCACTACAATCTGAGAAATTCCCCATTTTTTTTCAACTTGTCGTTCTTTCGGAACTTCCGGACGCCCGCTGCTTTTTCATTGCAGCGGAAACTCATGGGAAAGTGTGCTGAAAAGTAAATCGGTAGTTAAAAAAATGATCAGGAAATCGAGAAATTGCGGGAATGCTTTCCATCGCATGAAATGTGTATGGACGAAAAAATTGATTTGAAAATGAACCAATGGAATGGTACCTGTATGTGAAAATCATTCAGCGTGCCCAAGTAAGAGAGAGAGAGAGAGAGAGATTGAGAGGATGCGCGCGATTTTGCGCGCCTCGTGCTCGCGCGTCTCTCCAGGATCGATCTCGTGCCTTGCGCGAGTTGGAGAACGCGAAATATGTGCATAGGAGCGCGAGGCGCGGGTTGCCAAGTGGGTGCATCCAGAAGTGACGTACGGGAGTAGAAAAAAAATGGATGCAGAAATAAAGGGTTTCACGTGCGATCATTATGAAGAGGATGCAAAAAAAAGGCAGCAGCAAAGAATAGAAAAAAAAAAGAGTTTGTCAGGGTGGAAAGGCGGATGAATTAGAAAGAAGCTGCGTTTTTTTTTGCACCTTTCTTCCGTATTGATTGAGGTGAATGCACGAGACGACGTAAGCTTTTTTTTTCCTCGTTCCCTATCTCGAGCTTTTAGTCTGTAGCGGGGGTGGACGGAAGTTTCGTAAAGGGACGCTCCTCATGCCACTTGCGAGAAAATACTTGAAGAAAAGGAGAAAAGGAAACGGAGAGAAAGAAGAAGAAGAAGAAGAAGACGCGCGGCGGCAGTAACCGAGAAACGAAGACGGAGGAAAAGAGAGTAGTCAGCGGGGGTGTAAAAGTCCCGGTAACGCGCAGCTGGGTAGTCGTGGTGGGAGGATGGTTCGTACCGCCGAGGGGGAGGAAGAGCGAGGGGGGAGTTGCGCTCGGGCTCTATGAGCGCTCCCGCGACTCGAACCGCACAAGAATGGCGCTAGAGCGTTATATACGGCACGGCTGACCGGCACCGCCGCCAGTCTCTCGTCCGGACGCGATACCGGCGAACGGAAGTCTAGTTTACGGTTCTACAAAATTATTAGCTGGAAAAAAAGAAAATCTTGACGTTGGTACGATACCCGAGCAAGACATCTTTTTCGAAATATCGCTCACATATTCTCGCGCTCAATTCAAGCTTCGTCTATTTCGATAAAAAGACTACGCGATTTTTTTCAGTGAGAAACATACGTACGGATCGTGTACTCAATATTGACGAGGGCAGCAAGGATATCCGCGTTGACCAATCCAAGTTTTTAGATTTTCGAACGAATGTAAGATTCTTCCTCCGGATTCAGGAAATTTTCCATTTTTTTTTTTCGCTTCCGACCTTCCCTGCGTCAGAGGAAAAGGTCGTTACTGAAAGAAAAAAAAAAAACGCGTCAATTTGTTCGACAGTTTCTCCGGGTGGTGGTACTCGAGTTTCTGGGGAAAATATACATACGAGAGGGAAAGAATTAAAACAAAAGTGTGTTACCGAGCAAGGGAAGAAAACGTCCCGAGCCACGAACCTGCTGAAAAGCTGAACGAGGGTTGAGCACTTGGCGACAAGCAAGGGATAACAGTCAACGTACGCTCGGACGAAATGGCGACATACGCTGCTTACAGGCACGTTGAACTCGACAACGTGGGCTATGGGAAAAAAAGGTAATTTCGACATCGAACACTCTCAACCCCGAGACAATGGTTTTACTGACGAAAAAGAAAAAAAAACGAAATAGAAAGTGAATCAAAAACACGAGTGCTTTTTGTAAAACAAACGAAACTATATCGAATGCTAAAATTTAGGGAATTGAGTTATTAGGGCAGAGGCTCCTGGAAATCACTGCGTTCCGACGACATGGAAGTGAAAGATTTCGAGTTTCAGTGAGATTCATCACAGACGAAACAGTGGCTTCGTAAAAACCATTCGATAAGCGAAACCCTTCACTTTGCATAACGCTTTTTGCGCGTACTGCTAAAACAAAAGGGAACGAATGTTTTCTTTTCGATTCTTCCGGGTTCTGAGATCTAATCGCTACTTTTAACGCTTGACGAGGTTTGGTTCGGTGTAATCGCGATACCGAATCGAGGCTACGGAATTATAACGTACACTCATTAATTGGGCTCATTTTTTTCTTCCTCCAATCCGCTTGTTCTCCTATAACGAGCAGCTTCCTTTTTTCACTTAGCGATGATTTATCGAAATTCGCACTCGAACCCCCTCAAAGTCCAGCTTATAAACAGCGTATAACTACATGACTTAATTCCTTTCCGTACAAAGTATAGAACCTAAAGGAAGGTCTCTTTGTCCTTCGTCCAATTTCGAACTAAATTTCACTAGAAAAATCGTAAAAAATTCAAAAAAATTTCATTCTGCATTTTTTCGAGAATAAAAAATATCGGACATTCGGATCAATGAATTCATTCATTCCCATAAGAATCTACTAATTGTGAGAAATCATGAACGCCCAGAAATTTTCCCGAGTTTTCGCATGATGGTGAAAATATTCATAGATTTTTTTATTTTTTTATTTTTATTTTTTCTAAGAAGAAGAAACTCGTGTTTGACATGAAATATCCGGTATTCGATGGTCGACGATTGAGTGGCATGGATTCAAAGTATCGCCAATGTGTTGATACATGTGTAAAGATTGATAGTGTTTGTATTGAGAAAGGGAGGCTTCCGGTTGTTCGTTTCTCTGCGTGTTGTACAATTCGTGTCAGACTGTCCATCCGCGAGTCCAAAAGCACACGGAGAAGTATCGGTATAGGAAATCCGAGTGTCCATTGAGGGCAAGTATAGAGTCTGAAAAGAAGAGGGAAGGGGGTGAAAGTAGGCACTTTACCGGAGACTCGGTAAGAGAGAAATAAAAAGAAACATCTGTGCTCGCGATAACGGGTGTCTACACGCGAGGGTAATTTTCGTGTCGGTCAACACGTCTCAACCTTCCCCAGTGTACTTGATATTTCAAATATTTATCGAGACCGCGTCAAATTTACGAACTAAACTGGTTCCTCCGAAAACGTTAGTTGCAGCGGAGTATAGTTTCGTGCACCGGACTATCTCGCCGAGAGCCACCGATTGGCTTTCATCTCCGGTCACCAATGCTCGTCGTCTGCCCGGAAAAGCTTCGATAAAAATCTATTGGAATATTTTCAAGTCTCCATTATTTGCATCTGCGCGAGTCTAGCGTAGCACCAAGTTCGGCTCGAGATATATATAGAGATCGATAAGAGGTTGCAAAAGTTAAAATTTTCCGATACCAAGTCGAAGGAAGCGAAGTAAAGTTGGAAAAAGAAGGAGAGATGGCCAAGAGAGAGGATAGAACAGGGTGGGGGATAAAAAATGAATAAAAGGTGTGACAAGGAGCGCAAAGTCCGAGAGCCGTAACGATAACACCGCGAGAACACCACCACTCTATAGCAGTAGCGAGTAAGGCCTATAAGCGAGTTAACTTTTAAACGTTCTGCTTGCATGCTTGCGAGACGAGGTCAGGTTGCGGTATACTCTCCGTCGAATCGCCTGTGCGAATTCAAGGTTTCCTACACGTTAAAGCGCTCTCCATACGATTCTTTCTCCCCTCCCTCCTCTCTGTCTCTCTCGTTGGTCGTTCATTCATCTTTACTTACTGCTGGGTGCTTCGAACTCCCATTTACGTGTCCACGCATACAATTACACGAGCACACATAAAAATTTAACACAAGTTGAACATGTGTGCCTCGCTATCTCGTCCTACGATCGTCTACGTGTGTGGTTTTTACTGCATTACAGTATCAACCCTTGTCACGACGTCACGCCACATTAACTACCGCTGTCATAGAGATACGCGGATTATCAATCCTCCCCGATTAGAATTCTCTCCATTGTACAAATCGAACGCGATAGCCCTTTATTTTTCTAGATTCGAGCAAACCGCGTATACGGAAGTCACCCAGATTTATTTTAATGAAAATCGAATCTTGAAAGTGCTGTTCTGCATTTATTTTATCCAATTCTGCATGGTGGACGATCAGGTTACAAAGCCGGGATTGAAACCCAAATTACCACGTCTTTTTCTCGTCATTTAACATCTTCATATCCCGGCCAATAAACTTTGATAGCCTTTTACGAGCGATTTAGTCTTATTTTTCCTCTATTTTATGAGCTTTTTATACCGCAAGCAAACGTATCACAACGTCAACGTAGTTCGAAGCCTATTTTTTTCTCTCAGCTCTGTGATATGAGGAATTTTATTTGAGCCTTTTGTTCGACGAAAATTTTCCCATCTTCAAATGAAAAAAGGAATTTTCATCATTACCGAACTATTGCCATGTCGTAAGATGATGGATAAAAATGAAGATTAACACGTGAACACGAATAAGAAAAAAAAAGCCATCTCTCGTGTACGTTCACGTGCAGTGTGTCGCAAGTTTTAGTACAACCGTTCGAACTTAGAAAGCGTAACAGTGTCTCTGTTCCTTTCTATACTGTTCACGTGCACCTGTACACGCACATACACACACACAATGAGTACCTTTGCTTCTATGACTTATCGCGGCGTTCTCTCGTCGCTTAGCTTTGTAACGGTGCGCTCGCTCGATAGAAAGAAAAAATATTCAGTCGTGTGTTGGCTTATGCGTCCGATTATCTACGCTAACTTCGTTATCGATTTTTATTGGCTCCCGCGAGAACGATTCGAGGGTTAATTAAACACGGAGGCGTAACGGGTCGCGGTTGAGATAAAGCAGGCTTCTTGCTCTCTGTCTCGATGCTTTTTTCTCTATTCTCTACTTCCTTTTCCTCTTTCTTTCTCTTTTTTTCTGTCTCTCATCTCACCGGAACTCTCCGCATCGAAGAGTCTCGCGTTGCATCATGGCCCGCCGAACTACACATGTTCCACCAACGATTCCATGTTCCGTACACTCGCAGCAGCGTCCAATACACAATATAATTCCGCTATCTCGCGTTCCACGAGATGCTCTATTCCCAAGTTTCTCGTTCATGTGATCATGTCTGTATGTGTGTGTGTGTGTGTTTTTCTCGTAAAGCAATTTAGTTCCTCAAATGCTTTCTCGTCAAGAAGATGTTCGAATACTCATGCAGCATCTACTGGAAAAGGAGTCTGCGTCTGCAGGAAACTCTCTCGATGATAAACTCACTCTGCTTGAGCTGTTACTCCAATATCTTGGCAAAAAAAAAAATAACTTGCAACTGGAGAAACGCCGATTTTTTTTATCGTCAATTTTTCTTGTCCTCTGAGAAACCAAATTTGCAGATTTTTAAATGAATGTACGAATTTCTATATTCATTAAAATTTCGCGCCACGTCCAGCAACAACGATACATAACGGAAGATTTATTTTTCACTAAATACCTCCTGTTTCCATTTTTTGGATTTTCAGGCGATATAATTGTTTGAGACGTTGGCAAAAATTACAACGAGCTCTACTCTGCCTTCTCTCTTGCAAAGATATTTGTGGCTTTGTCATATTGCAGTGAGGACAGCTGAGGCTTTGTGTCGGAAGGAATGACGTTTAGAACTCTTAGTGTGTATAGTCCGGTGTGATAAGAGACGCCGCAGTGTAACGAGGCTCGTTCATAAATAGCTTTGCAAACGGTCGTTCTTTTCGATGATGAATAAAAAATTGTAGTTCTGAACTTTATGCAATAGCTTACCTGCGGAAAATACGAGCTCTCGGCACTGATGGAAAGTTTTATAATACAAAGTTTTGTATAATTGAACTTTATTTTCCAAAGCTAAGAGGGCAATTGAGAAAGTGAATGAAATTTGAATGTACACACAAGTGTGAGGCGAAGCTTTAGGGTTGGCTTTATAAATGATGAAATTCAATCGATCTTCGTTACGTCTATTTTCGCTTAGCCTCCGTCAAGGCGATACTCGACATTCTTATACATGCAGTTCTGGTGCATGGTATAGCCAGACACGTGCGTGTACGTAATAAAATGGTAGTTTTATATCGAACCGAGAAGTATAACGACGTAAAGGCAAAATCCGTGCACGGACATAATTCCGAGCATAATTCGATTTATCGGTGGGAAGGTAAAAAGAATCGATGGTTTAATAACCCAGCACATTGCGTTTCTTCTTCGATCGTCCATCGATTTATGTGCCGGTATTTTCGAAATAAAAAATTTTCGATGTCGTTTAATTAATCGAGAAAAAGCTCCGTCAGCGTACGCAGGACGATGGCGAAAATTCACTGACAGGGTTTTTTTTTAAATTTGTGAAACCGTTTCGGAAATAATTTCGAAAATTGCAGCACACACATTGCGGGATAGCGACTGAACCATCACCCGAAGAAGCAGGTTTTCGGACAAGTCCCGAGTTCGTTATTACGTTTGAAAAAAGCTCCAAGAAAATGGATCCAATTATAAGCGATTATAAAGATAAATTAACCATGCAAGGCAAAAGACTTGGAAAAAAAACTGGCGACTCTCTCGCGAGGAGACCAAGCTTCCGTGCTCTTCGACGATCAATTCGCATAACAGAATCGTGTACGTCGCGAAATTAGTTCGAATCGCTTTCATAACGTCGCGACATCCAATCATTTGTAACAACAACAACAACAACAACAACAAAAATAGACAGATGCTCAATTATTCTCGTTCCCAACGATTTCTCTTTCGACGATTCACTCCATTGCCGTCTGCACACAAATTTATTGGCAATTTTGCTTCCCACACCCAACAGACCGATTAGACATCACGGTTTAGCGACGTTCTCGTTACTCGTCATTTACTCAAAGGTAATTGTGCAGAAGCTGAGTCGACTGATGCAATATTCCACGATCGATCGATTACGGAAATCACTCGTACACTCTGCGGCCATGCAGATTTTGCAATTTTATGTCACTCCAACAGCCCCGTTCCGAGCTCAAATGTAGGATTTCGAGTTTCAGTATTTGCACGATCAATTGCCCCACTTAACGTTCGCGATTATTTTTTTGTAGTCGATCCGAACGTCATTTCTTCAACATTTTTTTTCCACCCAACTCAGGAGCACGATACAATGTCTCATTAAAATCGTCATCGACCTAAATTGGCCTCTGCTGCTGTCGTCCGCGGTAACTCACGAAACGAAACATTCGAACCTGCGACTGATCGTTCGCTCCTTCAATCCCTTATCTCATTTTTTGAAAATCGATATGCTCCTACCTGCCCATAGAAATATCGTTGAAATCGAGAGTGCGCGAATCTATAAGACACCCGGAAGAATTAAATTTCCAATATGTGTAATTCATACCTCGCACCGATCGTTCGGAAGATCAGGTTACTCTAATTACGTAATGATGAGAGTATTGAGGCCTGCTTTCGACTACGCGATATGTCGACACGTCTGCAAGAGAGACTAGCGGAGTAGCATGGGACACTGAGTTGAGGCCACGAAATGAAAAAGAAAAGAATGAATTATAAACATTTAAGAGTGTGAGAACCGCGTCATGTATCTCAGTTTTACTAAATACTCAAATTCTTATTCATAACTAGCTGCGGAGCTATTTATAACGGATTCTCATAACGTGTGATTGGTTCTTAATTCCGTGCATACGCAGCATATGCTCATCCCTGTAAACAACGAATAACTTTGGCGTGAAAAACATTTAGTTCCCGTAAAATCCGCAATCATCTTCATAACGACTTTGCAATCAAGTATATAGCCGTGTATTATCGCGGTGACTATATACCTGAGAGGAACGACCTGAAACATATCATTCAGATACCGGGTAAAAGACCGGTCAAGTGCAGTCGCGTTTTTGATTGTGCCAGGAGCTATAACTAAATCCGAGTTTAATTGAGACTTTCAAGGAAATAAATGGTGTTCATTTACGTAAGCGACGAGCGATAATAATGTGAAAAAAAGGTTGATTATCAAATCGGCGCCAAATGTCATGGAATTAGAAGAGAATATGTTTGCATATTTATACATTTTTTTGACGGAAAGTTGTTTGTTTCAATCACAAAATGTGATCGTGTCAGCAAACCGGTATTGCTTATGAATTATTGAATTTCATTTTTAACTGATAGTAGCCAAAAATCGCATTTTAATGAGTACGAATTCTCGGGCGGCGGCATTGTCAAGGTTTCGTTAGAGATCAACGTGGAACCCGATCTCGTGAAAAAAAGGGTTCGGGCACGCGTCCGCGCGGGACAGCAAAAGAATCAGCCCCCCGTTCGCCCCCTTCGTTAAGGGGTTTGCCTGGAAGCGTGCTCGGGGCTTCCCACGACGACGACGACGACGACGACGACGACGACCAAGTCGGTGAACAAAAGGGGTAGTCAGAAAGCGAACGTGACGCCAGAAATCTATCCGGGAAGCCTCGAATGTTAGCCTCTCTTTGTCTCCTTCTACCGTAGTCTGCTTTCTCTCTGCACACATTGTTGAATCTCCCAACCCTCCGTCAACACCCCCTTCTCGATTTCATCCCTTAGATTTATTTCGCGTACCAAGCGGAAAAAGAGGGCTAGCTATACAAAATAGAAAAAAAAGCTGACAGACAACAGATCATGTTTTATACATACACCAGAAAACGCGAATGGGTATTTCCGTACATCGCTCGAGAGGTACCTGGAAAACAATAGACAGCTTCGAGGCTCCCCTTCGGCTATCAACGCGTTTTGCCAACCGAGCTTTTGCTTTGACGAAACAGCTGACTTCCAAGTGCGAAAACGTGACGTTGACTTTAACGACACAGAAGATATCTTCTGCGGTAACTTTTTTTTTCAATGAAATGTTAAACGATACCAAAGTATTGATTAAACAAAATCTAGTCATTTTTTTCACAATGAACCTTTTTCAGTTCATTGACAATTGCACGCATTCTCAGCCAAATAATCTTTAAATTTCTAAACCGGAAATGCCGCTCTCGAATAATCATTAAGAAAAAACAGATTTTTCTCATAATTCTGCGATAAGATCGAAGATTCTCAAGAGCGAATCCTTTGTTGAAAATTTACAAATCTGCACGTAGATTTTTTGGAATAAAATATCAATATGACGCGGAAGAAAAAGTTATCTCGCGATGGAAAAAAGTCCAAGACATAAAACGCTCTAAAAATTGTATTCTCTAATAGTTTTCCACGCAGCGTGAATCTAGCTCGCTGTACTTGAAGTATGCGCAACAAATTCGTTTCGTATAAAAATCTCGGAGAAGCTGAAAGATGCAGGAAGAGATAGATAGAGAAAGAGAAAGAAAAGAACAGTGAGCAGCAGAGGAAGGAGTCGTGGAGGGTTTCGATAAAATATTGTGAATTAAGGTCCTGAAGGAACGAAGCTCGAAGATAAATCGATATGTAGCGACTCTTCGCTGCGATATAAAAATATTCATATTTCCATGTATACACGAGATGATGTGTATGCGTAGCGCCTATGGATAGGGATATACAAGAATGGTATCCTTTCACTTGGTTGGATCTGTTGGAAACTCGCGTAAATACAAACCCGGAAGTGTAGATGGGAAACCGATCGGAGAACTCAACACATTTGCGAGCTCTTGGTCTCGCGGTTCCGTTCTTCGTAATAAATTCACTTCGGTCGGTATAATTTAGCCATGTGCCTCGAGAGCTATTTCATCATGGTGAAATGTAAGATATGTATAGATCTACTTGGTGTATGCACTCGCTAGCTCAAGTGCAAATACTGATGAATCTTCAGCTTCATCTTCGTTGCAAATAATCATCACTGACATCGAAACTAAATTTTCTTTGGTAAAGCCCACGCGTAGTTATCGAGAGGCCGCGAGATATTATCCCAGCAATTTATAGTTTATGGTTTAAAGGTCGTGCTGACCTCCTCGTTGTTAATTAACATGTGGAGTTGTTCGAGCAGGGAAAATTGAAAATTGAACGTCTGAAAAAGGCCACGCGTTAGGGGGGCCGAATATATAGCTGCACGTACAAGTAAAACCATTTTCTCCGACGGTGTATTGACTGTCTTTTACAGTAATTATCGTTTAATCGAAAATCAGTCTTAATTACAGAAAATTTATTGAGAAACCAATGAGGAAAATAAATGGCGTAATTGACGTTAAGCACGTGAATAATTGAAACTTTCCCAAACTGCGTTGCAATAATCTGCATAAAAGTAACTTGAAGAACTTGAATTTCTCACAAACAGCAAAGGCTCTCGCCCCACGCGCGCGCTAGTTAACGTCCAATCACAACAACGGCTATAAAATTCAGGGTCTCGTTTATTCGTAGACGAAGAGTATAAAGAAGTTGAGAAATGAAAAAGAAAATAGTTGACGAGCATTGAACGAATGATAGTCAAACTCAAGACAAACCGGTGGTGAGTTACATGCACATACAAACGTATATCTAAATATATAAAAATCTAAATATATAAGCGTGTCTGTGTGTGTGTGTGTATGCGGTAGTCCGCTAATAGTCGCGAGTCACGGAGCGATAAATCGATGCGCTTTACACCGGAACCGGCGAGCGAGACGCGCGCTCGTTCATCGTGCTCGATCGGAGCAAACGGAGGCGTAATTGGCCGATCGGTTAATTTCTCGTAAATTCCGATCGTGCTCTGCTCGAGCTACGAGATATCGAATGTTTATAACATACATCGGTCCTGCCCATAGCTTTTGCATCTCGAGTATATAAGCATTGGGCTACCAATGGTCTTCTCATTTTGTATGTCGAACATTATCCGGACGTACATTAACGCGCGGAGGACGTCAAGATCACAACACGATGTTGTTGCGTAAGCAGAGGGCCTCTTGCCTCTTGGTTCGGATAAATCCGTGTGCATACTGCAATCTCGTGTATGCATGCTCGCGAGAGTCTTTCTGCTGACAAATCGCTTTTCTTTATAAGGTTGCTACTTATAGCCGTACGTCGAGACACGACTAAGTACGCGGTCAAGTCCACGAAGCATCGATGCACGTTAAGCTCCTAATATAGTGTCTCGTCGTTTTATCATCCATTCCATGTTTCGTATACTAAATGAAAATGAATGTCAATGAGAAATATTCTCGTAGTATGACGATTTGAAAATCTCTTAATTTCACCTGGAAACGTGCAACAGAAGTAGAATTATTCGTTGAGACACTGCGACCGTTGGATCGATTATTGAATGACAATGACTGCAACCGCGATATTACGATAGATACGAAAGAATAATTCATTTAACTAAATTGCTCAGCAGTTTTCCCCACTAATTTATTAGGGACTTTTGACAGCTGTTCGGAGTTCCACACGCGAGAAAAGCATTTTTTCCCCCTTGCAGTATAAAGAGGTCAACGTTTCATTACGGCTCATGCGTTGGTCTTTGACAGGTCGAAAAAAAACGAGATATTAAGTAAAAAGTACTTTAATATAAAAAAGCTCTTTTTTAAAATCGCGGACAAATGTTTGATGCTACAAGTCAACGATGAGTCCTGCATCGTGCGATGTAAGATAACACAGAAAATCTGTTGCACAATAAACTTGTCTGTTTATACATTTTTCGTGTCAATTTGGAGAAGATACGATCCTGGAATTTTCGATGAAATTCGATCGAGGCTCGTCTCGATTGTCTGGAAATTGTGTGGGCTGTGGGTCTGCTTCGCGTATAGCCTTTCAACTAATCGACCAACTTACGACCTGACGTTGATAATGAGCGGGCTAATTTACTCGAGTATTCACAAATTACTCGAGACTTTTGATACTTGTTCGTATATATCGCTATCTTGAGCCAATCCAATCGATCAATTTGTCCTCGTCAACGTGAACAAATGACAAACGAAACAAATGCTCGGAGAACATTATTCCTCGTTCTTTTATCTCCTTATTTCTCAGTCACTTGAGACTTCTTGACATCCTGCAGCTCATGGGTTTGTCACTAAATTATACCTACGAGCAAATCAAGATTCGAGCATTATAAATTTATGCATTTATATTTCTCATACATGTGTGCGTGTGTTTCCGATTCACACGTACTTGTTCACCCGGGTGTACGCCCCAGGGGCTGCCGTGGGGTATGCCCCGGTGCGTGGTATAATCAACGAGCACGCGATAATCTTATATTACGTGACGACGACGGCGACGACGACCAACGATCGCATAGCGATGGAGATGAGAAACGTCGACGGTCTGAACCGAAGCGGAAGCTTTTCTCGAAGAATAAAAAAACTCCCTCGAATGATTCATTCGAGTTCACTTAACTTTCCTTCGCGTCACCCTTCAAAGTCATTAAGCACGTAACCGAAAGATGGATTAGGAATCACTCTGGACAAGAACGAATAATTCACTTTTTCCAAATCGTAGCAAACGTTTGAAATAACAGAACTTGGAAAATCTTTTCAGTTCGTTCGCAATAAGAGAGTTTTGCTTTGTGCAATAATGAAACGGCGACGACCGTATAGCGAAACGAAAGATGCAAAACTTGTGCGTCTAATTGGATGATTTAATAATTCCCCTACTTTACGAAATGAATTCTCGGAGAACCTGCTGCTTCTTTCTCGCCATTCTTTTTCTCAACTCCTGTACCTTAAACTTGTCGACAGCGAAACGAATAACATGGAATTATGGTTGATGAATCGTTCGTGTGCGTTTGTGAGCGAGCAACAGCTGACTCGAGATACTCGAGTTACAGATTTTCCCAGACATTTTCTCCCAAGATTCGTTCTTCGTGTGTCTCGTCGTCGCGGGTGCGTACTTCGTCGGTAGTTCGAGTAATGCCATATATTTTCCTTCGAGAATGCCAATTGGAGTGCGTGTGTGACAGTTCCATTGCCACGGTTACGCATCTTATACTTATATACCTTCGTATCAAATAATTTATACATTACATAATTTCTAGCATTAAATGAAAACTCGATTATTCGTGGTCGGAACAAAGTCAAAAAGTTCCCACTGCTCGCAACGTTTATTAAGAATTCATCGTGCGTTGATCGCGTCAATACTCCGAAACGCCGGAGGTTTTAGAATTGTGTCAGAATAAAAAATAATGCGAAGGATAAAATGAGTTTAGTCGAAACAGCAAATTATGACAAAACGCGGAAACGTCGCTTTTCATTGTTATAGCTTAGTTTTAATTTTAGACACTCGATACGCGAAGGGTTATTGTTGTGAGATAGGCTGCACATTATTCATAATTAGCGGGTACAACATGGACCCGTTTTGTATGTTAGTCAGTCACTCTCTTTTTTTCGCACCGAAGAGAGAGGCGCGCGGGTAGCTCGCCATCGTCATAGTCGCGGAGACCCACTTTCGTTCGGAATGTAGGGAAAACAGTGCCGCTGTTGCTCATCACAATTACCATCGTTTGTGTTGTACCCCATGGCTCGCCGGAAGTCGTTACGGCTCTGCGATGCCTCGACCAACCTTACCGGAAGTCTGCTGCTACGAGATTCACCGAGAGAAGGCAAATGTTTCGCTGATCAGCTTCTCATCTTGATGATTCGCTGCTGCTACGTGCACGGCACCATGAAAATTTATATCAGTCCGGCAAAATCCATTTTTTCCAGTTTACAGATAACTTGCTTTTCGAAAAAGTTATTCGTCACTTTATCAAGGTTCACGTTCTTCGGGGGAACCTATTGCCGGGAAAAATATTTGTTTGTAAGGTTTTCCAAGGAGTTATCTCCGCGGAGTCGCTGAAAAGTTTGCCGATCCTTCTCCACGATCCTCGCCATCGCGTACGTACATTTCGCGTTCACATACGTTGATAATAGTGCATTCTCGACGTCGTCGAAAAGAGACAGAGAGATGGAGAGAAAAGTACTTGAATGAGAGTTTCTCGGCTGTCCAAGATCTCAAGATATCCGTGTCACGGACGATGACTTTAAATTTTCGAGCATCAATCTCCCACGACGAAGAGACGAGCTCTTGGGAAGGAGAGAAAATTGTGTCGTGGCCATTAACGCAGTATTATGTACAAGCCCTTCAACGCCATCTCGATTATTATTCACAATTTTCATTGTGTTCAACTCAAGTTGCGAACAGCGATGAGATCGCGAAAACTTGGGAATTTAAAAAGCAGAGAACAAGAATTTTTCTCCTGCGTCAGCATGTGTATGACGACGTTCAATTGAATTCAACGATATGCATTATTCTCGATGTTTCATCGAGTGAAACGAAAATCGTACAAAGCGGACGTACTACACGGAAAGATTTGCGATATCATTCGAAATTACTTCGTTATTGACAATAAAAATAAAAATAAAAATGCAATCATTCGAAAAATAAATCGAAGATTTATTAATTATTCGTTGAAATTTTTCTACGATATCGAAGGAGGAAGCTTCGACAAAATTGATTCGGTCTATGGTTTCCATGGAATGAATTCCTAGAAATATTTTCACAGCAATCGAAGCTCAGCAGCGTGTCTGAAAGGTTTTCATGCAAAGATAAAAAATAATACAAGTTCGTAAATTGGATAAGCGTGCCTAGAATTATTTGAAGGTTAGTTTTTTGACTTAATATACTTGTGATTCTTTATGAATTCAATCACGAGCGCGACTCGAAGATATTTCTGTACAATCGAGCACATAATTGCGGTACCGAGGGAGCGTCTTTTGAAAAGCAAACGAGAAGTTCGCGTGACCGAGTCATAAGAAAGATTCTTGGGAAACGAGAGAGTTGGGACGATTCAAAAAACAGGAAAAAAAAGCGGAGAATTTATCAGTAAAATACAGAGTCAAGTTTGCGGGAGAGGCAATTTTCACGAGGCCAATATAATATCGACCTTTGTAACACGACGAATTAGATTTATCGAAAGACTCGGAGCGCAGAGACGTCCGCGAGACTGGTACGGTCGTATCACACGTATTCAGTGCTTTCTTTCTTCCTTTATTGCAAACCGTTGTCTCTATACGTGCTTTCGTCATACAGATATATCGACGACTGCTGTAGGTGAATTATGGGATAACGAATATCCTCCTCATTCTCGTGTCACTCTCGTTCTTGTCCAACCTCCTCTAAGGCCTTCGTGCGCTCTCAAAATGTATCGTGTTACGTATGTATATATTTAAAATGGATCCAAACTCATGTACGTGTACGAAATAACGTAAGCATGTCCTCGATTTTATCTTTTTCTTGCAAACATCGATATTTCATTTTACCAGATGGTTGTGACTCTCGTCATGGCACGAGATCACGGAGGCTCTCTTTTTTATTTTTCTCCTATTTTCGTTGGCTTCCCAAGAGAGTCCAAGAGAGTTATTCGAACAGCTGGATTTTACTACATTTTTTCTCTTGCTCGAATTGTCATATCGATCAAATACATCCAAGTAGAAACCGTTGCCAATAAATTCGTTTCGATGTATTCACATCATAAGAATTATCAACCAAGTTTGACATACTTGAATAGATATAGCGATGATTAAATATGCGAACGACCTGCTGTTTTCTAACTATTGAACAACTTTCTGCTCTTTGGCAGCGAGCGAGGAGAAAAAAAATACTTGGACACTAAATGTCCTAATGGATGTGTCTGTCTTGAATAAAATTCCAGAGTCGACAGATCGAGAACGACACATTGATCTTTTTGGAACCGAAATTCTGGACGAACGTGTTCAATGACGATTCTTTTTTTTGCACGATATTTGCTCAGTCCTAATATTTCACGTTGAATGACGCCGAAATTCACGAAAGGATTATTCCAGTTGAATGAATTTTTCAACATTTGATCAACATATGTAGAACGTTCTATTTTTAAGTTCGAGGCTATCGAGATGGAAGAGGAAAGCAATCGCAAACTCGTCTTGATCCCTTTTTCGTATAAAGAATTACAAATTATTCGTCGAACTTTGAAATAATCACATAAATTACAATGATTTTCATCGCGTTGATTGGTCAATCGAAACGGATTACGAGTGCAGTTGAAAATAGACTCGAATGCGGATTAAAATAATTCCATGTTTCCGCTTTCACGTTCAAATTGCATCTGCGCTCGATATTCACGTACTTGGATCTCTCGCAACGTCTCGACTCTTGAGAACAAGTTGTTAGCCTGATTAGCGCCGACGATCCAACTTGGAGACGTTGGAGAGTTCGTGCACCAGAGAAATAGATGCAGAGGCGTCGTTTTGTGTGCATATATGCACATAACGTATACACATACGACGATTAAGTTTTAACCGTCTCCTGTAACGTTTCCTATCTCATCGGGACACACCCATCCTGTCCGGGACTCCTTGCGCGAAAACCATTTTTTTTTGCATTCTCGCATCCTACGATCGATTGATAATATCCTCATTATTAGCATCTTCCACACTGTCCGGATGCTTCGTAAATATTACATAGTATACGTAAGCCATAAACCAAAGTCTCGAATTGCGCTTATCGCGCTCAATTCCCTCACTAATCCATAAAAACGAGCTGCTCAAGGAACAAATTAAATTTAATTCCGAAACATTTTTTCGTGCAATGACTTAGATGCTTTCTAATTATTCTAATGACTTTTCTGTCGTGGTCCCTGGCAACAAACTTTTTACTCCCTCGATGCGGTCCAAACTGCCGAAAATACCATAATCTCTTGTTTTTTTTCGTTATACCTTTTAATTGGGATTCCCGCTTAGTTGGAATCGTCATTAACGAGAGTGGAGCCACCGCAGTAGGGGAGTCTCTAATTGTCAAAAAGGGTGCATGCTATTTGCGGCACGCGTCCCATCATTCTATCCATTCGAGACTCAAACTCCTGCCTCTTTTGTTCTCATACCCACACATCTATCGGAATGGAAAAAAAAATTCAATATGCCCATGAGTCATTGTGCTCATTATGCTTTTTCATGAGGATCCACTATTTCTGAAAAAAAAAATCGTGCCCTTTTTACTCACGTGTCATAACCACAAAAAATGTTTGTCGCTTGAAACACGTTGTTGGCAAGAGCAACATTTTTAAAAACATTGTATCGACAGCTTAATTGCAAATTGCTGAAAGAAGAAACATTGAAAAGTAATGAAAATATTGATCCGATAGGAAAAAGAAAAATTGATTTTGATAAAATTAAACAGTTTATTAATTATTGCGTGTGTTTTGTTTGTAATTATAGAGTTTTGAAACCTCCGGGCGGTGGAAGCAGCGACATATTCGGTGCCGCACCAGAGGAGACAAGCCCTCGTCGTGTAAAAAATCACAATCATTCGCAACTCGGCTCGGCGCTTTTCGGGGATGGAGCACCGAAGAACAACGGCTCGAGTACCGGAACAACCAGTCCCGATTCACCGCGCGTCAACAAGCCCGGTAATGATTCGTACAATCGTTTGTTTGGCCCTCCCGATGCCCCATCCATCCAAAACACGAAAAATCACACGCGCAGCAATATATCACTGAGTGGTGATAGTCACGATTCTTATAACGAAAAGATCGTATCGTCCAACGGCCATCATCTTGGCTCCAATGGCACTGCCATTATCAACGGCAACGCTATTACTAACGATAACACAGGTAACCCAAAATCCGTACGTTTTTTGTTCGTTCTAATCCTCTTTTATAACAACAACAACAAACGTGCGATTTTTCATACGAGATTCGCTATCTTAAAATATGTGTCTTACACGCAGGCTTTTCACTTTTCGAATATTTCTTTTACTCTTCACTCAATATCAATGTCGTTTGTCGCCAGAGAGCTTTTTGTTTATTTTTTTTTTATTTCATCGCGAAATGGGCATTTTTTAATTTTTTAAAAAAAGAAGTTCGTTGCAACTATTTTCGCTCTGATTGGAATCAAATTTTTTATAATTGATTGGAAATTCCGATTTAGTAAACTTGTAATTCAGACTTTTACGAGGATTGTCTCCTCTTGCCGTCGATTTGCCCTGTGAAAAGATCGGTCGTTATTAGTTAATCGTTGTTGATTGTAAATACAAAAATATACGATAGCACTTGTTTAGAACGCCGCGAAAGAAGACTTTTTGATTTCTTATTACTACGCCGGGTATTAGGGATTTTTCAATAGATTGTCTTCGTATTGTTAACAATAATGAAATTTTCATGTTGTACGTCGAATTGCCATTATTAACTATTCGCAAGCAGCTTTTAGGAGAATCAAACGATTTCGTAAGTGTGCAACGAAAGAGAAAGAAAGAAAGACACACACACGTAGTTCAAAGACACAACACCAATAAAACAAATTCCCGTTTTATGTTTTTTAATTTTTTTTATTGTTCCACTTGGTTGTCCTTAGCTGTTTGAGATGCGAGCGTTCTTATAATTTGGCATATTCTTCATGTTCATCTTTAATTTTATAACGAACATAATTGTTTCAACTACTTTCTGTCGGAAAGCCTTAAAGACACGGGCCGCGATATATATCGAACAAGGAAAACACATATTTTGAGTTAGTTATTTCATCGTTCCTGCTTTACTAATCGTTCACAATTTTTGTTGTCGTTTCTATCATTTCATTCTCGCACCACTGTCGCTTTTGTTTTTATTTTTGTCGTGTGTTTATTGATTTTGTGCATTTTTCGTGTGGTTCTTTTTCTTATTTCTGCAAGTTCAACTCGATCCAATAATTCAAACGTTTAAAAAAATGATCATTGTTTTTTTTTTTGTCTCGTAAAATCCATATTTTGAGCCCAAGAACCGCCAGTATTTTTTGAGTATTTTTTAGTACAAAGTTGAATTAAACGTTAATTATTCCGTGTAAATAATCGAAAATTATTTCTTAATGGCAATTTAAATATTAGAATTTTTACAAACCTCGAATTTACCATTAGAGTTTTTAATTACATATTTTCTTCCCGATTGTAACGAAAAAGAAATTACTGTTCTTTGGGAAATCGTAAATAACGAATGCACAACCTTCCCAAATATTTTCCAGTAGTTACATTCTCATTATCGTATTAATCCATCCATTTAATTTGTATCTCAATTCCTAGAAGCATTATCTTCGATCATTCCCCTACTGATTCACGTTTCGCAATTGAATCGAATATTCAAGTTTTTTTCTTTCATGCCACTATTTCAATATGAATTTTCAAATCCTTTCGAAGCTCTTGATGATCGCGATATTCAGTAAATATTGATTTTTTTTGTTATTTTTATAATTTTGATTGATAATTTTTTTAAAAGGTAATTATCGTCTTCATCATGGAATTCAGAATATAATTATTCCTCATTTTGAAAGGCTTCATTGGCTGATAGTTTTGGTAGAAGGGAGTTTTGGGTTTGCAGTTGATAATTACAACGTGGAAGTAATGTTGAAAAGTATTTTCGATTCGTTGCGAACATGTGAGGACTAACACAAAAAATGATATATTTAAGTAACACATTTCATTGATAATCGCTACTGGCGATATTGTGTTTGTGTCGGATGCATGGGTGAATTTGTTCGGCTTTATTGGGTATTGGTGGCGGATCGTCCTGTTCTGCGACGTCTGCAGGTGGATCTTCCTGCATGCCACGCAACCCGGTTACCGGAGACGGAGTTTACGTGACGCCGTTGAGGCGCAGCGCACGAAAAAGTAGAGGTAACGTTTTCCCCACTTGAGCAATCACAGAGAGATCACCAGTCCCGTATTACACGAGGACTGATCATCCATCTCTCATTTTTATCCTTCTTGCCGATCGATCGTCGTAAGACATGATTTCTCGGTCTCATAAAACCTCGATGAATTGCCTCGTTGTCGGACTTGGATCTTTTCGAAGAAAACAAAATAACTGAAAACTATTCGTCTCGTTGAAACGTATTATTGATTTTTACTTGACTCTGCCTCTAGCCTACGCTCGAGGCTCACCAGAGTCTCGACCTTTCGATCCTTTCTGTTCCTCCACAACCTTCACCTCCCCCCGTCGATTTTATATACGCAAAGTTCGTTGATCCTGTACCGGAGCAACTTTTCATTCAACCCGAAAAACTTTACTTCCCAATTATTATTTCGTCAACAGTTTTATCATTTTTTTTTTATTTTCCTATTTTTCGAACAAATGTATATGAATCATTTGGACGAGGGTGAAGTGGAATCTTGTATGAAGCAGTTGCAGCTATTTTGAAGCTTGCCTATCGATTTTGTGATTTTGCTACTTGTTGTTGTTTTTTTAATTACTTTTTTTTTCAACACTTTATCATTTTTAATTTGAGCTTCCTCAAGCACTCCACTCATGACCTTCTCCTTGCTCTAGATTATTGAAGGGTAAGTTTTAGTTGTAAGTCGATATAATACTTTCAAATTCCTTGTTTTACAATCAAAGTCGTGGAGAACGTGAAGATTCTATTACAAAATGTATCAAGAGAATGCGACACGCTTAATTGTATATTTGAAAGTCAATTTCCACAATGATTTTATGCCGAGTTCAATATACAACGTAGTAGTGGAGATGAATTTGTATCGCAGCATGTTTCATTAACGTAGAAATAATGAATAATACTAAATTACGGAGCATAAACCGACAAGTGCAAATTTTATAACGTCACATTTTCACCAAGAGTTTTCAAAAATCAATCCCTATCGTTTAATTTTTTTTAACTTTGTCTAAAGATACTCAGAGTTTCACTGCTTCTACCAATCGATGAAAATGTGACGTTGACGAGTTGTTTTGGGCTGCGAGAAAAGCTTTGCAAACTTTCATAGTCGAGGTTCTTCTTATTTTGCAAGAAATGCTGTTATTGAAAAAAACTTAACTATCGTGATTTGTGCATTGAATTTGGTATTGAACCGTGGGGAAAATTGATGACTCGTTTGACCAGCATCTTACGGTAATTACTGTAATCGTAAGATTTGAATATCCCACTTGTGAGATTTGACAGTATTCGTAAAGTATTCCCATGGGAACATGATGAATCATAATAATCTAGAAATTTTGAAACATTTAGACATAAATATCTTGAAATTTTCGTCACACAACGAAATGCAATATTTTTTTTTAATTGGGGGGCAACGAATGAAGAAGAATTGGCAGGTATTTTTGAAGTTGTTTTCCTTTTCACAGACGGTAATCCGGTGACTGGAACTGGCTACACACCAGACATTCAGAACAACATAGCGCCAATGCAGAATGGCTCATCCAACATGAACGGATCGGACAAGTCGAGCGACTCGTCACCAGCAGGCTCGACCAAGGGTCAAGCTTCGCGTACTCGTGTGCCACCAGGTGGTTACTCATCCGGACTGTGGTAAAGGTTTCTCCAAAAACCACCAAGAAAAACAGCCATTCCTGCTGAGAGAAACAAACAAACAAACAAAAACACCCTGAGCTTTCTTTCTCCGTGAATCTCTTATCCCCGGACACCATGACGGAGAGATTATACAACAACAAACAAGAAAAAAAGAAATAAAACCCCAAAATTACTCACTTGAATTTGCTATTGACCGTCGTAACTTCCAGAAATCGAAGCGTTCCAATTTCACCGCGAGTCACACGAATAATAAACGATCTTCTTTGATTTTTTTCCCTTATCCCTTTGTCGATAGACTCGTGCTCGAGAAAATAATCCAGAGCCTCGCAAAAAGGGTAATGAAAATTTCTATCCTCCCTTTACAACTCTGCGATTACCCAGAGACCCCAAAAAAAAAACACCATGTCTCGATATAATGATGAATACAAAAATAAAATAAAATGAATTTCTCGAGTTGCTAAACATTGGAAATAACGATTTCGTGATCTGGAGTGAAAAATAAAATTTAATCGAGTAGACGTCAAGTCGGCCGGCAGACTCGTGCTTTCCTCGATGCCCGGACGTATCGGAATTGTACATTAGGTAGTCTGTGTTTCTCGACATTATTCATAATACTAATAATAATATTAAAATAATAATAAAGTGCACCACCACTTGAATGATAAGTGCTTTCTTAATTCCGTGCCTTTCTCATTCGCTCATACGAAACACAACACATACAGACACACTCACGTAAACAGACAAGAACGTCATCACTCTCCAATTTTTTTGCTGATTTTTCGGGAGAATGAGAACGCCGATGCACTCAAAAAACGCTAGACATTTTTCTAACACGGTCTGAGAATTCGTGTGCGCTCTTTAGTTTGTTTTTCATATTTCTTCCTTCGATCATACATCGTCTCATACAGCAATTTGTTTTTTTTTTTGGCTCATTCGCGTCGTTCTTTCATGATTATTTATCGATGTGCATCGTCAAGATTAATATTGACGAGAATAATTATTTGATACTGACCCTTGTTGCCTTCGTTGGCTTACTTTCGCCTCCACGCCCTTTTTTATTTCATTGTCGTCCGGAGTAACGAACGTATTTATTTAACCGCGAGTCTCCAATATTATCCATTAGATAAAAAAAACAATATACATACCTATACATAAATGTATGTGTGTATCACGCATTTTTCATCAAAATAATCAGTCATCGTTTGGTGTGAGTTAAATTATATGACCCCGTATCACATCACATTAGTCGTGATTTATTCCCTTCTTTTGTACTCTGGCAATTAATAAAATTTTGTAAGCAACATTCATCGGTATCTGGTTTTATTTTATTTTCTATCCCTCTCCTTAGAATTCGAGGATCTGCACGTGAATGGCTTGTGAAGAAAAAACTGGAATTTGTTGATTTATGGTGAAACAATTGAGGTTTGGAGGATTTCGTTGTCAACTCAATCGTCAAATTGTACGCTCTCCAATTTAATACTTTATTGTTGTTCACTTGAAAAGACATTTCGATCGTTCGACTCACAGTTCGAGTAAACGATGATTTATAAAACGCAGGTACCAAAAGTATTTGAAACATTGGAATGAAAAAGTGAGATTCGATGCGACAAATGGGCATTTGTCGCGATAATATTAGAGCCTCATTCGGGAAATGTGATACTGGTATAAATTATATAAATAACAAGGTTTGGCACGAGATACAAATGGATATAATGGGTAATGTTTGTTCATACGCGCTGCGTAGGGTTTTCGATTTATCGCTGTACAGACAAAAGATGATGGAATTCGTGAAAGATGAAAGAGGAAAACGTCCAACAGAGAATGGCCAAATTATGTTGCTGAGTCTGAAGCCATGGCAAACGTTATTTTTGTGGCAAGGTTGATTTTTTTTCACCCTTCCGATAATAGGACTGTTCGACTGATATACCGACAATTTGGAACGATGAATAAGGACAAGAATAATTACATGGCACAAAGAGCCTCAACGAGACTCTTGATGGATTTGTCACCAGGATTGCAAAGTGCTACAAACATGTGTTTTTGTTTGACTTCCTGTTCGAGGTTTGTTGCAATATCATGAGCTCGTTTGGTGATGTACGAGGGGACCCCGGCAAGACGAGCAGCATTGAAACCGTAAGATTTGGGACAAGCTCCTTCGCTCAGCTTGTACAAGAACGTCACGGTCTCTTGAGATATTTCTTCTTCTTCTGTCTCGACCATACAAGCCTGTGGGCAGAGAAATAAAGAATCAAGTTTAATGAGTATCCACGCCGTACGAAAAGAAGTTGCTCAAATTTTTCGTTATCTCACCATGTGAGCCAGTGTCACGTTCTCGTTCGTCTTGTAATCTTCGACCAGCGAATGATAATGAGTTGAAAATAAAGTCCGGCACTTTCGTTGGGTTAGGGCATCGACTACCGATGCTGCGATAGCTGTACCATCGTAAGTCGACGTACCGCGTCCCAGCTCATCCAACAAAACCAAAGAATGCGGAGTCGCGTGTTGAAGAATCGCCGCTGTTTCGCTCAACTCGACCAAAAATGTACTTTGACCCGCTAGGATGTCGTCGTTCGCACCGAGTCTCGTGAAAATACGATCCGCCAAGCTCAGACGGCAAGAACTCGCTGGTACGTGACAGCCCTGGTTATTGAAAAGTTACAAAACACGAATCGATAAACCCTGATGAGCAGCACGTTGAGCAAGCAAATGAAAACGTTTTTCCAGGCCCCTGACTCTCCTATTGAATTTTGTCACGCCATGAGATTTTTTTTCACATGTATCCAAGTGGTCAACGCCATGAATGGAATCTTGAGAATATAGTTTCGTTACGGTAACCTTGACTACAAATTTGATTTACTTGTTCGAAACCGAACGCTCGAGTTTTCCGCGTTCAATGATTTCCTCATGATATTTCGAATTTTCCAGTACTTTTTGCAAAGCAAAATGTCTCAATAAAGTGTCTACTTTGGTATCGATATGGAAATGATTCTACGATATTGAAGTTTGCATCGTTGCAATGCAACGAAAAATAGGATTTTTTATTTATTATTTTGATAATTAATTGACTCGTTCAAATTTTTCTAGTAAATTTACTTTTTGAATGGCGAAAAAGACTTTCTCGTTATTGTCGACGAACCCTGTATGAAAATTTGGTGCCATGCTATAAAAAATAATGGGTTTTCGTTGCATTTCATCGATGCAAACTTCAACATCATATGATTCTTACAGCCAGCTTCTGGGGGCCGAAAAAAAAACAGTGATAAGAATCTTACCATTTGAGCCATTATAGTAATGAGACCAACTTGTCGCATAAGAGTCGATTTTCCTCCCATGTTAGGTCCAGTGAGGATAACGAGAGACGCAGNAAAATGTCTCAATAAAGTGTCTACTTTGGTATCGATATGGAAATGATTCTACGATATTGAAGTTTGCATCGTTGCAATGCAACGAAAAATAGGATTTTTTATTTATTATTTTGATAATTAATTGACTCGTTCAAATTTTTCTAGTAAATTTACTTTTTGAATGGCGAAAAAGACTTTCTCGTTATTGTCGACAAACACTGTATGAAAATTTGGTGTCATGCTATAAAAAATAATGAGTTTTTGTTACATTTCATCGATGCAAACTTCAACGTCATATGATTCTTACAGCCAGCTTCTGAGGGCCGAAAAAAAAACAGTGATAAGAATCTTACCATTTGAGCCATTATAGTAATGAGACCAACTTGTCGCATGAGAGTCGATTTTCCTCCCATGTTAGGTCCAGTGAGGATAACGAGAGACGCAGTTCCGTCGGTAGCGAGTGAAGTATCATTCGGTACAAAATTTTCGCTCAGGATGCAAGGATGTTTGCCATCTTTGATTTCCGTACATATCTATAACGAACGGAAATAATTTAGGGATGAGTTATAAGAAAAATTATCGTTTCTGCGTAGAAGAAAAAATTCTCGAAGCTCAGCGTTTTAGAAAAGTTGAACAAGAATGAGTTAAGTTTTGAAAACTTTGATTGCGATTGTTGCGATTATTCGGTAAGGTCACGTTTTACCTCCTTGTCAATGACTTCGGGGATACACATGTCACCACATCGAGCGTATTCAGCGATCGAAATGAGTACATCGATAATAGCGATTCGGTAAATAGCAACGCTCCACAGATCGTACTTTTCGCTGAATTTAGCAAAGATTCTTCGGTTTAAATCCTTGAGAACTTTGTCACGACTATCCTCGGCGTTCATGGATCGGGTAAGGAATTCCTTGCCTTCAGCAGTGTAATAACGTTTGAAACCCTTTCTCTGTGACTGGAGCTCGTACCCAGGACCAATTTTCTTCACTTGACTGTCCGGAATCTCAATTTGATATCGTTTCTTATCTGTTCCATGGAAAGTTACTTTAACACCGAAATGCCTCAACTGACTCTGCAAATATGCTTTTGCTTCTTTCTCAATATCCGCTATTTCCATGAAAACCGCATCGTATTCAGGGTCCACTCCGTGTTTGGGTATTATGCAACCTTCTTTTTTAGCTTCCTCGTGATCGAACGCGACCTGCGAACCAATTCGACGAAATCAAACTCGATTTTTCGCTCTCCGCACGGTCGTTTTGCGATTGGCTCTTGTCAATATTTACAAACCTTGAAGAAATCGAGGCTTTCACGCAAATCTGGAAACTCGCCGTCCGGGGCGATTTTCGTACACCGCTTTATCAAATCTGAGCTGGAATCTAAAGAAATTCATTGTCAACTTGGAATCAAGCTAAAGAAATGCGTATGTTCTTGAATTAATTTCCGTGGATACACGTCAGTTTGGTGGGCACACCTTGGAAAAGGGCTGAAACTTTGAGGGCCTCTTCGAAGCCATCCAAAACGTTGAGAAAATCGATAATCTTTCTTTTGGAATAAGTATCTCTCTCGAACATGATCGCACGTGAGTCCGGATGATCCGCTGCTTTCAAAGCGTTTCCATAAGTATGTATTGAATAAACAAACAAAACACACAATGAACGCTCTGGTGCCAAGGTTCAATACGAGAAACGATTTTTTTATCTGTCCAAGATTTACGAACTTGCTCAGGAGCCTTTCGAGATCGGGTAACTTGGCCAAGATGCCGCGAACTTTTTGGACGATATCTGGACGATCCAGCAACTCTGTAACAGCCTCTTGACGCTCTTTTATTACAGTTTTCTGGCAAGACGGTCTGCAAATCCATTCCCGTAATAATCTGCAATTGCGATGAAATTATATTTCATAATTTATATTTCTTCCAAGTTTTTCAATCCCCGAGCTTTGGACAAAGCCCAAAAGGAATGAAAAGGTGTTTTGTGAGAAATCGTTCTCACTCTCGTAACTCTCGACGCACTACCTTTTCCCAAAAGCTGTACAGCAGTGATCGAGCGTCGTCATGAGCGATCCTTCGCCCCCGAGAATTTTCAAATTGTTGATTGTCAGAGCATCCAATACCATGCTCGTGACGGTGTCAAGTCCCTTGTTGGACAAGTCTAGATTATGATCGGGAGGTACGTAAGTCTGGAATCGTTTCTGAGCCAATAATTGCTGATCCAGAAGATAGTTCTTCAACAAATATACGCAACCGCCCAGAGCATTTACTGCCAGTTCTTTGCTTTCGTCCGGAGTCAGACCCAAGGTGTCGCCTACCGAACCCGAAACAAAACAATGAATGCAACGAAATCCTCAGAAAGAAGTAACAGATTGCATTTAAGAGAACGAACCTTCGCTCAGATAAGGTTTGAGGCCTTCGGGCCAGGCGACCTCGCCATCAGACTGATTCTTGAAGTATTCAGCTTTGTGAAGATTCTTTAAGTTTGCAAAAAAGATATTTATTCTTAGTGACGAATGACTTTTTTCGAGTTTGTAAAGATTGACAGATTCTGCCTCGATACGTACCTCGAGAGTCGTGGTGGCTGACCAAAATTGGACTTCCTTCTGAAGAGGCTCTTTCATCGAAGCGACGAGCATATTGTCCAGTATTTTCATAGTAGCTTGGGACAAGTTTCCACGCTCGTAAACAAGTTGAACGGGTGGATAATGCGAAAGCAGAGTGAGTAATCGAGAATTGCAACGGTCGTCTTGGAACTGGCCAAGATTGAATTCTCCGATGGTTGTGTCCAAGAAGCACACACCGTACAGTGGTAAATTATTTTCGGAATCGCGCTTTTCGACCAGCGCCATGAGATAACTCGACTGGGGCGTTACAATATCCGAGTCTTGTGGCGTAAAGACTCGAGTTCCTCGAGTGCTCACTTGACAGATTTCGCGTCTCACAACTTTGTCGAATTTTGTTGTTTTCGCCGCTGTAACCACCAAAAATATTTTACTACAAATTAAAATTTCACACTGCCTTCGTAATTCGATAAATAACTATTCCAATCCACTTTTTTTCCAGAGGTTCGGACATGAGAAAAAAAAACAGCGATGTCTATCATTTTAGTGCTTGCTCGTTTTCTATAAGAGGAATCATTTGCAATCGAGAGTTGTAGCAACCGTCACAATAAACTCAAAAATTGACCGAGTTTCTAGACAAAAGTGAAAATAAAGAAAAATCCACCTTGGCGACAACGTTCGGTGACCATATCGGGCGTCTCGGTCTGCTCAACCCGAGCGACTTTGTATCCTCGTTCGATTAAGTTCCCAGAAAAACGGCCGTAAGCTATTTCCGGAAAGCCAGAGTGAGCCCATTCACCCTGTAACGGAATAAAATCATTTGCACTGTTCGGTAGGTCTTGGTCGCGTATCGTCTAATCAAAATCTTCCATACATCGTATTTTTCAATATTTTTCTCACCCGCATGTACGAAATGCCAAGGACATTAGCCCCTATCACCGCGTCCATATGATACAACTCGTAGAATTTGCCAACTTTGAAAAACAGCACACAGTCGAAATGTGTGCTCTTTAACTC
Organism: Hyposoter didymator; assembly: GCA_037952995.1. NCBI lineage: Eukaryota > Metazoa > Arthropoda > Insecta > Hymenoptera > Ichneumonidae > Hyposoter > Hyposoter didymator. The sequence goes on from JBAJMU010000003.1 coordinate 2,209,275, forward strand.
CCACCATTGACGCATTCCCTAGAATGAAAAAATTCAATGACTTGTGGACGTATTTACGCAGAATGTCGCTCCTATAAAGATATGACATCCTGCTCAGGTCAAAAATCAACGATTACAACGGCGAAAAACGAAAAATAAAAGTTGAACAACAAGAACATAGAAATTTGAGCAGAATCGTTGTATAAGCGAAATCCCTGCCGCGAGTTTTTAAGAATTTATCGGTACCAACCGGCGTCTGATTGTTGAGGAAATCCAAAGGTACATAGAGAGTGTTGGGATCGTAATTGGGATCGCTGGGCGATCGTTTCTTCATATCTTTGATTTTATTGGGTTGGAGAAAATCGTAGCGCAGATGGGGCCATGTATCAGCGCCGGAAGCAGGTCCTGAAATTGCAGGTACAGCTGATAGAACGCTCGATTTTGTATCTGCTGAGTTCTGCACAAACAAACAAATATAATTCGATTATTATCCATGAAAAGTTACTAAATATTCACTGCCAGATTCTACAAACCCCATTTTCTGCTTGGCTTTTCTTGCTGCGAGCGCTAGTTCCCCTGGCTCTCGATTTCTTGCTCTTCTTCTGCAAGAACGTTACAAATGAAATAATTAAACTTGGAAACATAACAATTGATGCTTTCTCTTCTGAGACTCGTGAAATTATTGTTAATTAGGATTTCATCATGTCCTTACCTCGGGCGTTTCTTCTTCAGATTCATCCGGGGTTGGCTCTCCATCCGAAGACTCATCCATTGATTCTAAAGCATAATCATGTTTTAAAAAAAAAAAATTCATATCCAATTGCTGTTGTTTCTGACGAGGAATAAAAAGCTTATTCACCCGGTTCGTATTCATCTTCGCTGCACTCAGGATCGCTATCATCTTCCGGAATGATTATTCGTCTCCGTTTAGGCTTTGCTTCAACCGTCTCCTCCACTACATTTCTTTCTTTCAGAGGTCGTTTCCTCGTCGGCGTAGTATGCTCTTTCTCCTTGGCAGCTACTTCTGCTTTTTCCAATCAACAGAATTGTCAATGTATGCAAATAATGCTAGATTTTTGTGTAACGTCCTTAGCCTCTATTCCTGTTTGAAACTTAATGCAACAATTAACGGAAATTTCTAGAATCAGAGACATCGAAACCGTTTGAAAAATTGGAAACATTTCGATTATTCTGCTGCTGCTGCATGAATTTTGCTATTCGTTATCGTCCGAAATTTTGAAATTCGTTTTCACTTAGAATTTTTATGGTTTGTTTGAATCACGTGACATGTAACCCAAATTTGCTATCGCGAAACGATTCCCAAAGTGGCTCAGTTTTGTTCTCACTTGGAAATTGTTTAAAATTTAAATTTTCATTCATCATAAAGAATAAATAAAATATCCAAGTTTCTCGTGTTTATTTTAATATTAGTCGATAAATAACATGACAACTCCGTCACACGCTAGTCCTCATGTTGATTGAATCACAGCGCATCAACGTACTAATAGGACAAAGAAATAATCCGAGCTACGAACCTTTACTCTTCGATGGCTTCGGAGAATTTTTCGCTGGGGCTTTTGATTTGGGAGCGGGTTTATCATCAACAGACTTGCTTCTTGTAGCCGGTGACTTCCCCGCTGCCGGCTTCGGATTTTTCGGCGATGTAAAATAATTGTACAACGATCTTTGCGACATTCTTAGAATTTATGTTTCACACAACCGAAATGCCGTATAAAACCTTTTTTCTGTGCTCATCCGCAATGTGGCTCGCAACTCGTGTAGTATAGTAAATGAAAACACGCGCGAGGAATCTGCGGCGCAATCCAAAATCGCGGGAAAATTTCTCGTTTTCGAAAACACATCAACAACGTAACAAAATGACGGAATTCGTGGCAGCAGGTGTAACCGGAAATGTAAAGCGGCAAATTCGAAATTACGTTTCTTGAACGGTGAACGAGGAATGGAAATGATCATTTCGTGAGTAAGAATAACATCGTATAATCTATAGTTTATCATCATCTATCTTGATAGTATTTGTTTTACCGAATATGACAACATTGGCCGCAGTTCTGATGGTTGAATTGTCGAAATCTTCGGATTTGACAGCCGCGAATAACACGACGATCGTAGCGCCACCTAAAGTTGGACAAACATTTTTTCTGTCCATTTCTGCTCTCTTCGTCATTCGTTATCTCTATGCTTTCGGCCGTACCGTATTTATACTTGGGTCGAGTTTGTTTTTATACGTAGAATACGGTCTTTGTCACGGTGGCTAGCAAAATGAGCGATAACAGTTGACTGTATCGTTATCCCGGCAAATAAATGTAAATTTTATCAATTTGTTGTCGGACGGGGGTAATTTTTTTTTTACTGCTCCATCGCATTCACAGTACAAAATTACAAAATAGTATTGGTGAGTTAGCACCGTCAATTGTTATTGCGTCAAGGTCAGCAAGCACAGAAAAGGCGAGTTCCATTTGTTTGCGTGGTTTGATAATACGCCCAACAGCCGAATTATCGGAGCTTGCGGATTGAAACAAAGTAGAGTTTAATTTTTTAACAAAAAACTGTTGTTTCCTCTGTTAGAAAAAATGTCACATTCTGGACAGAGCAGTGGGGGCTTGTCAACGACGTTGGAGTCCGCGGAACAAGAAGAGCGACGAATAAAAAAGGAACTTGAAAGTACGTTGCAACAAAGTAAACTACACTGTTTGAGGTTGAGGAGAATGGAAGTGAATTATTTTTTTCAAGAGCAGAGCTCTTAAAATTTGATCACACATTTTGATTTATTTTGAAAATTGCAAGAACAACAAAAAGGATGCCATTTGAAAAGTTAACTTGAGAATATTGATTACGCTCGAACAGTGAAAATATTGCCTCCGCCATCAATGACAACTGGATCCACTACTTGTGAGATTGTTTTTAACATTAATTGCAATTTTTGCAGACAGGGGCATCAAGGAGGAAATGCCTCTCGGTGAAATGAAAAAGCTCCTAGATCTCATAATCTCTACGGAACTGAAAGACGATTCAAAGCCAATAGAAGCAGATAGAAATGTAATAATTTGTTGTTTACAAAACCTTAGCCATTTGTATATTTTCCCAATATTTGAGAATGAAATGTTTTTCCAGTCCAGTCCAGTGCCTTTGTCTCCGAGTGGTCAGCAATCTTACTCGGACAAACTGAAACTAGATAACGATAGGAAGTCCAAGAGTCCAGAATTATCTTTGAACCGGTCGAGCAAGAGTTTGTCACGAGAAAAACAGACGGATTCATCGGACGACTTGATTAAAGGACCAAATAAAATGAATTCTAATCGCACAGAGCCCAAAGGGAATGTGCGCAGGAATATGAACAGAGGTCGTTGCTCCGAAGGAAAAAACGAGAATAAACGAATACTACAAAAGCCAGATGGTCGAATGAAACTGGAAGAAAAACAGCCTGTATTGAAGCTCACTCTGCAAGATTTTCATAATGAGGAGCAAGACCAGCGTCTGATTCCGCGCTATCGATTAACTGATAAAAAATCAAGCCAGGATGGCAACAGAATGATGAAACCCTCTGAGAAGGAGGGGCTTATTTTCGATCGACTGCGCAAACATCTGCTTCAAACTGCAGAGATTTGCCACAATCAGTGCACAAGCTCTGTCGCATTGAATTACCAATGGGGAACTGCCATCAAGGTTGGTACCTCCAACCAGATGTATAACAGTTCCAATTGCGACACCAACTATCGCCAGTGAATGTTTTTCCAATCTGTAAGGGACAGGGTATTTCTCTTATCTTTCCCTTGCTCATTTATTTTTCGGTTGCATTTTATTCTTGTTCATTCGTTTTCCATTCTACTACATACATAATAATTAAAAACGAAAGAAACGATGCCAAAATTTGTCACAAATACGTGTACGAATATTATTAATATTAACGCTGAGCGTAAGCTTTTGTACGAAAATTGTGTCCACCGACGACGAACGAACCGAGATATGCGCTTGGTCTGTTGTAAAGATTATTACAAAAGATAGATATAATATTAACACTTTTAATAAATTGTACATCCATACAAAATGCCTATGTCCACTTTATTTCATTCTCGCAAGAGTCTAATTTTATTATTTTCAACATTTTCCTTTAGGTCGATGAAACTAACGCAAGTTTCGAAAGGGAAATCGCCGCGGACGAAGAAACTTCTCCCCTCTTCAATGACAATACCAATCAACCGGAAACATCGACGAGTTACACTTTCGCCGAAGAGACAACTCGTAGACGAAAACGATCCACCAACGCGGTGGCAATGTATGAATTCGGCGATGACGATAGCGAGGAGTATCCACAAGACGACAGTGATGCGGATTTCCAGTTGAGCATTAAACGCCCAAAAACTGCTCGCTCGTCGAGCCAAAGAAAAGCAAAGAGTTCTAAAATCCCTGCGAAGAAAAAGGCTGAATCAACTGCGACAAAGCAGCAGCATTCCTTCGAAAATTTGTACAGCGCAAAGGAATCAGAAGATCGGCCTGTTGTCTTGGACGTTTTAAACGAGTGGGCGGATACCGATGATGCAGTGGCCGATGAACCATCAAAAAAACCTGAAACGCCCGAACCCGAGAAAACCGAAGCTTTTTGTCCAAGAAGAATCGTGCCCCCTAACCCAGCAGGTAAAAAATGGGCGAAAATTCGAGAAAGGAGGCCATTGTACTCTTCCAGTGAGTTGAGAGTCCAGAATCCAACTGAAAATGATAAAAAATCAGAATCTGCTGGATTGCAGAAAAGCGATAAAAACTCGAGTCTGCAACAAGACGAAATTGCCAAAGCGTTGGAAATAAGCGATGAGAGTGATGATAACCAAGTTATTATTCCCCTCGAATGCGAAATGGCTGATGTCAGACCTTTGAAAATGTCATGCCGTGTGAGAATGCAAAGCCAACGGCTCGTTAAAATTCAAGAAGAAGAGAAAGAGAAAGAAGCGATTCGTCGAGAAGAAGAAAGAATCAAAGACGACATTAAACTGAATGAAAAGAGCAGACGCGTAGCGCAACGGATACGCGAAGAAAGTGAGAAAATTAAACAGCAAGAAGCCGAGGAGAAGAGGCAAGCACAACGTGAAGAAAATTGGCGAAATCTCATTGCCCAGGGAAGTAAACAGCGATTTGTCGAGAGGACTGAGTTACATCCGGACGGGCGACCAGCACAGAATGAGGAAACTCTAAACCACGTGGACAAAAATAACACTCCCATGGTTAGTATAGAAGCTTCGATAACGATTAATCTTGCATTGACAATTAAAACGTCAAAGGCAGCCTCGCAGGCCAGACTGCATTTTCCTTTTGCAAAGCCATTGCTATAATCAACCGAACGGTATTTCTCGTTGAACTTTCGATCGCATCGCTCAATTGGTTTAAAAAAAAAAAAAAAAACTTTTTCTCAAAAATTATTGAAACATGTAAAAACCGATACTCGTTGACGTTGAAATGAATCGCAGGTGTTTTGAAAAATTGACAACGTTCTAAAATTTCGCATTCACACTGTTTTTCTTCCGATGCTAAGGAACTGAGCGACGATGAATTTATCACTGACATCGGCAACACTCGGGACAACAACTCCAATCGAGTTAGCTGTCCGATTTGTAATAGAAGATTCGACGCTGATGCCATTGAAGCTCATGCAGGAGCTTGCGAAGAATATGATTCCTGTCCACCCGGTATCAGCAGATCGAGCTCACCGTCTCTCACGCCACCGAGAATACCCAAAACGTCTCGATCCAGGTCTTCTACACTCGAGTGCCAAGTTTGCCAAAATTTCTCCACCGACAGCGGAAAAGATTTTGAAAATCACTCACACGAGTGTCTTAAACGTAAAAAATACGAACGTACGTATTCCATTTTACAAAATACATACTTTTTATGATCAATTTTCTTCCACCAAAATTATAAATCGTAACGATAGAGAAAAAATAGATAACTATGGAAAAAAATTAAATTTTTTTGGTTTTTTGGTGGTTATATATGCGAATTGCATAATAATTCATCTTCAGCATTATTCTTCGTTGAATTCCAGACACTTGCATTTTATGATATTGAAGTTTGCATCGTTGCAATGAAACGAAAAATCTATTTTTTATTTAGTATTTTGATAATTAATTGACTTCTTCCAATTTTTCTAGTAAATTTACTTTTCGAATGGCGAAAAAGACTTTTTCGTTATTGTCGACAAACACTGTATGAAAATTTCCTACGATGCTATAAAAAATAACGACTTTTCGTTGCATTTCATCGATGCAAACTTCAACATCATTGCATTTTGTAGAAATAATTGGAAATTGTTTGTCATTTGTATTCGCGTTAAATGAAAACTTTCTCTAAATACGTTGGTCTGAACAGTTGAAACGCGATTTTGATCGCCCAGTAAAAAATCAAAGGCCACTAACGTCATTTGAATTTGTATGTTCACAGAGCCTTTTACTCCGGATTCGGTGATTCACGTGTCAAATTCACCGATCCGATCAGTTCGAACAATCAGCGAGCTTTCAGATTCAGAAATCAACTACAAGTCACAATTCGAACCGAAAACCAAATCGAATAAAACGGCGAAAAGAGGGAAAAGGCGGTTGTGAAGGTCACAAACAAGTCTTGGTCATAAAACATTGTAAAAGAAAAAAACAAAAATTGGTGATAACGTGGTAGAAACTAAGAATGAAAATCACACGATTGTATCGTTGTGATACTTGAGGTCACGAGAGCTGGCAAGCGGGTCTTTATGCCAACAATTTACAAAAAATCTGATGAGAGATTACAAATTCCATAAAGAAAAAAAAGGCGAGTGTACGGCGAAGCACTACAAAGTTTTGCAACATTGCCTTATATTTTTACGATTCCTCGTAGAATCGCGTTTTTAGTTTTATAGCTATTGATGAACGATTCCAATTCAATTTTTCACTCTCCTTTGATTTTTCTAATAAATCCGACGAGAATAGTTTTCTTTATACTTTTCAAACTTGTACTACCTCTCCCTCCAATTACCAGTCAAAGCGCTGCGAGAACGAGGGACCCTGAAAAATTTATAAATAAAATTCGTTTAAGAATTACCGAATTATTGTTAATTATTCAACTGTTGAAAAAACTTGAACCCTGCACACCGTTTTCGCCTAATGAATTTCATTAGATTGGGCTCTTCCGATGCTTATCGTTCTGACGGAAATCTAGAAACGTTGAGCCAATTTCGTATATTTCACGAGGAAAATGAAACAGTTGTAAACGTACGTGAATGAGTTTTTTCCACAGACAAAAGAAACTAGAATTAGCACGCCCACTTTCTCGTCACGTAGTCTTGGTGGGGATGAATTCAAATGGTTGCTCAATTATTATATCTGAATCCTCCAGGATCAAAGGTCAGTTGGAAGAAACAGACGACACATGGAGTAGAAACAGAAGACTGTCATCTCGCGGTGGAGCAACATCGCCTCAATAACAATGAAGAATTGTCCACTATTATTTCTACTAATCGTGCAATTTGTACATTATGGCACGACTGTGTCATTGAACGGTGCATGGACCATTTATTTGGAAGATTATGGTAAATTTCGTTCGTTTTTTTCCCTCGTTTATTTTTTTCATTATAATGACAGAATTACAAATCATGATTTTTTCCGTTGGATTTTGTCACAGCTAGAGAATTCACGGGATCTGTGCCTGGTGGAATTTATACAGATCTATTCAATGCGAATCTAGTACCGGATACTTTCAAAGGAGCTAATGACGTGAACAACCGATGGATTGGTAATCGGTCAGTCACTTACACAAGGAACTTTCAAGGTAATTTATTTATGAATCCAAAATTCACATGAATTTCAAAGTCCTTCATTTCGTTTGTCCAATTTTCCACAAGTATTTCCGTTTACCACGAAATCACGATGTTCTAAATCTTTGAAAATAGTCTCGAAATAAATGATGCATTACTTTTTATTTGTCAATAAAATACCACGTTGCAGTTGACGAAACAGTGTTAAGGGCGCCCAGGGTCCTTCTCATATTTGATGGCCTTGATACATTCGCTACAATTTCGCTCAATGAGCATGAGATTGGGAAAACGTCGAATATGTTTTTGCGCCATGTATTCGACGTCAAGAGTTATCTCCAGGTAAGATCGACTAATCTAATCCACTGATAAACAAACTCGCGATTACGTGTGAATAATAATATTTTCTCAATTAGATTGGAAGAAATAACGTGAACGTGACATTTAGGTCTGCGGTCAAAGTTGCCAGCAATCTCTATGAGAAACAATCAGTTTCGTACAAAGTACCACCCGAGTGTGTACCCGAGCAATACAATGGCGAGTGTCACGTAAATCACATAAGAAAAATGCAGGCGAGTTTCAGTTGGGACTGGGGACCAGCAGTCCCTTCTATGGGAATTTGGTAGTAAAACAATTTCATCCTTACGCAGAAACTTTTTTCCCTGTTCAGTCTCCTCAAATGTTTAATACGTTATCAGGAAGAAAGTCGAACTCGTTCCCGTTTACGATATCGTGATTGTCGAGTCTGCTATCGGAGTTATGGACATGAGCGAAGATTACTGGCTCCTTAACGCTACTTTTCTCGTCGGTATTGATTCCAAAGCTAATAACAATCTGATAGGATTATTGACGTTAACATTGGAACTGAACAACGGTCGTGATTTGGAGACTTCGAAGGAAATATCATTGAGTTGCCATGAAGAATATTCCGAGATTTCGGTCAACTTTCCAGTTCCAAAAGTAAACACACTCGTAACGTTTTCGTTAAATAAATATTCGAAAATTGAGCCTCCTCATTGATAATTGGTTAATAACGGGAAAAATGATTCTGCAGGATCGTGTGGAACTCTGGTGGCCGAACGGCTACGGTAATCAGAGCCTTTACAATCTGAGGATCGAGTTACACACATCGAGCGGTTCCGAAGTCTTGAGAAAACGTATAGGCTTCAGAAAAATCGAACTAGTTCAGGAAAAGCTCGCCAAAGGTCGATCTTTTTATTTCAAAGTAAACAACGTATCGATTTTTGCTAAAGGCAGTAATTGGATACCCGCAAGTATATATCCCGAGTTGTCGGCCAAGGATCAAGTAGTGAGGCATTTGTTGAGTTCAGCAAGGGATGTCAATATGAACATGATGAGAGTGTGGGGCGGTGGATATTACGAATCCGATTTTTTTTACGATCTTGCTGACGAGTACGGAATAATGATCTGGCAAGATTTCATGTTCGCCTGTGCGATGTATCCGACGAATGCCGATTTTTTGGATTCCGTGAGGGAAGAAATTCGACAAAACGTGCAACGATTGAAACATCATTCGAGCATCGTCCTCTGGGCCGGGAACAATGAAAACGAGGCTGCTATTTATGGGAATTGGTACGGCACTGGCAACGCTACGATTTACAAACAAGATTATGTCAAACTTTACGTTACGCTGATAAAGAATCAAGTCGAGAGCCTCGATTCATATCGACCCTTTATCGTCTCGAGTCCTAGCGATGGCTCCTGGACCGATGAAAACGGTTTCATCGGGCCCGATCCTTACTCCAATTTTTATGGAGACGGTACGTGGAAAAAAATCAATTTTCTTGTTCCACCATGCAGTTTTTTTATCATCATTTGGGTTCACAGTTCATTACTACAACTACCTGCTTAACGGTTGGAACATCAATCAATATCCGATACCAAGATTTGCCTCGGAGTATGGATTCCAATCGATACCCTCGATCGAAACTCTCAAAACCGCCACCAACGTGATGGACGATTTGATATTAGGTTCAGATTTTCTTCAGCATCGTCAGCATTTACCTGCCGGTTGGTTTTTCATGAAAACAATGATTGCCAAAAACTTTAAAATACCAAAAACCATTGACGTGCATCGAGACTTCCAAGATTTTATATATCTCAGCCAAATAAATCAAGCATATTCTACCAAGACGGAAACAGAATCTTACAGACAGTTACGAAGTAGTATCGATGAATTGGGTCAAGGTTACACGATGGGTGCTTTGTATTGGCAATTAAACGACGTATGGCAAGCTCCATCATGGTCCTCAATAGGTGAGTGTCACCGTAACTTAAAATTTCTTGAATTTGTAGCCTCGCGATGAAGAAAAATCATTCGAGCTTCCCTAATCCTTTGAATGTTTGCTTTCCGTAGATTTCGGAGGAAATTGGAAAATGCTTCACTACTTTGCCAAGGATTTTTTCGCCCCAATAATCATTTCACCGCGTCTGTCGTATGCGGACGATTTAACCATTTATATTGTGTCTGACCGCTTAGTTCCCATAACCGGATGTTCAGTGGAATTGAATGTTTATCATTACGTTTCACCGGTACCAGCGTACACGACAAGCTTCAAGAATGTCACGATTGTGCGTAAGAAACAATGAAAAAATAAACATCAGCAATCCGGTTACGAAAAATGTCAATACTGAAATGTTTCTTAGGCGGCGAATAGCGCACAGACATTCAGAAAGTTTTGGCTCTTTGAATTGTTGAAAGCAGCATCTTGTGATAGTGGCGCTAATGATGCGAAAAACAATTGCTTCCTCGAGTTGATTCTCCGAGACGAAAATAGACAGTTGGTCGCCCCGAGAAACTACGTTTTTCCGGCTCCATTGAAAAACGTTAATTTACCAAATGCAGTAGTTACAGTAAGTGTGAACACACCAAGACAAACGTACGCGTATGCGCCAAAAAGTTAACATAATTTATTTACTCAGTTTCAGATTTGCACAAATTCCACAGGCGTTCCTGGTAAATATTCCAATTATTTGGATTACGAAATCGAGGTGGAATCCGAAGGTGTAGCACTCTTCGTCTGGCTCCATCTTCCCCGGAAACAGGGTCGATTCTCTCAGAACGGATTTCATCTGATAAACGAAAAGAAAAAAATTGTATTTCATGCACAAGAGGCTATTGCGCCTTACGAATTGAACCAAGGATTGGAAATCACGAGCCTTTCACAAATATACAATCCGAATCGTTGATCTGTTGGTACAATCGTCAATAGAAATGAGAAATATGTGAAAAGATGTGTTGAAGATGAGCCACTTTATTTTTCCATTTTCGCTTTGTAAAATAAAACGAAAAACTGCAAATCGCGCTTTCGTTTCTGTCCATTCCTCATAGAACGAATCTATTTACTATTAGAGTTTATACGACACGGTACGAATGTGCATACTCGTAAGAAATCAAAAGAAAACTGCAAGAACAAGCTCGTTAATCGTTGATTTCTCATTTTCGTGTTACGTTTCTGGACACAAAAGCATCACATTCGATACAACACGACAGAAAGAATCGTAACTCAACAGAAACATGGTGTCCATTCGTGTTTTTTTTTATTTATTTAGGAGTTGTAAGAATTTGAAAATTTTGATATACACACTGGTAAATTCAGGGCGGAAAATACATGTCATAGTGCATATACACTTCGACCCCTACGAGAATGATGAGGATCACAAAAGAAATTCCGAGCGTTGCATAAAAGTAATCAGTCATTCTGATTCCACGTGTTCACTGTTTCAAAAGCTTTGAATTGTTTTTGTGTCACAACATCTTCAAGATCTTGGGAAGATGAAAAAAAGTCGAGCAGTTTCGAGCGAAGATATCGGCGGAATGCGATTTTTTTATTGAAACATGTAAAAGCCCGAGTAAATTACATTATCCGACGAGTTTAGACTTTGTAGTCACAAAGGCAAGTTTTGTTTTTTCACTTAAATTCGTTTTCAAAAAAGAAAACCAATGATATCGGTCTGAACGACATATCTGACAGTCGAACCAATGTAGATCTTCATTTCATACAATTTTTTTTTTTTTTTCTAATACAATTTCAATGGTTTTTTTTTATTCCGCTGTTGATTGATTTCTCAAGCTTTAATAAGTATAAAAAATTTTAATATCAATTCTGGCCATGAAAGTTAGCAACGTGGTAATGGCAATTTTTCCCCCTAATTAAAAAAAAAACTCCATGTTTGGATATGTGTTTTTCTAATGTAGACACTTTCCCACTAAAAATTGGAATTTGAGTGAATCGGGAAAAATCGCAGTTGAAAAAATCAAAGAATTATCAAATTAGAGAATGAAATTATTAATTTGTGCAGCGTAAGAAAATTGTTCGCTGTTTTGTTGAGAAAAGAATAAAACTGTCGATCTGTAATCAATAAATAATTATAAAAAAAAAAGGATGTTGCCAACTTTCTCTGCTTAGCATTTCGATGTATTAGACTTTCCATAGATTCTCTGATGAGTGCTCTAAACAATGCAACAAAGCCCAGCTTTGGAGATTATTTCTATGAGGGCAATATTTCGATTTTCCTCCATCATTCGCCAACCGTTTTCAAAGCTAATCGCGCGAGATACTTAGCAGTTGGTGCGACTGCATGTGGAAGCACATTAATTCCTAATGCTGGACGGTCAGCTAGTCTTGAAAATCTTTATAGCAAAATAAACGTCCTGCGTTTTGGTGCGGCGTATAATTAAGTCGATGTAAAAACTTTGTCATCAGTTTCGTATTTATTAATTTGCGATTTGAGCGAATGTAAAGTCTCCTCCGATGGCGAATGGAGATATCGTCGACTTAAGTTTATTGCTACCATTATGCAGCACAGCAACAATGGCCCAAATATTGCGCCCTCTACTCCAAGGCACAGAATACCACCTGCTATCGATAAACCTGTCAGATAAGGATGTCCTCCACTAAAACGAAAAAATCCATCACCGTTAAAAAAACAAAAAGTCTATATACGCGAGTGTTGTATGAATAAAGAATGAAAAATAATGTTTACCCCTTGATTTCTGCGTAAAAATCCGTGACGACGATGTTGTATGGAATGAAATGGAAAAGGAAGAAAAATATGGCGATCATCGGGCTTCGAGTGAACCAGAGTTCGAGAGTGGCCGGTATGCAAGCAAAATAGGCATCGAGGAAGGGCACAGCACCGAGGACAGCAGCAAATGCGGCTGGCAAATAAACAATCTTAACTTGAAATAGATTGTGTATGAACCAGGTCCACATGCCAAAGAAGGAAGCGAGCTTGAACGTTGCAGTGAATACACCAATAATGGCTTCTTGGAGAGCGACAGCAAATCTGTAAATAGAGTTCCAGAAAATTCATATATTCAGCGAATCTGAGCAAAGTCAACTACAAGGTTTCCTAAGGATCTTGAGTTATTGAGCGGCACTTACACCTAGAGAGTCGAAAAACCGATTTGCTCCAAAGCCAAAATTTATCATTCCGAAAAACGAAAATCCCTAAGCAAACAGAACTGATGCGACGATCGTCAATTAACGCACGTGATTTCCAAGTGTGGACCACGACATTCAGAGGTCAAAGTTTTCTCACAAAATTGGTGGCAGGGGAATTTTCCAAAAAATCAAGTTTCCTTTTATGCAATTTTCCTACCCACCAGTTGAATTTTTATGAGATTGCCAGAGTAATGACCTCGAAGGAAATTTGAACAACGCTTTTTCGACTCTTTCTAAGTGTATCCGCCGGGTTAAGGACTGAGATTCAAACATGGCGTGATCAACACAGCGAAAAAAATGACATCATCGCACTTTTCCATCCCAAAAGCCAATGAATTCAAATTTATGCTAAAGTTTCGATAACTCACCCGCCGACGTCATTCGAGCTGTCCGAATTACACAGAACAAAAATATGTATTTTTTATGTATTTTAAAATATTGATTAAATGACTTGGAGTCGATTTAGTTTGTACTAACTTGTAGCAGCCTATTGGACTGAAGGCCGTCATAATCTCGATGGGTTTGTAAGTTTTACCACTGGAATTCAACAGATAGAACAACGTTGTGAAGAACACTACCTGAAAATATTTAAAAAAAACACACACAAATAATTAAGAGAATAAATTGATCTCGTCTCGTTGGAGAATTTTTGAAAGTCGAGATATTTATTTTTATCAACGGATAATTGTATTTGTCGATGTAACGTTTCTTGACATTTGCTTCGTGGAAATATACAATGATCGAGAAAACATAAAGAGAATATTCAATTGAGATATTTCTGAAAATTTGAATATCTTACTGTGCTCAGAGTAAAGTTGAGTACCGCAGATCCGCTCATGAGAACAACGTATATCAACTCTGTGAGGATACTGAGGATGACGGACATGTTACCCTTGACGATGTTCCAAACGGAGTCCAAGACAGACATCAATATGCCAACATTCTCTTTTGCAAAATTCTGGATAGCAGTGATGTTGAACCACTCTTGAATGAAAAAATAAATGGTAACCAAACCAGCCGCGTTTTTATGTCGAGGCTCTACCAGTGGAATGATTTGATAAAAAAAATTGCTGGACGTTTTATCCGGAAAGGCTCGATATTGCGAGAAAATTGAACATTTTTTTCGGTTCGTCAGAGAAACGCGGTGTAGCTTGGAAATCGTGCAGCTGATGGATAGCATTGAGGGTTTTGTTGATTTAGGTAAACAGATGAAACTCACGAGTTGGCAGTTTGGAAAAACTTTCACGAAAGTTTTCCCAAATGGATATAGCCGCTGCAACGTCGACAGTCGGTCCAATCATGTCGGGATTGGAGTCAGACATCATCCAGGCTTGATACAGTCGATCCCAAAGTTCGAGCACTTTTTTTTCCAGCATCTCAGCTTTCGAGGGTTCGAAATCTTTCACGAGACTTTTCACCTGACGAAAGACGAATCCATTCTACTGAATATTATTTTTTCAATCGTCGATAATTACTCTTGATTATTATTGACGCAAATAGACAACAGAAATTTCTTATACAGACGAGCGAACACAATAAGCAATTGACTCGTTTTTTAATGTGGAAGGAAATTTTTTAAATTGGTCAGCTTACTCCATCAGCGATTGCAGTTCGGCCGTACGTGTAAGCGTTGTCAAGCACACTGTTCACAGACTCTTCCCATTGTTCTGGAAGCCAATCGATGTCCGGATTATTAACAAGCGTGGAGTTGAGTATTCCACCGGTTAATTGAACGAGATGCATGCCTTCGGCATAAATCTGCAAAATAAAGTCAGCGAATGAAAATAATTGTCGGTGTCGATAAAATAAGGGAAAAAAGTTTCTCCATAATGATAGATTCTCCGACGAAAGCAAACGTTTATAAATATCTTTCTAGAATTGCTACAAAAGATATTTCGAAAGTGAAAACTACTTTGTTCGATTGATAAAGAAATAATTGTTCAGGTTCGTTGCGCGTTGGATTACCTGTATCGTTATAAATACGGAGGAGCAAAAAGTGAATATGAGAAGCCCAAAGATAACTGCGATCGTTGCAACAGCATCGACCGATCCGCGGAGAGCTGCGGTCAACTTGTGGTCGACAATGAAATAAACTTTAAAAAGACCACGGGCGGCTGCAGGAACGAGAGCTTGGTGTCTTTCGTTGGACCAATTTTTCAAAATGTCAAACATTGCTTCGATTTTGCCGACGATTGTAGCCCAAAAACCAAAGTATCTGCCGATTTGCTTGAGCACGTAATAAACAATGGGAAGTGTAAGGATTTGCAGGATCCATTTGTGTTTCCAGAGTAACATTCCCGCGCAACAATATAAAACTCCGTACATGTACTTGTCGGAGTTTCCAGTGTCGCTGGCTGGCGCGTCCAGAGACATTCTCAGTTCAGCTTTGATTTTTCGCAAGAAATAACGTTCGCTTATCGTCCCCCTCGAATTAGGGGTGCCAGCATTGTTCGGTTTAGTTCCGAATTTAACTCTCCTCGATGCTGTGTCCAAGGACATTGATTTGCCAGCCAATTTCAAGGCTGGTGTATCACCGGCTGTTTTTGAAGTTGTTTTCAGATCCAGGAATCTCTCATTCTTCGGTTCCAAATCCTCAGGAAAAGTGTCTTCTCTCTCATCGGCGTTGGAATCGTCAATGGATGCTGTGGCAACTGGGCTATCGTTTAGCAAAGCTATTCGCATCGCATCTCCGAAGGATGCATGATTTCCCAGCAATTCCTCGTTCTCCATTATCACAATGACTTCGTAAATGAATCCAATCAGGAACAGGCACTGAAGGATGCTGAACACCAGCACCGGATACACTCCGAAAATATTGGCAAAGTAGAGACTTATCAGTAGCCAAACGCCGAAGGAAGAGTAGCGGAATTTTGTCGAGTTTTCTCGAGTCCAGTAGATGTGTAGCACGGATAAGTAACCGATCGCCAATGTCACAAGCTGCCAAAGAAAACCAACGAGACGAATGTTTAAATAGAAATAATAAATACAAAAGTTATTGCAAAACAGATAAGTGTCGGAATACAAAGCCAAAGTTCGAGGAAAATATAAAATCGAAAAGTTGCTTAAGAATGTTGAGTCCCAAATCGCAAATGATGAGAAAATTCTTAAAATTTTGTATGTTTTCGTACGGAGTATTTAAGAAATCTTGTCAAAATTTGACGACTATTAGGAAGCTCGTTATTGAACAATTACCATGAATAAATGAAAACAACGGAAACAAAACGAAGTTTCCTGATAAATTGTTTTTATATTTGTTTAAAAAATCGTTCTTAGTGAAATGTTAATTTTTTTAATAAACCGTTTCCTCATCGTCGTGAAATTTTTACACGACCTCTTAAATACTTCATACTAAAACATACCAAATTTGCAGGATTTTGTCATCATTTTTTATTTCCACTCTTAAGGTGATAGAATTTTTTTATGTCGACATGTTCATACATGAAGTATTTAGCGGGTCGTGTACAAATTTCATGACGAATAAGAAGCTATTCATTGAACAATAAACATTAACAAGGT
Source organism: Hyposoter didymator (assembly GCA_037952995.1). Lineage (NCBI taxonomy): Eukaryota > Metazoa > Arthropoda > Insecta > Hymenoptera > Ichneumonidae > Hyposoter > Hyposoter didymator. The sequence goes on from JBAJMU010000003.1 coordinate 2,226,027, forward strand.
TCATAGGTACTCAACATCCTCAATGGCATAACGAGCTATGAATTCTTTGTCAAAAATTGAAGACTCCAATCTTTGGAGACGAATGGAAGCAAAATTTTGAGTATTTTTTCGTACCACATAAATATTGCAGGTGGCAACGAAAAACCCAACAAAGGTAGCGACGAGTTGAATGAGCCGCCACATCAAGCAGTACAGGAATCCTGGAGTGTAGCTATAAATGAGGAAAGCTCCGAGCATTGCGGCAAGAGAGATTCCTACAATTTTGACGTGTTCTTGAAGGAAACTGCCAACGATTTGGGAAAATCGGTCGACGATAGTGACCGGTATCATAACGAGATTGACGAGGAGAGGTTGAGACGAATTTTCATGGACGGTGAACCACGATTGAACGGCATTTGTGAGATAAAACTTGAAGGGGAAGAGCGCAGATCCGCAAAGCAGAGCCCATATGAGAGGCTTCACAAACGGGTTCAATATGATGTACAAACCCCAACCGGCGGTGCAAACAATGCAGAGTAAAAAAAGAGCGAGCGCATTGTAGATTCCTTGTTTCAATGCTTTTTCATGGCCGGCGCTGAAGCTGGACCAGGCGTTTAATAAATTATCCATCGGCGTTTGAGGCAGATCCATGACTTTTGGTGGTAAAAAACAATTGAAAATTTGTTCAAATTGTTAAAAATGCAGCTTTTTGTTGACGTTTGAAATAATAAATACACACGATTCACTGGATATTAAATAATAACGTACTGAAAACGATGTCTCTTCTTTCGTTGCGTCAGCGTATAATAATCTTTCAATTTTCGCGATCTGGTTCTCAAGATTTCTTCGTTGACATTCATCGAAGAATTACTCATTGGATTCGCTCTCATTCGTCGTCATGCTATAAAAATACTTCGACGTATCTACTTATATTCATGCGCGCGGTCCGAGACACACTGGAATTTCTTAGCGCAGGTACCGCATAACTGCCCAAAAAAGAAATCCAACCGGGTATATATAGTTTCACTGTTTACATCACCCTTCCAAAGAGGAGGACGAGGAGGAGGAGGGAATGCAGACAACTGTGTTTTTTGCACAGTTATATTCACCGGCGCGGACCCGGCCCAGAATTTGAAACAAAACAAACATGCCGGAACACCAGCTGATTGTTGTTTGAGTAATTTTATTGCCATGCATGTTCGTCGTTCTATAGGTGAAGATTTTGAGGTCCTACGTAAAATCTCGTGGTAGTGCTCGGTAGAGTAACTAAAGAAGTGGGTAATTAGATTTTCACAATCATGCTGTTAAAAAAATCGTAGGGAAATGCCAAGGAATGCTATTCGGCGTCGAAATCTTCATGCGGAGACATCGCGGCTTTTTACGCGTTTGGTTAGCCTACATCTACTATGCGCTGTGGCCGACGAGTGAGAATTTTAGCGACATTGAGATAAATCTCGATTTTTTTTACTACTAAAAAGCATCGACATTATTTTTCGCAGCGGTCAAGTGGTGAAGCTGCGGTAGATGTTTATTCGCTCAGTCGTGCTTGCAGAAGTCCATCCTGCTCGACTGAGTCCTGGCATATTAGATACGAACTGTAAGCGGCAGATATAAACAAAATGACAACAGAAAATGGACTCGAAGTTCAGATAAAAGAGCAGTTCGAAGACTCGTCCGATTTTCAGATAATCTTTCGACAATAGTGGTCGATGGAAGTGAAATTTTGCACCGAATAACACTCGAACGGTCGAGGAAAACGATACGTCTATGTATGGGCCAATTTCCGCAGGTAACCCAGCTACCTGGGGTCTCAATTCTTTCAACATTTTGCTCGGCCAAATCGACTTTCAATGAACCGGGATTTGGAATCCTCGTGCACAATGCATTTATGCATGGAGATGCCTTTATGGCCCAGAGCCATTCAGGTACAAAAAACCCTTTTCGCTACGTGACAATCGCTTCTGCACGTACCAGAGGTTAAAGGGTCATAAGCTACGAAAGTGGCCAGCGCCTAAAAGTGCAAGTGTAAACCGCTACAGAATCCCGATTAATTGTTTTTGTTTCGTTCTGCGTTCGTGCCTGAGGCAAAAGTGCCCAAGATACAGCAAAGCAATCGCTAGAGACACGGCAACGTCGTGTTCGCAAAGCATTATTCCGTAGAGAAAAATCTCGACACCCAAGCTGCGGCTATAACGACAAATAAACCGCCAACGAGTTTTTACTTCCTAATCCGAAAAATGCAACAACGTTAACGGAATAAAAAGCAGTAGCATGGATAATCGCTAGATTAAAAAATCTCCCATGCCAATTTGCACGCGACCGCGTTTCTGGAAATATCTATTCAACCGATTTTTATTAATCACTTCACAGAAACAAAGCGATAAAATCATTTCTTTCGAAATTACCAACAACAAAAAAGGTCAATTCGCATCCCCGGGTCAATTAAAAAATCAAACAGCAACTAGAAAATGCAGATAAATGAAAAAAAATCGAATTAGCGATTTGAAGATAATTTAAAAATGGAAAAAACAAAAACCGTTGCCTGTGTTCGATTTCCTAATAGAAATAAAAAGCTGCTTTTGGGAATCAGAAATTTCGTCATTGTGAAAATCAAATCGCAAAATTCTGGGCATTACAACACGCAGAGATAAGCAAATCAAATCGACGTGAAAAGAAGGACGATAAAGACAAGATCGTTAATAAAATATTGATGAACCTAATAACAGGAAAAAATTCAATCAGATCGATCGATGACGAACGATTATGAAGAAATTCTTAAAACTGTGAACAAGTTTTCGCATGGAACAGCTTATGGAATAATAATTGTGGAGTGAAGCACGGGCCTTTCCGAAAGAATAAAACGGGCAATTGAGGGAGAGAAAATGTACCTCCGGGTCCTAAAATAAGGGAAAAGCATGTGGAAGGGATGGCGCGGTCAAGGAGCATTGGGCCTTTAGACCAGAAGAAGGGAAAAACCAAAACCTGCTGAAAATATCATTGGTGTGAATATTTCCCACCCTCAACCTCGACCAATTGCCATAGGCGTAAAATTTGCACATAGCTTGCGCGCAAAGAAGGGTCAGTTGCCAGAAATCAAGGTTCGAGACAAGTTCGAAGCCGGAGACTTTGAGAAGAATATTAAAAATAATTTCAACCAGAATCGGCAATTGTGGCCACGAAAAAATACGAAAATCCATAAAAATTCAAAAGGATCATCTATTCGTTCAAGTTTTAAACAAAAAAAAGACAAATTAATTTTGCACGTTCTAAACTCGACGATAAAAAACTCGTAACCACTAAATCGGAAGCAACCAACTCCAGATTGGAAAGTTCAGCATATTGTCCTTCGTAAGTAAATTTTTATGTGAAATTAGGCTGTAAAAAAAAAATATAGACTGGTGACTTAATTTAAAGTCTAAACAAGTTCGACGAATCGTTCTTGTTCCCTCCACCGAAGCTCTAATCTTTTCTAGTCTTGGAAAGTCTGGAACAAAAAAGTGAACAAGTCGAATTCGTCTGTGAGCCAAATTCATGAATTGGAATTAGCCCAAATCTTGGTCCAATTCTTGAAACAAAACAAAAACCTCCGGACGCGTCCGCAGATTTTTTTTTTCTAATTACGAAATTTTATATTTTACTTGGACAATGTGAAAAGTCGAGAAATATCGTTCGTTGCGAAAACGCGTACATTTCGGAATCTCTGAAAATATTGTTAGCCTTGACGAGTCGTATTTTTCGTACATTGATCGAAGCAGCCTCGAATAGGACGTTTCTATTTGCCGATGCTTCCGAGACACCGATTTTCACAAAATCTCGATGTCAGTATTTGTGGATTTATTTGTTTGATTTATTTTATAGGAAACTACGAAACTACAAATCTCATCATGTACGGTACACATTTGTCAGAAAAGGCTCCGGTCACCCCTACTGAGGAATCACCCAGGCACCGCTTCAACTTTGCTTACCTCAAAAGTGACTATGGAAGTTTGAAACTTCTGCAATTTGTGAGTTTGAATTAAAATTCATCACGAAATCTAGAATTTGTATTTTTTACATTATTTCGCTCTTTCGAATGCAGCAGAGCTCACAAAGACAAAGTTTCGATCGTTTTAACGCGCAAACGGCCAACTGCTTATCAAAATGTTGTAAACGTCGGTGAAAAAAGCGGATTTCCGAGAAAATCTTTCCAAAAAAATTGATCATTGTTTGGAAATCCATCAAATCGCTAAATTGTTAATAATCATGGAGGAGGGATGAGAATGAGTGAACTTTGCTTTTGCATTTCTATTCCCGAAAAAGAGGAATTTTTGGCAACGATGCGGCCTTGACAAGAAATTGTTATTTTTTTCTAGTTCCTGGGAATGATTTGCGTTGGTATAATCGGTGCCCATTACAATTATTGCTGGTACATCAGTGACAGCTTTGCTGCCCAGGAAGAATTTTTCTTCGTCATGACGACAACGTTCACGGTATCAACGCTCATATCAATAGTGTGTAATTTGGTTTCGGTGCCAAATGAAAAATCAAATATGGAAAGAACCCACGTAAGTATTTTATTTCCTTTTTTTTAGTTTTTCCAAATTGACTTTTCTTTTGTATGTTTTTAAATCTCTTGATGAATAGTTGGTTAATTTATTTTTCCAGGATGTTATTTTCCCGGGGGTTGCTGGCTTCGTTCTCACTGCAGCCGGACTGCTCTTGTACGACAGAATCCTTAAAAACCCTGAGATTTATAACGCCGAATTGCTGATTGTAGCTTTCGTGAGTATTTTCATGAAATTTTTTTTTATTTATACGAGAATATGAAAAAAATTGGAATTTTATTTTTTGATTCGTGATTTTTTCAGTTCTTTTGTATGGTCGACGCACTGGTGTACGCCTTCAGTTGCTGCTACGCTTTCCGCAAGCTATAAAATCCTCCTGAACGTCCGTATGGGAAATTTCCACGGAGGTGTTTCATCCTCGAACTATTTTTACACCACACGGAATTTCGCAGACGCCAACGATTGCGAAATTTTCTTCAATATTGGAAAAAAATCAAAACGATTTTCTCTTTATTTTCTTTTATTTTTTTTTGAATATTGTGGCGAATATTCTTGCCACAATAGAGCTTCGCGTGTCCCTCTTATCGAAGATGACACACTGCCGAATACATTTCCTGTGCGTGTATACGTCGACGTATAATAAACACAATGAATTTTAATCAACGGAAAATTCGATTAATTATTTTTGTACGAAGGTGAATCCCAATTCCTTGTTGATCTGAATTTCTGACTCACATGCAAAACGGACGAGGACGAAAACTCGATTTGGGCTGTGGACGTCGTACTCAAAGTTTAGAACAAATCGTTGAAATTGAACGATAAATTAATTACGCGAGAGACAAGTTGATTTGGAAATTTTTGGTATTAAAATCTGCGGATGGGATCAGCACGAACAAAGGACGAAGAATCTGGATTTTAGATGAAAGATTTCTCAAATGCTTTAGTTGCGAGAGATTTGCAAAGAAAATTTGCTTTTAAAATTCGACCGCGAGATCGAACAAAAATAATTGCTGGACCTTAAGCAGCATTCGATGCCTTTCTCTTTGCATATTCGTCACAACCGATGTGCGCGACGTAGTGAATATTGAGGAAAATAGTAACTTTCAATGTCAAATGCTCACATAATAGTCGCAAATTGATTTGCCAGATAAAAAAAAATGTAACAATAGATTGACGAGAAGCGATCATGCATTTCCGGTGGCGTGAGTTATAAAAGTATCCCGTCAGCTCGGTCACGCGTTTATTCGCTTGAAAGTTTTTGTAAAGGACAAAATGCAGTGGTGGATTATCGGAATAACATGTTTCTCGTTATTGGGAGATTCGATCTCGCTGGTCGAATGCTCTCCCTTCGGTGCTTCGTCTTTCGGTACTTTTGATTTTCTTCCCAACAATAAAGATTCAAAAATTGGGACTCTAAATGTTTTTTTCTATTTTTAAATTCGATCCGAAGCTGGTGGCAATCCTTTGGGATCGAATCGCCACGAGCAACACGCTGCATTTGGGGAAGGCATTCGCGATTGGTTCGGAAATCTTAAAAATCGACTATTCGGGAGATCCGGTGACGATCAACCGGCTCTGCCACCTCCGGAAGCTGGCAGAATGATGATGGAGTTGGACAACGAAGACGTCCGGAATAGGAAAGACGATTACCCGGGAGGATTCTTTCTCGATCTTTGTAAGTTTTTCGCTCTGATCGTCGACGTGAATTTTTCGTTGCGTTTAATTTTCGGTGATTTTTCGATTTTATATCGTAACTGATTTCCATGCCATCGAAATTCTTGTTAGGCTTGTCTCATTTTTTCTTGGTCGTTCAATTGGTCACACGTGTGAATTACTTACGCAGCTAATTTGTCCTTCAACCCCGAGACCGATTGGGGCTTCCATTTGGGTAAATGGTATTTTATTAAAAAATCTCGAGGTCAGAATACCGACGATTGGAAATCATTCCAACCAGACATTTCCGAATGGCCGACAAGCGATGAGCACACAGATCCTATGGAACCCTCGTTGATAACCAGGAAGCCCGATGACGATGTTACGAGCATGGAAACTTCGACGCTCTTCGAAGAGGCACCCCAAATTCCGGACAAAAAAGTCGAGGACAACGAAACTCAAAGTCCGTCGGACAATAATCGGTCCACCGAAGTACTGTTACCGTCCGAATAAATAAACGATCGAAAAAATCGATTCAAGCGAGTTCGAATCTACTTCTGTAATAATTTGCCAAAGAAAAAAATCGAAATCACTGAATCATTTATCCCATGCTTATGTTTCCCATGAATGGGAAACATAAGCTCGAAAAAGTTTTTTTAAAGCAAATTTTTAAATCATACCCTACGACAAAATTCCACAGAGACGTTTTGTGTACGCAACGATAATTTTGTATCGATTTGTATTTTTGACGTGTAAGAAAATAAATACATTTTTATGGAACTTGGAAACTCTTTGACTTTCTCGATATCGGGAAAGAAAAAAAGATCTCACTGAACAATTGTCATTTTCTAATTTTTTTCTTTCATCGACATAATCCTCTTTATTGAAATAAAATTTGTGACTCAATGCGGTGATTTGTGATATATTTTCCACGCGTACACGAAATGCACCGGGAAAATTGTCGAGTCTGACGTAATCGAGACCAGGCAGATGAGATCTTTAATTTTCCGACAATATTGACGATTGTTACGTAATTGAAAAAGGACGAGGAAAAATTGGATTGAGACACGAAAAGATCGATCGGAGTTGGATTTAAATTGCGTAAAATTTATTATAAATTATCGTCGAACGTGGTATTTTCGTGCAATACCTTACAATAATTTTTACGCCGATGTTGTACAAATTCGTGGTCTTCATATGATGTCGTGGAATTACTGTAATAGAGAAGAAGAAAAAATTTCGATTTTGTTCCAAATGTTTTGAGTGTCGCCTCGTAAGAGGCTTCAACTAAATTTCATCGATACCAAATGAAGAAGAATGATGTAAATGATGATTGGCCGACACCGATAGAAGCATATAAATGATGATGAATGAAAATGAAATGAAAATACATCCAAACTACAAAAATATGACACCAATTATGAAAATTAACATTTTTCGTGAGCCCAACATGCGTTTGTGATGAGAAGGCGATAAAGAACAAAAAAATACATTTTGCAAGATGATTATCGACGATTGAGAATGAATCCCTCCACCTGATGCATTTTTTTTATCGCAAAAAGCGTTTTTTGATTGAATTTTCGTTGCTTGATTTTCGTACTAGGCAATGCTATCGGAAAATGGCAGAATTTTTTTCAATGCTCATGAATGACGTTTATAAATTTATGAGTGAAGCTTTTTTTTTTATCCTGATCTTTGAAATTATGAAGTAAGCAGACATCGGATCGCGATAGTGTTTGGAGAGAGCGAAGATTTATTTGCTTTTGTTTTTTGTTGCAAGCTGCAGAAGATTTGTGTGATATTTTGTAATCCCAGAAAGTAAGAATGCAGAGTTCTGTCGACATGCTGATCGAGTATAAAACATCATAAATATGAGACCATCCGTTCCCCGAAGGCGGTAGAGTACAAATAAACATTTCGTCTACTTTCTTGCCTAGAATGTGAACATAAGATCGATAAAACCACCGAAGCATGCACCAACAAATGTCTACCTTGTTCCAAGGTCATAAGAGCGACGTAAAGTCTTTAGGAAAACTTGAACCAAAACGATTATAAAAATTCGTGAAAACTTGGACTTTAACGTCCAGTATTTAAAAATCAATAAATATTAAAATAAAAATAGACCAAATTCAAAGAGACTGTTGACTTTTGTTTTCTTGAGAAAGAAGGAAATTGTCAATCAGATATTTCTCTCGATGAACTTTGATAAAAAATGAATAACCGATTTGTTACAGAACGACCTTGAAACAAAAGAAAATAAAGCATGGAAAAAACCAATTACAGAAAATAAATAGGTTTTCTCTCATGCCTAAAAAATGTTGTGTACACCTGAACCCGTGCCAATGTGGAATTTTGAAAAGAACCCTCTGAGAACAACTTTCATGCAGATGAGCAAGCATTTGCTCAAATTTTCGTTGTTCTTTTATTTTTTAAGCACCCAAAGCCGAATATGAATTTTGCATTAAATTTGTGAATAATTCAATGATTAGATAGTCACTTGGACGGTATTTGCTTACCTTCTTAGCCGCTGCTCCGACCTTGCTCTTCTTTGTTCCTCTGACCTTCTTCATTCTGTTCTTACGTTCCTTACGCTGTTTTCTGGTCTGTTTCTGCTTTTCGTACAAGCCGTGCCTTGCGAGCCTGTGTTTGGGCTCAAACTTTTTGGCAAAATCAAGAGTTTCATAGATCAAGGCGAAGCCAGTGGATTTACCACCACCAAAGTTTGTCTGGAATCCAAAGACAAAGACTACGTCCGGAGTTACTTTGTACATTTTAGCAAGCTTCTCCCGTATCTCCGTCTTGCGCACCGAAGGCTGACCCGGATGGAGGACATCGACGACCTTGAAGAAATGCAAAATTAATCTTGATCCTAAATCGTTGACGGAGGAAAACTCGAAAATATTTGACAACAGAAACTTTTCCTTCAAATTCGTTTGCGTTCAATCGAATTTTTGTTTTGGAAAATGTGTCTGTCGGGTTTTCCGTTTGTTTACAATTAGCAAAAATGTCGAGTACCGGTTGAGTGCAAAAATGACACACGGAATAAACAAACGAGGTTATGTGTTACGAGAATAAATTCGAGTCCTTTTATCGCTGCGATAGTTTCGATCGTTGAAAATGTCATAATCATTGGTTGAAAAAAATTCGAAAAACTTACCATTTGCTTGCGGCATAATAGCCGGTTCGTCATGAACTTTCGTGTTCTGATCGTGGCGGTTGCTTCAGCCTGAAACATGAAAAGCCGAGCGCGATTATTTGGAGGTTAAGTTTTCGAGCCGATTGTCAAAATCGGCTATTTGCAGGGATTGATGACACTTTGACCGGGGGGAAATGACTCGTGCCCGTTATCACGGAAAATGTTGCGACGATGACAAAAAGGAAGGAACATCGGACTTTTGTTAGATTTTGAAATTCGTAGCTGTGTTTATCCATGCTCATTCGATCGGGGATCACCACCGAATAGGAATCATGATATTTCGATTTAAAAAATAGTTCACTGGAGAAAAATGTTGCCGATTGCGTTCACTTTGGATATCCAACATTAATAAAACGCGAATTGACGTATTTTTTAATCGACGATTCGTTATTATTTATCGGATTCAAAATACATACCATCTTGCCCGATTATCGTACCACTCGGAAAAGACTTAACCGGAAGAGCGTCATACAGCGCTGTACCGCGGTCGGAGATTCAACTAACACGTTTCGGCGTTGCCGGATCGTGGGAATAATGGTGGAACTTCCGGAAATCAGCTGTTACGGCTCGGAAAGACATTGGCTCTCGCGGCTCCCGGTCCAAGTGCGCTTCGACTATTTCTGTCTTTTTTTCAAGCTGAATGGAGAAGCGAGTGTAGGACGGAGAAGAAAAATTAGACATTCGTTCGAAGCGTCCAGCCCGTTCGATTTTTTTTTTCCCAAAACGTATAATCATGAAACCCACGTACTTCGACGAGCCCAATATTGCCATGTCCCCCCTCTGTTCTCTGTACGAAGAACGTATTTTGAGAAATGCATTTTTTTCTGAATTAATACTTGACGAGGAAATGAAAATTCTGATAGACGATGAAAAGCGTTGGGGGCAAAGTAGTATCGATTTTCTTTTAATGAGAAAATCAATTTTTTTTTATTGCTTTCTCATAATAGTAGCAACTTGCCGCCTAACTCCCCTAAAATATTGGCATCGTCCGTCGAGGAGCGCGCTGTTGTCGGATCATCGATCTGTCTTACGAGGAAGAAACGAAATATCGCTAGTGTGGGTGGCCATTGGTTGATTGACCGTGGGAGGAGAAAATTCGTTGCGTTGATTGGAGGATCTCGATGAGGGCGAAGAGGGGATGAAAAAGCGCAGGAGGGGCGACATCGAGCGGAAATCTCGAGAGACTCTGGGACGGGGTGGCGGCGGTGTAGCTCGTAACTAGAAACATTTTTGCATTGCTGTCGAAAATGGCGTCGGGCGCGGAGCTGCCAGAATATTCGTCTCCAGCAAAACGTCGGAAGGTTGAGCTCGAGGAATACGAAACAGCCGCAAGCTCCGAACTCGATTTTCGCGATTGCAAAGAGACCCGCGAGACCTCACAGGAAGATCTTGAAGGTATTTCACCCAAAATATGTCAAATTTGTCGTAAAATTTTCTTTATTTCAAGATGGCGTCGATGCATCGATGACGCCCATTATAAACGTGATGCGTAGTTTGCGACCTCTGACGCTCGACCGAGGGGGTCCGGCCGCCATTACAGTTTCTTGGGCGCGTCTCGAACATTTCGATGCGTTTTTTTCAATCGTCATTCGATCATTACCATCGGGGCTAGGCATCATTTAATCAAGTTTCAATGATATTTTGTGACGAAAATTTTCGCACTTGTTAATTCTCTCAACGGGAAAATCGAGAGAAATTATTTTATTGCGGCGATATTTAACGCGGGAATACGGGGGTCAGTGACAGCGAGTGAGACAAAGAGAAAACGAGTGAGAGCAACATAGACGAGCGTTGCGGCTCTTGCGCGTTCACAGATGGCACGATTTCCACAAACAATAACAGCCAGTGCGTATTTTTGACGTTTGGTGGCCGGGCAAACACGCGCGAATTATCACGTTACCGCTGTCCTGTCATTCGACAAATGTCATGCCTTTTACTTTCAACAACGAGTTTTAACATTATTTTTATATTTTTCAAATATCTTTCGTCACATGGCGCCCATTGTCGTTCTTTTCGTTATTTATTTTCATTCTTTCAATTTTTTTTCATCCAATCGTCGATACGACGTTCATTTGAGGTTATACGTCAAAATTTCTTCTTTGATCAATAACTTTTGCATCTTGAGTCAACATTTCGTGAAAAAATACTCGCTCTCCAACTAATCAATTGTTATTGTCGGAAATTACCCTCAACTTTGTCTTCCCGACTTATTTTTCAATTTGCAAAATTCAACACATGGATAGAAAATGATTAGAAAATAAAATTCGCAATGAATTTTAGAGATTAACAAAAAATAAAAAAAATTGCAGAAACGCTGGGAGGCGACAGTGGATTCACGGAACTCAGCGATGGCTCGAAATCCGTATCCACAACTCCGGATTTGAATCATCTGAACTCTGCATGTTCGCGGACAGACTCTACGAGTGACGACACTGGTTGCCCGTGAGTTTGAAAATGAGCAAAAAACAAAGAGTATTAAAGAAATCATCTCGACCTTTAAGTTATAAAGACTTAGTCAAAGTAGACTTTTTCAAGAGACAAATGGCTGCTAATAACACGGACGTAAGTTTTTGTCATTCAAAAGAAAAACAAAAAATGAAACATGTGCGTTAGAAAAAAAAAAATTCATAATCTCAATTGATAAATTTAATTTTTTTATTCTGAATTCCTCATCCTAAATAATTCAATAGAATTGCTTGAATTATTGGGTAGAATTGTGAAATTCTTTGCAGCCTATGGAAAGTCATAGCCGTTGAAAAACGTACGAATGAAATATTTCTAAAGCCACAAATAAAATGGCAGCGTTAGAGAAAATGTTGGAATTTCGTTGGATTTTCAGACTCGATACAGCTGATGAAAAGGATGAAGTATCGTCGACCGTATCGAATTTGTCGGACTTGTCAGGACTTTCCGATCTCTCGGGAGGCTCGAGTCATCTTTGGCGCAACGCTTCGTCCTGGGTCCAAAAACAAATGTTGACCGGCACCAATCCTCGTGACCTTTTGCAACATCTCCTCATGGATCCCTCACAGATTCCTGAGCAGGTCGACGACATTACGTTGTGGAAGGTTCGTATCGCCGTACGAAACAGGGATTACCATTGACGTTGAAATTCATTGAATAACAATTTTGAATATTATTCCAACTTGCAGCTCGTCCTCAACATAATGTCGGAACCGCCGCGTCGTCAAAAACTTCGTCACATAAACACGCTGACGGATGTTGTGAGACTAATAAAAAACAGCAAAAAGATAATTGTTTTGACTGGCGCTGGTGTGAGCGTGAGTTGCGGAATACCTGATTTCCGGAGTCGAGACGGCATTTATTCGAGACTTGCTCAAGATTTCCCGGACTTACCGGACCCACAGGTAAACAAATTAACGAATTTTTCATTTTATCAAAATCTACTCGATAGCGGGTGATGGAAAATTGAATTTTAACCTACGAATGTTCCAGGCGATGTTCGACATCAATTACTTCGGCCAAGATCCTCGTCCTTTCTTCAAATTCGCTCGGGAAATTTACCCCGGGCAATTCAAGCCGAGCCCCTGTCACAGGTTCATCAAAATGTTGGAAAAGCACAAGAAGCTGCTGCGAAATTATTCCCAAAATATCGATACACTCGAACAAGTCGCTGGCATCGAAAACGTCATCGAATGTCACGGCTCGTTCGCGACAGCTTCCTGTACGAAATGCAAATATCAGGTCCGCGCTGAAGACATTCGGGAGGACATATTCGCTCAAAGAATTCCTATTTGTCTCAAGTGCAGGGCCAACGCTTTGCCTTCGTTGGCTGAAATCAGTCCAAATGACAATTTCAGAGGTAAGCACCTCGTTTCACAAATTTCTTGACAATTTTTCATTGAATATCCTCTGACGAATTTTCTCCATTTTCAGACTTGGTTTCGCAAGGAATCATGAAGCCAGATATCGTATTTTTTGGGGAAGGATTGCCCGACGCTTTCCACGATGCTATGGCTCAGGACAAAGACGTTTGCGATCTTCTCATTGTAATTGGCTCGTCGCTCAAAGTTCGTCCCGTCGCTCTGATACCTTCCTCGATCCCTTCGGACGTTCCCCAAATTTTAATTAATCGCGAATCATTGCCTCATCTCAAATTTGATGTTGAACTTTTGGGGGATGGTGACGTCATAATCAACCAGTTGTGTCATTTGTGAGTAAATTTTTGATCGATTGTCGTTTTTTTTTTTGTGATTTGAACGAAATTTCACTGATGATTGATTCTCTTTGAAAAAGAATGGGGAGCGACTTTGAGGAAGTTTGTTGGAGGAGCGATCTGTTGAAAGAAGCGCCACAACTGACCGCGCCATCGATATTTCCTGTGGACGATCCCTGGGAGCGGTCACAGGATACAGAGACGATCAACGAGTTGTCGCAGGACAGCGAAGCTGTGGTAGACTTGAAGCCGCCGCCGCCGCACAATACGTCCTCGGAGAGTCAGGACAGTTTGACAATCAACGCGAATACGACACCAAGGCGTTTGGAGAACACAGATATTTGTATATCGCCGTTTCACGCTGGTCACATGGAAAATGCTGAGGGAAGTTTCGCCTTGTTGGGCGAAAGTCCGAAAAGGCGGCTCGGAGATTCGAGCGCGGAGAGCAGTCCGAAAAGAATACATCTTGGATGTACGAGGAAAGACGAAGCCGCGGTGTTGTCGTCGTCCGCTTCCGAGGAGGAGAAAAAGTTGGCCGTCGGCCGGTACAATCGTGTCATATCGGTCGAATCCACCTCCGAGAACAACGGACAAATATTCAATCTCGAAGAATGTCACGTCGTTCCAAGGATTATGGAAAACTTTGATGAAAATCCTAATAAAATTACCTCCGACGAATCCATCGCCGCCATCAACGTCGATCAAGTCATCGATCCGCGAAGAGATATCGATATAATCCCTGACCAACATCTTCTCGATCTCGAAAAACTCTCGACCAAAGCCAGACACGCTTCGATCGATTCTGCCATCGATTCCGGCATCGGCGATAGCTGCAACAGCGTCGATAGCACCGAAGCGAATAATCTCGTTGCCGATAACAACGAAACCAAGATCGATCAACTCGAGAGACGATGCTGGCAACCCAAAATCAAGGAGAGCCTCGCTGCACGATTACCTGGTAATTTCACAATTTATCCTTTCATTCTCCTTTTCTAAATTAATTTTTCGCTTCGTTTTAGTCGATTTTTTTCAACAAAATACCCTTCGACTTTAGGAGGGTGGCTATACACAACAATGTTGGCATGTTAAAACCATAGGAAAATTCGAAATGATTAGAATTTAATGAAATTTGGCGAGTATATTCTTCATTATTAAATATAAATATACAAATTTTTAAAGATTTTTCTTCCAAATCGTTTTCGAGTAATTGAACATTAAAGTTTACCTGCATAAGCATAAGAGTCATATATATATAGATATATCTTTTGCATATTGCAAACCCCAATAATTCGACAACTATGTAGACGAAAAATTTGAAAAAAATAGTGTCATCGTATTTGATGCTAAAGAATGTTATCACCAAATTTTATTAAATTCTTATCATATGGTCGTATGTAGTCAACCTCCTTAACTGTTTAGTGTGAAATCGTCGCACCTAATTTGAAAATCATTTTTGTCAATTCACAGAAAACTCTTACTATCAAATATCACCGGGAAAATATATATTCCCTGGTGCGGAAGTTTACTTTGAACCGGAAGAGTACGACCGTTGCTCGTTGTCCGCAAATTCTGAAAGTTCGAGCAGCGAAAGTGACTCGTCGTCGTCATCCTCGGGCGAAGAAGAAACTTGTAAGTATCTCGGGATCGCGGACGTTTGTGGAAAATGGTGCGATTTCCCAATTTAATTGAAAACTAAAGTTGCAATTAAAATATTTTGCAGGTGCGGACAACGATTTTTCGGAGGGGATAGAGGTGGAAAACGAATCAGACGTGGAAACGAAACAGCGCGGAAACAGAGTCGAGCTTTACGAATATCTGAAGAAGTTTCTTTAAGATATGTCGTCGCTGTGCAATCGGTAAAACAAAAGCGCACTTACATTTAAACACAGTGAAGCAGCTTGCAGTTGGGAGAAAAATTTCGGGCTTACGTGATCGTGCAATTTGGCGCGAACGGCAATATTCCCAAGGAGAAATTTTCAATTTAATTTCATTTTTTTTCTCGAATTCTTTTCACGATCTTAAATATCACTCTTTCGTCTTGACCTTGAGTTTCAATGTGCAGCTTCACAAAGTTCGATTTGCAGGAACTGTACGAAATCGAGTTGAGACAAGTTTCAGAGAGAGAGAGAGAGAGAGAGAAAGAGAGAAATTGAACATGAGATGATTTTCAAATAAATCGATCACTAAGTAATTGACGCTCAACACAGTCTTCCCCCAAAAAACCGAGGATCATTGGCTTGGAAATTGAAAATTCGATGGAAAACGTTCTCGCAAGTTTCTGAGTAATTTTTTTCAACCCAAGATCCATTTTTCGGTCGTGCTTTTTTTCTCTCTCTCTCTCGTTGAGTTTGCAAGATCTCTCTTAACAGCCAAAATTCAAATGTTTGTGAAAAAACAAGCGAACTAAAGACTTTCGTATTTCCGCNTTTTTTTTTTTTTTTTTTTCGTTTTTCGAGATATTTATCTGGAGCGCGAACCGCTCACAAAAAATAAACGTCAAAAAGCGGAAACGTGGCGACAACGATTAGTGAGGATAATCGTCCGAACCAAAATTCGATAAAAATTAAAAAAATACGTTAAATTTTCGAAGCTCGGCTATGAAAATAAAATGAATTGAAAAACCGAATCAAATTTGCGAATCATTGATCGGAGGGTGCACATGAATTTAGAGAGGATTTCGTATTGAAAAGAATCGTTAAAAAAAAACAAGCAATTGTCTGCCCCTCCCCTCTTTTTCAATACTTGGATAAGGTTTAAAAAAAATAATGAATCGTAATGCGTAATATGGTAAATATGTATATATACGTATGTGTTGACATATGTATGTATTTACTATTATTATAATTATTATTATATGTATAAAAAGGAACGGGCGTTAAAATCGGACGAAAATGAATTTTTGCCCACGTTAAATGCGATCTCAATTATGTGTAATTTAACCGTAGAGTGGACCGAAGGGCCCGTGATGCTCCTACGGGAAAGGGTCTAAATTACTTTTTCACATATTACTGTCATTTCGTAATAATCCATTTTTTTTTGTTTTTTTAGTAATTTTTCTTCATTCTGTTTCTACTATTACTTTTCTTTCTTCATTTTTTACATCTACGTCTATAACTACTAGCCGCTGGAACATAGGGGTGAAAGTTGTAGTTAGGTTCGGGCCATCTCGGTAGATTTTTCCTCTCTTCTAGGCGCTAATATATAAATATATATATATTTAAATATATATACTTTTTCTTTATTTTTAAATGTACACAAGCACGTAAACACATTGGTTAGGTTTGGATTTGGTTTGGCAATGATCAAATGATTCATTAATTTGATTGTTTGTTTTCATTGGAGCACAGGCGAATGTACAAAGCAATGCTGGATAGCTTCGCATTGCGTGTTTATTTTTATATTGATGATGATGATGAATGATGTGACGAAATAGTGATAGACGATTTACTAAATTCGTAATTGTAAAGCCCATTTTTCTTTCCTCTACGACGACGATCCTCTCGTACAGGAATGAAAAATTCATTGAAAACGAGTCTTTTCTCTTTCGCTTAGGAATTTCCTCGTAGGAAATTAAAAACGCCTGTACAAGCGTTCATGTACGTGTTAAAAAATGGAGAGAAGGAACGAAAAAAGTTGGACTTTTCGATTGAATTCCGAATGTGAAAAACAGAATGGACAAATTTTCTTTTTTCTCTCCTTTTTTTCGTACTGCGAGGATGATTGGAAATTGTGAGATTACTAGACTATAGGCACGATCGATTTTGCGCATTAAATTAATCCGTAGATTAATCAGGAAAAAAGGGAGAGAAAAATGATGAATATTTCGTCATGAAATACGATTAGTGAATCTGGATAATTATCTCGATAACGAATTACGCAGCTTTGAGAATCGATTCGCTCGAATAATAATTAGTTATTTTTCTCCCCTTACTCTTTTCTTCAATTTTTTTAAATTATTAGACGATGGAACCTTTGCTTTGTATAAATGGCACTATTTATGAATTTGTTGAAACGATGAGGATCAGGAACTGGTTATTTTAGTTTCTCTCTCTCTCTCTCTCTCTCTCTCTCNTCTGTGTGGATATTATGCGGAATTCGAGAGCACGCATCGTCATCGATCCAAAACTTTTTTTTTTATTCTCTCTCTCTCTCTCTCTCTCTCTCTCTCTCTCTCTCTCTCTCTCTCTCTCTCTCTCTCTCTCTCTTATTTTCTGTTTCGAGACTTATTTATTGGGGAAAAAGTGAAGAGAAAATCAACTGAAAAATAAGAGAGTTGCCAATCAAAAATTCGCGCAACGTCATTTTTTTGTTACTTTTTCTCAGCTGACCAGGATTTTTGTATGCTTATGTCTCGTCATTGTATATATTTATTATTTCTACTATGTAATGAGATTTTGAATTTCGTCATTTTGGCACAGGAATCCGTCGAACATGTTTTCTTTTTTTCCTTTTCTCTAGCAATTTTTCAAAAAACGTGTCACCGATCCCTGAAAAAATTCGTAATTTTCGGTTTTTTTTTGCATAAATTATCTCCGTAGATTTTCGTGCCAAAATGATTAAATTCGAATAAAACAGAAAAAAAAACACGAAAAAAATTCACGAATCTTTTATAATTTGTTATTTAATGTAATTGAATGTTATAAAAATGTTCTCTTTATTATAAATGTTGTAAGCATTTTGTTTCTTCCGGTATTATTAACGTATAAGCTTTTACCTCGTAAATTAAACCATTTTTTCTACGATAAATAAACAAGCCACGCCACTTTTCATTTTGGATCCTCAGATTTTACGGGCGTCAAAAAAAAAAATTACAAATCACAAAAATTCTCTAAAGGACAAAAAATGAAATTTAAATTATTCCAGTTCATCCTTTTGGTTAATGTGAGTTGGAAACGAATTTTCACGACCACTTCGATATTTACGATAATTTTTCTTTCATTTTTCATCAAATACGTGAAACATCGCTCACAGCTAAAATTTCATCAATCCGTTCAACAGACGTAAAATACGAAGATACATCGAGGTCTATCGTAATATTTTTATGCAGGATTTAAAAAAAAATGCGAATCATCACGAGAGTGCGAGAAAATCCCTGTAACCACTCGATTATCTCCCATTTTTTAAATATTATCATTATTATTATTATTATTATCAATAGCCTAATAATCTTGTTAATTATTAGCAATTCAGTAGCCTGTAAATGAGTAGAAAATGTGAATAAAACAGTTTAAGAACAAGATTTATCGAAAACAATAAAAATGTATAATTCTGATGTGACGTGTTTATTTTAATTTTGATTTTGATTGTCGCGAAACTGGTGGACGGTTTTTAAAGATTCAGCTTGTCAAGCAGCTGTGATAAAAATGGAATTTTCATTCAATCCGTTATTCGATGAATTTGGAAGGACACGGAAAAAAAATCCGAGTCTCTTGTAAGGCGTTGAGCATTTATTGATTGTTACAAATCGTAATTGTTATCGTTTTTTTTACCAAAATAACACTCATTTTTAGGTTATCTTTTACAATCGCGATTTACCATATGCAGGGGTCGCTAGAAAAACTACGCTAGTCAAGAGTTGGGACCAGCGCACCGAGCTTTTCGCCAAAAAAAAATATGTTGTAAGAAAACTTGAGAACCGGAGCCCATTTGGTCCGGCCGCTTTTTTTTTATGGAGTATTTTTTGTATTCCTGATGAAACGTAAAAATACGACTGTTTATCAGGGAAATTGAGTCAAAATCAGGATAAATTATATATTCACGTGTCTTGAGCGATTTTTTGTTTTCATTTTTCTGACCACGAACGAAAAATCCGTATATTCATGGCAAACATAAATTATCATAGCTCATAGCATACGAGTGTTATGTAATCGATTGATGAGTCGAAAACAAAATTGACCTCTACAAATATTTGGCAAACAGAAGGGCGGGCTCCGTGGCTTGTATATATATATGTTGGAAGGAAAGTGAAAGGCAGCAAAAGGTGCCATTAGTGTATTCCAATTTCGAGTTGTATGTATATGTTTATAATTTGGAGCCTGGAAATACGACGAGAAATAAAAAAAAGGTCGTCGCGACCGTCACAATGCGGATTACATCATAAGATCGTGGCTTAAGGAACACTTTCACGTTAAGTTTGTTACTTGCATTTCATTAGGAAGCTTTTAGTTCATCAATTGTTTTCATAAAATACAAGTCGTTCCTCTGAAATAGTCACGAAAATTGAGTTTTGCACAGCAAGCAACAAATTTACTCTTCGAGCGGAAATTTTGAAACAGTCTCACAAAACACCGCGGGTTGAGTTAAAAATCTCCGCATGTCTTCGTCACTCTTAGTTTGAAAAGGAGTACATAGAACTGAAAATATATATCACGCGATTGACTCGCGGTGAAAATAAACCCGGAAACTCGCACAGGAAATTACGATTAATGAAACATCGGGGTTGCAAAAACAAATCGTAGCAATTTGACATTGGAATAAGAAGCGTAAAGAACATAATTCGTGAGAGAAAAAATTGCCATAAGCAAAACGTACGTTCATATCGAATATTATCGTGATGAGGAGAATTTGAAATGGCGAAATGGACGAGTGCTGACGGTCGGTGCTGCCACGCGTCGAATTCACGAAGCTCGATCCGGCTCACTACGCGACTCAAGCGAGCTTATCAAGAAAAAACACTCCACGACAGTCATCAACTTATAACGATAAGAGTGGCCCACGTTTACAATCGAATATGACATTGAGGTTGTTTTAGCGCGTTTAATAAATAATATATGCTCTAAAGAGTTGATCGGTGTGTTGTAAAGACCCATAAATATCATAATTGTACAAGATCCACGGAACAGCCGACGTCGAAGAACTGTCAGAGTGAAAATTTCTCCGTGTGTGTGTTTCTTGACGTGTCTCATTGGTGGACAATAGACGTGGGTCTAATAAAAACCGTAGCGAGTAGAGTTTCTCGGCTCAGACGACTCCGAGTCGTGTTCGAAGTGATATCGTGTCTCTCGTACAACTAATTCCACTTTTTTCGTATACGCACAGATTTTTTCGATCGTGTTTGAACGTCACATACGGATAAAATGTGCGGTGAGTTAGAAACGAATGTTTTTTTCCATCAATTCGGTATTTCGGTTACGTCCACGCCGTTGATGTAAATATTTACTTTTATACACTTGACACCTGACGTTCCGTGCCATCGAAAACTAACGAGGAGCGATTAAGTACCATCTTGAAAATTAATCCATACACATTTATTTTACAAAAAAATTTCAGTTAATAAATGTTTAGAATTTATAGTTATACAGGCCGTCGCGTCTACCCATAAAATTCGATTATTTCGTTTTTTTTTCTCGAGACCAAGATCCACATTTTTTCTCTCCCTTGGATAATTTCTTTCAAGTTTTCCCTCTACATTCGAAAGCCACTGAACGAATTGGCGGGAACTGATAGCAGGTCGATTCCGATCATGATAATAATGTAGCTATTACAAATTTGTCCAACTGACTCGTCGAGATAAAATTCCAATCGCTCGAAATGCATTAAATTTTTTTTTCTTTCAATTTTCAATGATGAGTAACTTCCCTTCTGAAATCTTAGGGACTGGAACGAAATGCTTATGGTCTGTGATTTTGAACTCTATCGAATTACCATACAAAAAAGCAAACGCGAGATTCGCGTAAACTTGAATGCAAAAATACAAAAAATACAGATTCAACCATATACGTTACGAATTTCAATTCATTCCTCTCGAAAATGAGTTCTGTAAATCGTCTGAAAGCTTTTGTAGACGAATTCAGATACAAACTTGATAAAAATCACAAAACCACTGGAAATATTTTCTTCGGGAAAAAATATTTCTGGACATTTCGAAAAAGTAAAAGGTGGCATTCGGACAACGACCTATGTCGACCCTCGTTTCGACAGAGAGAGCACTTTCATAGTGCTCGTTCGTTGCTAGTGTGCACGAACGAGATTCCATTGCGAAATAAGTTTTGGTGCCCTTCCATAACCACTAAAAATCTCTACATAAATATAGCAGACAAGTGTTTGCTCCAACACCATAAGAACCTATCGATCGTGGACTAGCAACGATATTAAACTCTCATGAATTTGTGAAATCGATATATCTATACAAACACGTAAGGACAAACATAAAAATTGGCTTCTACCCGATGTATTCGTATATATAGATATAAATTCATACAGGACAACAACCGGCGTCCCCACTCGACATATTATGCTCGAGTGAAAGTTATCTTGTACGAAAGGCGTACTGTGCACACTTTTTTTTCTCTCCACTAGTGAAAGATCGATCTTTTCTTCCCCATGCAAATATCAATGCAAACCTCGACATAAATTACAGCACAATAACGTCTTACAAAGTCTCAGGATTGAGGAAGTTATTATTACACATTTTTTTACAGACAAATGTGAATGATGTATTTTTTTACACGCTGAGCCGATACTTGTGGGAATGCATAAAAATGTCGCAGTCAAATGAACGTTTAATTTTTCTAATTCAACCGACTGTAAGATTTTTTTTTTCACGAAATTGATAAAATAATGACTGTCGAAAAAAATTCTTTTCGCTTCGTTCGAACGATTGGAAACCTTACTATAGGAATTTTGATCTTTCGAGTGTAACTCGGTATAGCGTCGTAGAGGTCATAATACAGAGTTTACACATACCTTATTTAAATGGAAGAATGTAAATACGAGCTAGTGACATTTAAGACACTGGTTTCGTGCAATGTTGTAAGATCAGATATACTTTCGTAAGGTAAAAAGTAGCTCGTTGATAAAATTTCAAAATCTTATTTAGCAACGAGTAAATAAAAAAAAAATGGATTAACGATTATGAAAAATATTTCTCATTGAAAGAGTTAGAAAGAAATTTGAAAAAGTGTGCGAGATCGAAATGCCGGGAGCCCACGTGTGTCGAGCTCGTCGAACGAGTACTTTCCAATCCTCATTTTTGTTTTATTATTCCTCTTTGTGTCTCAGCTTTGCTGGTTCACGTTGCGAAACCCGAGAGTCGAATGTCCAATGAGAGTTTGTATTCATGCACCTTTCGTTCTTTGGAAGCGAACAAAATAATCGACGATTGATCCACTCGATTGAACGATCCAGACGAATTTAGACATACCGCGACCAACGCGACCATGTTTTCTCTTTTCATCTAAAATAATACACACGACGCGTCTGTCTCTCAATCTCTCAAACGCGCTGGCCTTGATCCTGAAATTATCAAGTTAAATAAACACAAATATTGCGATCTTATCGGTGGTACACCTGCAGGGATAAACGATAAGATTTATCCAGATAAAAATAACCCACGGATGCACATCCGCTTGACTCGAGATACGGACATTTTTCAATTCTCGATTTCCGGGGTCCCCGAGAACTTTTCTTCGACAACAGTCATTCTAACATTTTTGAAAATTCGATTTCCCAGTAATCCTTAAGGACGTTGCATGCTAAATTTTCTGTCGATAGAATTCCTTAAAATTTGCACCCGGCAAAAAAAATAATGGTTTCCAATCGCCGACAAGTTGAGATATTTATTTATAAAAATCAGAATTTTCAGTAGTTTCTCATAAGAGCTTGTGTTAAAAGTTGCAAATTTCAACATTAAATATTTCGATTTCTACATGGTGAAGCCTCTTAAAACTTTGCATACACTTTTGTGTAACATTGCTTAGTAGCTTTATTTAGTTTTCCAAAAAAATCGATCGTAAAATTTTTTCGAAATTTTGTTGAGTATATAACACATACAGATCACCTCGGACAATTTTGGATTTTGAGTTTGTTGTTCGTTAGTCAATTTCTAACAACTTTTTTTGTTTAATGAACTTAGACTCGCAAACGCTTTTGTGTGTAAGAAAAACTGAAAATAAAAATTTAGATTTGACCGTCGCCCTTACAACGTCCTTAAAATTTTGGATATTGCTTAAATTTTCAGGGAAAAAAAACTCAAAAAAGGAGAAAAAATGTTTTTTCAAATTTTTGCAATCTTTCGTAGATCGAACAAATTTGANAATTTTCAGTAGTTTCTCATAAGAGCTTGTGTTAAAAGTTGCAAATTTCAACATTAAATATTTCGATTTCTACCGCCTCTTAAAACTTTGCATACACTTTTGTGTAACATCGCTTAGTAGCTTTATTTAGTTTTCCAAAAAAATCGATCGTAAAATTTTTTCGAAATTTTGTTAAGTATATAACACATACAGATCACCTCGGACAATTTTGGATTTTGAGTTTGTTGTTCTTTAGTCAATTTCTAACAACTTTTTTTTTAATGAACTTAGACTCGCAAACGCTTTTGTATGTAAGAAAAACTGAAAATAAAAATTTAGTTTTGACCGTCGCCCTTACAACGTCCTTAAAATTTTGGATTTTGCTCAAATTTTCAGGGAAAAAAAACTCAAAAAAGGAGAAAAAATGTTTTTTCAAATTTTTGCAATCTTTCGTAGATCGAACAAATTTGAACTACTTTTTTTTGGGTCTCTTGGGGTACGAAATACATTGACGAAACAAAATCCCTGGCGAGAAAGTCCGGAAATTCAATTTTGTACTAAATTTTACTACATCGTTGTTTTTCTATCGGGCGTCATCGGTTAAGAGTCTGAGAGCTTGATGCGCGTTGTAATAAATTAAAGAAAAAGAAAGAACAAAAAAGATGAACGGTGCAGCTGATAAGAACAGCGATAAATGGTACGAGAAACAACGATCAGACATTAGTACGTTTGTGAGTGGAGAAAAACGATCGAGCACGAAACACAACTCGAAAGAATTTGTTTGTTTAACGGAGGTGGGAATGCTTATCCTCGTCAGGCTAACGGGGATCAATTGTTTGACGTTATTATCCGCGATAACGAAGAACGAAAAATGTTTAACAATCGCTGCGGACGTGCTGACAGAAAGCTCAAAGATTCTGCTCTCAATTTTTTCCCTTCAATTTCCTTCAATTCGATCTTTATTTAACTTTCAATGATTAACGAACAATTTGACAATTTTTTGGAGCAATTGAACGATAAACTATTTTGTTTTTTTTCTGAATAATTCATGAAAATATAAAAATTCGTGATAACAATGACGCACACGTGTTTATCTCTCTCTGTTTTTCTTTGACAAGCAAGTGTTAAGGTATTATAACGGTTGATGTCTGAACAACCCTGACTTTTCTCGGATATTCGTTCCATTTGTCGATTCCTCGCGACCGGTATCGTGCCTTGTTTTTATTTCGCATTCCTCTACCAGTTTGCAACAATCGTAATTTTTAATTCCTGCATTCCATTAGATATGCAAATGAGCTCGTGCAACAAATGGACAAGAAAAGAGGTTTAACATTTTTCGTTCAAACCTTTCAATAGATTTTTATTTTTGTTTCGAAAGATTGTGAAAAATGTCGAGGGATTGTATTATATTTCGAAAATGAAAGGCAATGTGACAGGGAAATGGAAACTTTGATGGTTCTCAATGGAAAAGTCCGAATTTCTTGAGAACGGAATATCCGTGGAAGACCTTGATTGGCTTGGCGTTAAAGAAGAGAAAAGTGAAAGATATAACTGTATTTGTAATGGTATATATAGCCGAGGGCAAGGAATACCGAAAGCCTTTCGATTTCTGTGAAGGTCCAACGATCTCTCCTTTCCGTCCTGTCTCTCTCCCTTTCTTTCTTTTTTTTCTTCTTTTTTCCAAAGGACAATTTCTCGTTTTCCCAAGTACCACGCCAAGGTCGATTTTTTTTTTATTTCCAGTCGCGAGAGATTGTCAAAAACTTGAAAAAAAGGAAGAAAAACAAACAAACTGGAAATTCGTGACTCAAAGATAATTCTTAAGATAGGGAAAAAGGTTTCTGCACCTCCCCCCCTTCTCATGCAAACGAACAGGATGAGAAAACGTTCGAGTTCTTGAATGTTTCTTTTTTTTTGTTATTTCATGTTTTTTTCGGATTTCAGGAATTTTTGCATACCTGAATCATTTGACCCCAAAATCAAGACGCGAGATTCTCAACCTACTCGTCGGTGGGCTCAAGAGACTCGAATATCGTGGATACGACTCTGCCGGTATGACTTTTCGAATTATTTTATACGAAGAAAAATCATTTTTTTCGATTTACTACAAATTTTTCACAGGAGCTGATCAAATTTGATAAAACACTTGATTAGATAATAGAATGGTTCAGTTTTCTGGATGGAAATAAACGGGAGGAATGAACCGTGCTCTTGAAAAATATTTATAGCGTTTGAACTATTTGATATTCACGAATGAAAGGAACAAACATGCTTGTCCCGTTGCTGTCGACGTGAAGAGCATTCGGATCCTTCCGTCACGTACTCTTTTACGGAATAAATATTCCATGTAACCTTAGGAAATAAATTCTATGAATATCGTGACATTAATCTCGTTCACTGTTTGATTCTCCAGTCCAGACAATTTTTCAACTCGATTTTGTTATCTTGTTGTGCACGTGATTTTATCAGAATATTTTTGCTGGTTTATTGTCATTCTTTGTCGCGACAGTCTTTCTCGGGCTCAAGGAAACTCTCGAAAACTTTGTGGCTACATTTTTACTGAGCTTCGGCCAATTAGAGACTCGGAAGAACGTTTTTTCGCTCAGGATTTTTCTCCATGAATGCAATTCTATTTTTTTCTATTAATAATTGTTTTGTTGATTTTACTGACGACGAAAAAAACAATGTGAATTACAGGAGTGGCGGTTGACTGTCCGAATGGCAAGAATATTTCGATAATAAGGAAGCAAGGAAAAGTGCAGGCTCTGCAGGATGAAATATTCAATGGTAAGAGTTGCGAAATTAAAAACAGAAATTGTCGTGATTGTTTGTATGAAAACTCAATGAGGATTTTTCCAAACACTCCAGGCCACGATCTCGAATTCGATGGAAAAATGGAGAGTCACTGTGGAATTGCTCACACTCGTTGGGCGACTCATGGTGTGCCATCCGAGGTCAATTCTCATCCTCAAAGGTCCGATCGTGACAACGCTTTTGTGGTCGTCCATAACGGTAAAAAAAAAACCATAAAAAATTCCATTGCCATTAATTGTATTTATTCATTGCGCTGATTGCTATGGCCCATTTTTTTCGGTTATAAGGCATCGTGACGAATTACAAGGAGGTAAAGACTCTTTTACAACAACGTGGATACGTTTTCGAGAGCGAAACCGACACCGAAGTAATCGCCAAGTTGATCCATCACTTGTGGACCCAACATCCGACTTATTCATTCCGTGAGCTCGTCGAGCAAGTTGTTCAACAATTGGTATGATTTCCAAGCATTGGGTCTCGATGGACAGATAAAAAAAGACGATTCGCTCGACTAAAATCTTTCAAGTCGAGTGAAAAATCGAAAAATTCTTCAACAAATAATCTGAGATAAAAAAATGCGTTTAAAAGATGATATTTCGATTTTTAGGAAGGTGCATTCGCGCTGTGTTTCAAGAGCAAGCATTTCCCTCGAGAATGTGTCGCGACTCGACGTGGATCGCCT
This sequence comes from Hyposoter didymator, assembly GCA_037952995.1. Taxonomy (NCBI): domain Eukaryota; kingdom Metazoa; phylum Arthropoda; class Insecta; order Hymenoptera; family Ichneumonidae; genus Hyposoter; species Hyposoter didymator. The sequence continues at coordinate 2,253,085 of JBAJMU010000003.1, forward strand.
CTTCTGGTTGGGATCAAGATGAAAACACGTTTGATTACAGATCACGTGCCAATTTTGTATGGAAAAGGTGAGTCGATCGAAGGAACTTGAAAAAGATGGTGAACCGTGATCAAAAATTCACAGTGTAGCGAATGTCTGTCCGGGCGAGAGAAAAAGCAAAACAAATGACGGTCGAGAAGCACGAGAAAGGCGAAAAAAAAGAGAAAGCGTCGAAGGAGAGCGTGAAACGCCAAGTTTCGGCGACCAGGTCGCTCGCTTCCGTCGAAGCAGAATCGACGAAAAAAATCGTCTTACTAATTTTCGATTTTTTTTTTTTTCAATTGATAACAAATATGGTAAATGGGAAAGTATTGTCTGTAGTTAAGAGTCCAGACTAATCAATTCCCCTGCCCCTTTCTCGTTCAGTAACTAATTGTAAGAATTTTTGTCGAATTGGCAACGCACGATCGTGGCTCTTGAACGATGGTGTTCGGCTCCGAAAGTCAATCGTTTATGGTACAGTAAAAACTTCCTAATACACTAACAAAACTGCAAGGTAATAATCGATGCACCAATGTTACGGAAAACGGAATTTAATCCTCTCTAACGCATGCATTTTTTCTCATTCTTCTTGCTAGACTGAATGTTGAAATTAGTTGGAAAAGGATGGATGTTATGGTAAAGTAGCAAATCGGTTAGTATCCATTTCACGATCATATCCATCGCCACACAGATGTTTTTTTTTTTTTGTAGTCACATCAACTCTTATTAACGATTTCTGCGACAAAGTTTCATTGAAAACGAAAATTAAAGGAGTTAAAAAAAAACAAAACCAAACGTCGGTAACGACGGTCAAAGCGTAGAGAAATTGAAAGAGTTCACTGCAAGGATTCGTTGATTGAGAAATGTAGCTCAGAATCTGTGTATCGAAGCCGGTAAAAAGTTGACGTGACCAGTTGATTTTTTATATTGATTTCGGATATTAATTTATAAAAACTTCATTCGCTTCCCATTATTTCATGAAATTTCATCTTGACTGCTTGTAGAAATTGAAATTCACAAGAAAAAGCACGTAGCTCCGGTATTCACCTGTATAATCAATTAAAAATTATCTCTTGGCTTATCGAGACATCGTCATTTGGAATTAATCAAACAATATCACAGTTGAACATCGTAGTTTCGTATTTAAATTTTCGTCGTCGAAAGCGTAAAAGAAATAAAAACTATGAGGATGTGCTCCGTGAACCGGAAGCGAGAATTTCAACTCTGCGTGTTATGTGGATACTACACGAGTGTTTCTTTTGCATGAACCCGGCTGTCACCCCTGAACAGACGATCTTCCGCACGCGACCAAAGGTATTCACACTATTAATAAAACTCACCTTCGATCGTAACCACCGTCTTGGATCATTTTTTCCCCAATTTTTTATTTTCTTTTTCACAACGAATTCCCGCCGTATTTTTCACGTTCTGCCACGAAAATGTTTGCTCCTAAAGAAAGCTCTTTCCTGAATTTTCAATTCAACAATTTTCCTTTGCTTTGATTTTTCCCTTCCGGGAAGTGATTTTCAGATATTTTCCATTTTATTATTAAAATTTTGCATAAAAAATGATCCAACGTTGTGGTGTGTCTGACCTTTGCTTGAATCTACATGAATGCGATCAATCAGGCCTTTCGTGTGTCGTCTACATCTGTTTGTAAAAAAATATCTTATTTTTTCTACAATTTTTTTCTCAACTCGATTTTAACCTTTAACCCAATAACTGAATTCGTTTGTGTTCCTATGAGCACTCATTGTGTTATTGTTGTCGGATGTGATTACCGAAAATTGTTTTGTTGTCTATCAACGTAGTTGTCATCAATAATTGCGAATTTCGAGAAATAGTTGTGTCTTTTTTTCACGCTGAAAAAAGGAAACCATTGGTGAACAATGATGGAACTGAAATAATAGAATTTTTCAAATTTCTCGAATTTCGTCTCCGCCGATCTCATTTTACGTTGATTTTTTAAATATTTTTTTCTGTTTAATGCTTTTCTTTTTGCAATGTTGATTATTTTTTGTTTATAGTCGTTAAGCATGATTTTTTAATGAATTATGTCTTTTTTTTTCGACCCGGTCCAATCAGCCGAGAGCGAAGCATCGACACCAGGTATTGATTTTACAATTTTTCGCTTGGAAAAGAAAAAAAAAGCTTTTGCATGTCTAATATCGTTGTTTGGACAGTAGCTCTCGTTCGCTTAAGTCTCGTCGTAAGGAATACGTGTTTCCTGGTGTTGGGTCTGTCAAAACGACGAGGACGCAAGTCGGTGAATCAAGAATGGTAAAAAAAAAAATGAAAAATCATTTTTTTTTGTTGAGCTTTGCTAATATAATTACAGGGCCCTGGATTATTCCACACAAAAATACAGTGTGTATATATTTACATGGGACGTTTCCAGAATTCGATTCTTAAGCAGCTGGACAATAAATTCACACCCTGTAATGATTAATTAACGACTTTCTTGCTTACATTCCAGGGTTTTTTTTTCTACTAATATAAATTAGTATCTCATAACGATATAAACTATACGAAGGAATTGCGGAGGAAGCAACGACTCGACATGTATCTATTATTTCTCTCTGTACATATCTATTATTCATAAACATCTTAAGAACTGTAAATTGTTGCAGTGTCTGGAGCATCACTGTCACTCTCTTATTGGGGCTTTGGTAAAGGGTTATTTAGTTTTTTCAATTATTTAACTCACATATTTTCAAGAAACGTATGATTCTGATGGAAACTTCAAAATAATGAATTCTTTTTGAAAAATTACGAATTTCCCATGCCGCAGTATTTAGTCGGGCGATGGGAAATATTTTTATATGCATTCGGCCTTTCTTCATGAATGAAAATTCTTGGATTTTGGAGTAAAAATCGTACTTTTCATTAAAAGAAAACAGTTGACGATCTATTGATTTGGTCTCTCCTTCTATCAATTCCTCGTTTTTTGCACTTGAAGGAATTTTTTACTCGTCGAGGTGGCAGGAAGTGAAAGAAAATTGAGATCATAACTACGGAATCCACTTAATATTTTATCTTACACTTGAAATGGTTTATCGCTCCTATCGTTATTTGTTATAGTCTTTACGACACTCTGTAATTTTTTTTTTTCAATCAGATCATCGTCCCCACGGAAGAACCGCGGATGTTCCAGCCATACCGAGAACCGATAGCACCGCCGAGTTTCAACCACTCGTTGAAAAGGAGGTCGAATATTTCTTCGCTTCCGATGCCAGTGCCGTCATCGAACATACCGATCGCGTCATTTTCCTCGAGGTATTTCTATTTATTTAAACTTTTTATCGTTCAGGAAATTTTTTTTTTATGTTTCAAAATTTTTGGGCATTTGAAAAATTGTTATTTCGGTTAGAAATTGTGGTAATCGAAAGTTCGGAACATGGTTTTATTTTTGTTTGCAGGATGACGATGTAGCAGCTGTCAAAGAGGGAATTTTGAGCATTCATCGTCTTCGCCGTTGCATGGACGATCCTCATGGGCGTGAGATCATAACTCTGAAAATGGAAATTCAGCAGATCATGAAAGGAAACTACGAGTACTTTATGCAGAAGGAAATTTTCGAACAACCTGAATCTGTCGTCAACACCATGAGAGGACGTCTCAATTTTCAAAATAATTCCGTGACTCTAGGTGGAATTACCGTAAGCAACGAAACGATTTATTTCTTTTCGTCATTCGCATGAAATCGTTAAATTGATGAAAAAAACAAAATTGTTTGTTTGTTTGTTTGTTTAGGATTACATTCCTGAGATCAAGAGATGCAGACGTTTGATGCTGATCGGGTGTGGAACGAGCTATCATTCGGCAGTGGCAACCAGGCAGCTTCTTGAGGAGTTGACCGAACTTCCGGTTATGGTGGAACTCGCCTCAGACTTTTTGGACCGAAATACCCCGGTTTTCAGGGACGACGTATGCTTCTTCATCTCGCAATCCGGTAATGACAACTGTCCGAAATAACTGTCGAATTAAAAAAACTATCGAAATTGCCAATTATCTGAAATTTCATTGAAAAAATTGATTTCGAAATTATGAAATTCTCGCAGGCGAGACAGCGGATACTCTGATGGCGCTGCGTTACTGCAAAAGTCGCGGAGCTCTGATAGTCGGAATAACGAATACCGTTGGTAGCAGCATTTGTCGGGAATCGCACTGCGGAGTTCACATAAACGCAGGACCGGAAATCGGTGTCGCGAGTACCAAAGCGTACACCTCGCAATTCATTTCGCTCGTCATGTTTGCTCTCGTTATGAGCGAGGACAGAATTTCTCTGGGAACACGAAGAATGCAGGTAACGTAGAAAATGAAAAATAAAAAATAATAATTCTCCGTCTTCAGTGTCCAAATCCCAAAGATTGATTTTTCTTGTTCTTTCCATTTACTCAGATCATCGAAGCTCTTAAAAATCTGGACAACCAAATTCGCGAAGTACTTAAACTGGACAACAAAGTTAAAGAGCTCGCGAAATCTCTTTATCAGCACAAATCACTTCTCATAATGGGCAGAGGCTACAATTTTGCTACCTGCATGGAAGGAGCGTTGGTAAGAATTTTATGTCCCGAATAACAAAATTACATTTTTTGTCTGTAGAAAAAATGGTTTTTGTTTTGTTTTAATTCTCGAAATCCGAACGAATATTGTGCCAAGTCTGAAAAGTCTTTTTTTCGTCGCAGAAAGTCAAAGAGTTGACTTACATGCACAGCGAGGGAATAATGGCTGGAGAATTGAAGCATGGACCTCTCGCTTTGGTTGACGACTCTATGCCGGTCATTATGATCGTCATGAGAGATCCGGTTTACATCGTAAGTTAAAAAAGAAAAAAAAAGAGCGACTTTCTTGTAATTTCTTAAAACTTGACGATATTTCATTGATTTATTTTTTGTTTGTTTGATTTATTTTCATTTTAGAAATGCATGAACGCCCTGCAACAAGTGACAGCCCGAGAGGGCAGGCCGATTGTGATATGCGAGGACGGTGACGAGGAAACAAAAGCATTGGCGGCTCGTTGTCTCGAGGTACCGAGAACGGTCGATTGCCTCCAAGGAGTATTGACCGTTATTCCGATGCAATTGCTCTCGTTCCACATCGCCGTGCTGCGAGGCTGCAACGTCGATTGTCCGAGAAATCTCGCCAAGTCCGTCACGGTCGAGTAATTAAAAAAAACAACACGAAGTAAAGGCAACATAGTTTTCACGAATTCCACGAGAGCGACAAGAAGAGAAAAAAGAGAAAAATTATTAAAAAAAAAAATTCGTGGCATTAATTTCGAAAAGCCCTAAAAAATATCGATCTCGTTGAGATCAAAACGAAGATCGACAAAAACGTGAGTCCATTATTTTCTTCCGTGACTCACGAAACTCCGGACTAATGAAATAAATTATAAATGGACGTGGAAATCCGGATACGACTCGATAATGACGAGTTCCCGAACAAAAATTGTGCAGACGAAATTGCTCGAGTGCTCGTCAAGCTCGAGGAAACAGAAAAGAAAAAATGACGCAGATCAATGTGACGTCGTGTTGATGAAAATATTTCTATAAATTACCAAAATTACTTGAACGTTTGAATATTGCGGGTAGAAAAAGAGAAAAGGAACGGGGACTAATCACGAATATTCGAAATGACTGGATAAAAAGGAGCAATTTGGTAAATAATTCAAAACGTTTCCGTTCCTGAAAAGAGCGGTAAGCGACAAAGAAATTAGCTGTATATTTAGTGTGTTGACTAAGTCGAGACTGGCACAACAATAACGATGCATTTATTCGCCTAAAAGAGAGCCTAAAGCTAAAGAAACAAATAGACGATAAATAGCGTTCTTTCAAAACGATCGATCATCATGCCACTGAACTGGATTCAATAAAAAAAAACAATGTGTATTTCGTTATTAGGAGAAACGAGAGAAAACGACGACGATGTAGTTTTAAGGCGACTTTTTTTTTCTTCAACGCTTCGGTGGCGGACGAAACTTCTGCCATTTATTATTTTCATTTATATCAATTAGTCCGTAAGAGATTATTCCAACTTTAATCGTTTACCAGAGTGAGATATATGTGTTATATGAGATATATGTAGATTAAGAGATAGCGGTTTATTGATGATCGAAAGAATCAAAAAAGCAACCGGACGATAAACCTTAACAACAAGTGACACAAGCAAAACTTTCCATCATTTTAAACGATGAATTCCACTGAAAAGCATATATTCCCATTTAATGAATATCGGTTAAATGTTTATCTTGAGCACATAACTAATGGACCAGAATATTTGTATTTTGCATCATTGCTACAAGCGAAAAGAGACGTTATTAAAATCTTGGCACTGGGTACGAAATCGTAGCGACGAGGAAAACGGTACAAGATTCTTACTCGTTAAATAAATGAACCTGATCCGATAAATATACGACAATTCGTTTTCGAAACTGTACTAAAAAGATTGTAAATACTTTCGAGGTACAAACGTATTTTTCCATTAGACAATAATAATCAAATGGAAATTCCAAGTTTCATGTATTTTTCATTGAGATTTTAATTGATTGATAAATAAAATGATGTTGCAATATTGTTGAATTTTATTTTCGTTTCCACAAAACTTCGAGAGCAGAATGTCAATTATCATGAAAATAAAACAATTATACTAATCCATAAAAAATGTCTCTTCTTCCTTTTGGAAATTCGCGTTCTGCGTAGAGAATATTCGCGAGTATTCAAACAGGTATATAGTACACGAAAAAAAGTCATCAAACGACAGCGAATTTTCTTTTTCGCACCAAACCATTGTGCTCCGTTCCCAATTCCACAGGAAATTTCGAATGTGATGTTTTTTTTCGTAGAATTATTTTTCAAGTAGTCTGAACGTAGTTTGATGCGCCGTCAGGGAAACGAGTCGGTAATCGGTCGTACAAGCGTTACGCCAGGCGTGTTACATCAAGCGTTACGTATACTACAAGGACCCGTCTCGGCCGACTTACGTAGTCTCCGATTTCGATTGAGATCGTGAGAATATATGCCGATCGAATGCCCGATATGGAAATCGGAAGAATTTTTGATAAATAAATTAATTAATGAAAACAAAAGAAAAAAAATATTAATAATAAATAAAAATTTGATTGGAAATTTTGTTTACAGATTAAAATCCTCGGTAAGTAGAACTTTTTTTCTGTTGCGCTTGCGTGTCTTTTGTTGATGAATTCCATTGTACGATAGAAAATTTCTGGAGAATTTTGAACGGCGGAATTTGGAAAGATAAATAGAGAAACGGAATAACGCGCGTGCTAGCATCAGTGGGATGAGGTTGGGTTTTAGAGGGTGGAATGGAGCGAGGGTGCGTGCGTCGGGTGGACGAGAATCGGGGATTAAGAGGGTGCAAAAAGGTTGGAGTGCGCTTGCGGCTCGAGAGCGTTTCCGGAAGTGGCCACGCTCGGGGAGGGTGGCGCTATGGTCGCGGTGATAGTGACGGAAGGGGAGGGAGAGCGAGGGAGAGAAACAAGTCGAGGGGTCGGTGTCGAGAGCAGCGTTATCAGAACGGACCGAAAGTATCCCCAGGATCGACCGTGGTTAGAAACGCGGTGTGACGGTTTGGCCCGGTACACGCGTGTCGCTCGAACAACACAGTTCGTTCGTGAGACGCGTCCGAAGAGCTTTGAAGCTCTTGCCTGGCTGCCCAGCACCCGAAAGAAAAAAGAACGTGAACGACGTGATAAAAGAAAAATATAAAAGGCTTTCCGATCCGTCGTTTACGAGAAACATTTATTTCGGATTCACCTAAAATAAAAGCGGATATGTCCAATAATTGTGAAATATATAAAGAGTAAAAAAAAACGTTGCGAAAAGGCGCAATTTCCGAGTAACGAGTATAAATACACGCGCAGTTGACAAAAACGGAGAAAAAATGTCGATCAACGCTTTTACGGTTATTGTAACATAAAGTTTACGCGGAAGCACACAGATATAATAATAACATAGGAAAAATAAAAACAGCGAGAGGTTGGTTGTAAGAAGGAGCGTCGTGTGTCTTGGTTCTAAATTTAAACGGTAAGAGGAATCGAGAGAAAGAGAGAGAGAGAGAGAGAGCGAGCTAGAGGCAAAAGGGAAATATATACCCTCGGGTTATTCGGCGTAGGTTTGCTGCTGCGCGGTCGCGACTCTTCCTCCTCCCACCTTTCCTACTCACCCCCTCCCGACGTTGATAGGCAGAGCAGCGGTGTACTCGTACAAAACGTGCTATACAGTAGGCGAAAAGAGTCGTAGACGTGTGCGCGAACGTCCGAAACGACGCGAAACGGACGAGGTAAAACCGTGTACAGTGAAAACCCCATTAGTGCTTATATCTACCCTTTCCACATACAAATAAACATTGTGTCGGTGAAAAGCGTCGTTGCTATTTAGTCGATTGATTATAAGGAAATCCCAAGCTGTTTAGTCCACGGCACGAGGTGCTGCCTCTGACGGCAACAGGAAAAACCGTTCGGACAAAAATTATCCCCTCCTCGTGGCCCTCTCACCCTCATCCCCATGCGCAGACAGATTACGGCACCGGTGATTGGTCCCTCTTGTTTTTTGAATTAGCCTACTTTTCGCTTTCTGTTTTTTCATTCTTTAGATTTGTTGCTGGCTCTATTAGCAGCGATGCTATTGCAACTTGACTTTCAATTGACTTTCAATGACGCATAAATTTCGTTTATTCCTCAGAGAAAAAAGTAGCTCGTGCGATATTAGAACCATATCCGAAATAAATCCAATCATCAATTTTGTTTCATGCATGAAAATATTATTCTGAATATAAAGGAACGACGGTTCGGAATTTGAAAAAATGCTGATGTTTTTCTTGGAGTAATAGAAAAAAAACGCAAAGGTGTCATTTTCCTCCCACTTGCTGCGTGCCGGAACAAGAAGAGAGAGAGAGAGAGAGAGAGAGAAAGCGAGGCACGCGACAAGTAGAGAGGGTAGCGCCCTCGCGGCGCACACGCAACTGGGCTCCCACTCTAACGCGAACCGAAACCGAGAGAGCGAGAGAGGGAACGAGCGTGACAGCGCTAGGCGAGAAGGGGGAGCTCGGAGAGCGGGACGACGGACGACGGTAGTCAGTTGACGGTCTGCCGGCAAGCGGAGTGGACGTGTCGGTATTTTATAATAATCGTCATATCGTTTATCCTAATTCAATCCTGCTCCGGACCCCTTGTCATCCTTGATTTTCAATTAAAATACGGCATTTCTAGGAAACATTGGTTTACTTTGCCGCTCGTGTCGTTCAAGACGGCGTAGTTTAAAGCGCGCGGAAAATAAAGCCGCCATAACCCCTACTTTGTCTCCATCTCTCTTTTTCTCTTTCTCCGTGTCTCTTCTCCCTCTCCTGCTGCGGATCTCTGTGCAACAGAGAGAGGCGGAAAGACAGAAAGAGAGAGAGAGAAACTCACGAGCTTCTCTCTCGTCTATCCGCGTCGCGACGACGTTCTCTCTTATTGATCGTATTTGACCCGCTAACTGGCTGTCTCTCTCTCTCTCTCTCTCCCTCCCGTATCGGCCTTCCTACTGTTCGTCCCGCTGTGTGATGTGATCAGTATTCCTTGTCTCTCTCTCTCTCTCTCTATTTCTTGCTTCAAAGTGTGTTTGTGTTGCCTCGACCGTTTTTGCCACGGAAAAACAAAACCTCGAATCTTCTCTAATCTCCGGGCTTTTTTCTCCCTCCCTCAGCCTTTTCACCCTCCGAACAAACCTTCGATATTATGTGTTAACGAAAATCTTAGATAATTCAATGTTTGAAACACCTCTAGAGTGATCCCTTTCGTAATTCGTCGATCGAGGAATAAAATAACGCTATTTCGGAAAATAATTATATCGTTAAGAATAAAAACAGAGAAACACGAGGAAAAACAATAATTAACATTACGCCACGGCGTCAACCAAGAGTGACGGGGTGTGAGAAGTAGCAGCAGAGAGAACGAGACAAACAGTTCTCGTAGTGTCGTCGGTATGGCTGTTCCAGTCGCGTCCACGCGGTTCAGTGACAATTACGAAGTCAAGGAGGAACTCGGAAAGTAAGTTACCCAAACATTCTTTCTTCTAGAATATAAACAAACTTACGTAGACTCGTAAATATCGCTTTATCCATAATAATCCATCGGCTCGATTTATACACACACGTGGTTATAACTCGTGTCTCTAGGATTCGAGCAAATAAACTGAAAACATTTCTAGCTCTATTGGAAAAGAATTTTTGATTCACGCGCGAATGCCACAACAACTGTTATCGCGTTATAACGAACGTGAAGCAGTCACAAAGAAAACCACAGCCGAGCTGGTGGACACTATAATCACCTAGATACAGATATATTTAGTTTCGACCAGAAAAACGATGTTAAAGTTTGCGTCCTTGGAATGCAACGAAATTCTTTGAAAAATTTTTTTTTTCCTATATCAGAGCCAGAAATAAACGCGAACCGATTGTCTACGAAAATGTAACCGAATTTTTCGTGCTTCGTAAACTCGTTCTGCTGGAAAAATAGAAAAGTTTCCGAAAGCGTCAAAATGTCGTTTGCGTTCCTCGGACGTAAAGATTAATATTTTTCTATTCGTTATTCTTTTTGAGATTTTACATCGCCCTGATTTTTATGTTTGAATCTCGTTTGTGGGTCACGAAAAATGGTGGTGTTGGTATGATAGCCAAACGCTGTATGAAAATGTTGGCTTCGCTAAAGAAAAAGGAATTTCGTTGCATTCCAACGACGCCAAGCTTCAACATCACGATTTACTGTCGAAAAAAAAATCATATTTTAAATAACTCGCAAATATCAATCCTGCAGTATGCGAACTTTTTTTTTCGTTTTTTTTTAATGAAATATTGCGCTGCTTTTTCGATCGAATTCGTTAGAGGAACTTTTTTTTAATTATTTATTTCATTCCGAGCCTCGGCTTTTATCTTATTCGATCTTTGACGTTCGGGAGTCTGTTCGGCGGAGTTTGCTAGTTTTTCTCGTTTTTTTACAATTTTGCAAGCGTCGCGTGTGCGGCACACGACGCGACGTTTGCACAGAGCCATTGGGAGGAGATAATGCCTGTTTTGGTCAGACCCCAGCAGACGATAACGAACCGCTGTGCTGTGCGATATTTCCTTCGGCCATGACTTTCTCGCTCTCTTTCTCCGCGTCCACGCTACTTCGTACCGTAGGAATACGTCCCACTAAATGTGGTCACGATACAAAGCCCTAAAACTTTTTTTTTTCCTCTTCATCAATTCATTTCCCGTTGATAGTCTTTGCGTTATTTTTTTTCTACGTCCCGCGAATATTGAGAACAAAATTGAGTCTTTTTTGGATTTTTTTTTCTCAAACGTGACCACAAAAAAATTTGACATTTCTACGCAATGATCTGAAAAAAAAAATTATTGGCATTCTCGATCCAAGGAATCATGAAAAAAAAAAAATTTCCAACTTTTTGACGAATAGTTTATTTTAATTTTTTTTTTAATGAAATTTTAAGAAAGAGGAGGTTGGGTGGCGTTTTCTGGTGACAAGAGAATGTGACCGTAGACTATTCGGTTCTCCGTGTATATTTTAAGGCTCGCGAGGCCCGCTTTTACATACACACACCTCTCTGTGCTTTTCGAGCCGAACCGCGTCGTCTATATATAAAGCTTGTGTCGTCTTTGCTGTAACATTCTCTCTCTCTCTCTCTCTCTCTCTCTCTTTTCGTGGCTACTACCGGTAGAGTAAGTTCTCGGTCGCTGCTCGGATCTCTGTCCTTTTTCTCCATTTTGTAAATCTCATTTTGCTCGAGTCTCTCTTTTCTCTCTCTCTCTCTCTTTCGAAGGAAGAGACTCTTGGGATTTGTCACCGAATCGATATACGACGTCGTTGCCATAGTTTTTTTTTCTCTCCACTATTTCCATCTTTTCCCGACAGCTTCGCAGGTGGTTGTTACTTTCCAACAACTTGCATGAACTTTGCATCGAAAATTTCTATTTTTTGCAAAAAGTTTTTTTTTACAAAATTGCCAACGAAACGATCGTCAACTTTTCGATTAATGCAGATTAACGGAAATAGATGATCAAATGATGCTGAACTTTGCATCATTGGAATGCAACGAAATTCTGTTTTTTCTTCAGCAGAACTCGTAATTATTATTCAATATTTGGTCTGGACATAAAAAGAATTCTCCCTTGCCACCCAAAAAATCAATCGACATGAAAAATGGCCACAATTTTCAAAATTCCATGAAAAATTAATAGATCAAATATTTTTCGTTCAATATCAACGGTGCAAACTTCAGAATCGTCTAATTAACATTCTCTGAAACAAATGCATTCAATGAAAACAAAATTTTGTTGAAAAAGATGAAAATTTTGTTCGATACGTTCGCGACTAAACGTTTTTTTGAACAATCCCAAAAAATCTCTTCAGGAACAAATTTTAGTCGTTCCACTCGTAAATTTCGCTAACAGTTCCGTTAAAAACCAAATATATTGCCAAAATAACGAACATTTTGAAAATATCAAAAAATATTTAGTTCACCATATTCAACAAAATATCGACGATTTTCAACCAAATTTCATTCCCCCAGTGTTCGTAACTGCTACGATCTTTGTTGAAATATTTTAGTGAATTTAGGAAAAATTCATCGTTCGTTATTCTAGAGCCACGAGCAATATTTTTCAGCATCGTTAACACTTGATACGAATTTTGCTATTCGCTATGGCATCGTACGGTTGCGTAGAAAACATTTTGTTAGACGTGTGTTTGGCCGGAGAAACGAACACGTGGGGAAAAAAAATAAGGTTGAGAAAGAGAGCGACTTGGAAATAAGAAAACAAATTAGCGAAAGAAGAGCTGTCAGCATCGCGTAGTCCGTGAAAATGAATTATTCATTGACGAGGGCACTGATATCGACTTGTCTTATACATATGTATGTCGTCGTCCTATATATATATATATCGTCTACGAACTGACTTGTGATTCATCACACTACAATGTACACGAGCATCGTACCGTCTATAAGGGAAATTCCTCAGGCACTCGCTCGGCGAGCTTCAATGAATACTTTTTAAATTCAATTGCCCGAAAAATATTACAGTTGAAATTTCAGTTAGAATTTTGCGGTCTCCGGTTCTCGAAAATTCGACTAGACTTTTTTTCACTCGTTTCACTTGTTTCTAATGAAATTTCTAATAAAAGAAATTTGTAGGCTTTGTTGCTCGTTGGTTATGCGGGATTTTTGTTTTGTTTTGCATGGAATCGCTCATGCCACGAAAATGCGTGTCAACCAACATTCCGGTTGTCAATATTTCCATCAGAAGTTGATCGATCTCCTCGTGAGTATACGAGCACCAACCACCTGTATTTGCACAACGCGCTCGCACGTAATTACGCCGAGGTCACTTGCACCAACCGTGTTTTCGTTTTTCACATTTTAAAGCATGAAAAAAAAATTCTAGTCGCACTTTTCTTTTTCAACGTTGTCGAATTTCTTGGCATATTTTCAAGTTTCTGTTTTCTTTTTTTTTTTTGAATTTCGTATTTTTTTTGTTCATCTAAACTTTTTTGACGTGCAGGTGAATTTTCGAAAAGTTTTTCGTCGTCTATTTTTATGAAATTTACGTTGTAAAATGCGTTCGTGCGCGTACTGCTGTTTTATGAATTCGAAAATGAATTTCAACGTCGCAGGCGTAGGACCTAGTTTTATAGAAAACTTGATTCTGGAGAAAAAATCATTTGAAATGAGGAATTGTAGAGTTTGCTGCAACTTTTTGAATTCAATGATTTTTCCATTTTTCTCGCTGGACTACCACGTCGAAAATTGTTGATGAACGAACCTCAAGCGTTTGTCTCGATCAAATGGAAATAGTTAATCGTGAGTGAAATTCCCGCTGCGATGATAAAGCTCGGAGTCACTTTAGTGGAAACGTGGAAGATGATTCGAATAACGGGCAAACTAGAGCCTTGCGTCAAAAACGTTATCGACACTGTCAAAAAAAAATATAAACTCATGGAAATTTAGTTCTCCCAAGATTTATCGTTCATATTTCTGCTGAAGGTAAAATAACTGCTTCACACTGTCGAACGAGCGTTCGATTTTCGAAATTCCCTTTCGTTGTTGAAGTAGCTTCGTCCACTTGCCTCGATGTATTTTTATTAAAGCGACATACAGCACGAAAGTACTCCATCGTGCTGACGCTCTGTTATTCGAAAAATATGAGAATTCGTGAGAGGAATACCTTAAATTGGAATATTTCAGTTCATTTTTATTTCTTTCCATTTTTTTTTCTTTTTTTTTTACTCGTTTCGTTCTCTTTTCCTTTTTCGGGGGTACTTTGATGCTTTTCTCTGGAAAGTGCATGACGCTGTCTCTCGAGTGCAGCAGTGCCACCCAAAAGCCACTAAACCAGCCTGTCCATTTGCCCCCTCAGGATTATCGCCAAACAGTTTTCGAATGTTGGCTTTGGCAAGAGCGAATCGTCCGAGCGGACTATTCTCCCTCACATTTAAGAGCGAAGTAAATATTGGACTGGTCCACTCGATATGTGTATATAGTTTGGTGGACCTCATCGAACTTGGTGCACAAAAAATTGAAAAGCCAAAGCTTGCAATTTCGACCTTCTCTATCCGTTCGGCGCGGGAGAATTGAAAAAGCTTCATATACGTGTTTCGGAGTTTTCAAAATCTCGAAAGATGTCCTTTTTCTCGAATTTCAATGGAAATATTCATTTTATTTTGGAGCAGCCTGTATATCGCGGCGAGTTATGTTTTCTTTTTGTCTTTTGAGCACCGAGCCTCGTCATAACGTCGAGGAGTTCGTGCACTTGGTAATCGATACGTGCACTTGGGGATAAATCGATTGTGCTTGACACGTCGATTCTTCAATCAAATCGCTTTCAAGTTTGTGTCCTATACGAATGTTATGAAAAATTTTTGTATTTTTTTTCTTTTTTCTTTTCGTTCCGCGTTTCGCAATTAATTTGTTCAACTCTGCGCGATGTGTTGAGAATTACGAAACAACAAATATCTCTATGCTTCGATGTGTTGTCGCGTCGTGACAATGCAAACTCCAACATCATTGCCAATCGAAACTAATTGGCGTTGCTAATCGACCATATCAATAAAAGCAACAGAAAAGAAATTCGCTCGATTGCATCGCGACGCAACAATAAAGCTGCGCAAACAAATTCAAGCTCGTCCATGAAGAGCTTTGACATCTTCTTTTTTTTTCGCTTTCCCATGTAACCGTTTCTTTCATTTATTCAATTATTTCATCAATAATTGAAACTTTTGTTTCAATTCTTGGCCATGATAATCTCGAAAAATTACGATTGAAAGGTTTTTTTTTTATTCTTTTGGGACAGCGAATTAATTATGGACGTTAATTTTTCATACTGGCTGCGGAGCAATAATTTACGATGATACTTTTTTTTAACGAGACGTTTTCCCCTTCACAGTCCTTTCCTCTACGATCTTTTTGTGCACGTTTTTTTTTTTCAACTCTCTCGCGAAGTATTTCGTATCCGGGAACATTTATACTATTTCCGACCATAAAGTGTCGTTGCCGGCGGTTTCGAGTCCTCAAGAGACTTCTAAGACGGAAAAGACGTATACATGACCTTTTTCAAGTTATTACGTATACATTTGTGCATATACCTGTGTGTGTATGTGTGTGGTGTGTTGGCATGTCTGTGTGGATTCATATAAGCTGCTCTAACTTCCGTTTACTTGGCCCTCTTCCTCTTTTTATACGTTCGTGACATTACAGTCGGAAGCTCTCGCCGAAGAGTTGTAAATTTTATGGAATCTAGGACATTACTACGAAATCGTTATTCAGGATATTTTAGGATCGATAAACACCTCGAAAACTCGTCAAAATACCAAGTCGACTTTGTGTCTCTTTTGCTTCAATAATTTACTAGTCCTGCTCGTTTTAATGAAGACTGATTGACGTCATTAAGATTTCCTTGACAACCAAATAATTAAATTACGTCCGAGGCCAGTTGTCGATGATTTTGAGGCTCGTTTGTAGCTCAATCGCGATTTCTTGTTGATTATTTTTTTCCAATTGCCTTTGCAAAAATTTCATTGGCTAATGACCATGAAAAATTCAATTTTTTTTTACGATTCGTTCATAACGTTGCGTTGAATAAATAAACGAATTCTTTGACAAAAGGAAAATGGAGTATTTTTCGGCGAATAGGGAGAGATATAACAAATACACGAGACTGTGACGTATGGAGAAGGAAAATGGTGAAATAATAAGGACGAGAGACTTTTGTCTGGGCAAATGTTTTCCTCAAATTTATAGGGCAATTACTCTTTTCTAATGTGTCAGAAGATTTCCTTTTTCTCATTTTCTCGTTTTTTTTTCTTCACCGTGAGTGTAAATGTAAAATTTTTTTTTCAGCAATTTTCTCCGCATCCGCGAGACGAATCCTTTTTATTTCCTCATACTTCATCTTATTATTTTTCTTTCTTCCACGCCTCCGTTTTATGCATTATGCGAATAACTCGATGTGTGTGTGTTCCAAAAGTTTTTGAACTCCATTTCTCTTACTTTCTTCCATTCTTTATTTCTCCAAGCTCGAAGAAGCAACTTGCAAAATTTCTTCAAACTTCACAACTCTCGAGCTAGACGCATCGCTGACTTTACTGGTGGCGCGGCCACTTTCGGCAAGACATACAGAACCTTATGGATTTTTTTTTTCAAAAAGGCGATAGACGGACAATAACAGAGAAAAAGAGGGCAGACTATTAACCCTAGAACGGTAACCTGCTGGGGTCGAAACCGACCGCAGGCGACTTTAGATCCTCACGCCTCTTTTCACTTCGTGCTCCCGTTTTTTATCCTTTTGTCGCATTTTTGACTAATTTTTTTACTTCAAGCAAAACTGCCCCAGGCTCACGTGATTCTGCATTAAAAAGTGAAAAGAATGAGCCCAAAATTGGGGTCATTCATGACCCCAGGTTACCGGAATAGGTTAAAAAAAATAAGGTCACCGTTCTAGGGTTAAAGCGAAGAGACAGCAGCAGACGATTAAAGCGAAGAGAAAATGCATATAAATTTTTCTTCTCTCTCGCTTCCTAAAAATCTAATTTGCAAACAAAGAAATAAAACCTTTTTAAGAACTTTGAATCACGAATTGAGGTTTCGCGTTTCTCTTTCTCCGAACGTTTTTTTTTCCTACTATTTTATGAAATGAAAGACTTTTACGAGCTCGTCACATTGCTCGAATCTCCAGCTTTACTGCTGTTGCTTCGTTGTTATTAGACCCTCCCAAATTGTTCTCCACAATCACTTTCGCTCGGCCTCATGAAACAAAACTCCCAAAATCTGCTGCAAACGAAAAATATTTCGTTGAATACACGGTCCACCAAATATTTTTGTCCGTCGACTGAATTTTTTTATACAGAAATTTTACGCTCATCCAAAAATAGTTTGTCACCGTGTGTTCAAGAAAACATCGACCTGTCGCGAAAAACAAAAGAATCCTCAACGTCGTTCCCTTCGGAGATAGTTCCCCGTGGGAAACGGTCACCCAACCGAGTATTGACCGTGCTCAAGACTGCTCTCTCTAACTTTGCTGCATCATCACCGAAGCCATGCACACACCAACCATCCACACAGCCCTGTCGGTTTATTATTATCATTATTATTATTTATATCATTATTTAATCCCCTTCGCGGTTCGTGCGGTATTCATACAATTATTATCGATACACACAAATATAATATATATGTGTGACTGTGTGTGCGAAGGCTCGTAGAAGACATGGTTAGGCTTCACTATCATGTGGCTTTGAAACAGGCAGGGAATTGTATTAGGGGCATCGGGTAAACGTCAAAGGGGTGACGGAACGAGGTGTCTCGGTGCTGTCCCCGTACCCCGATATATGCCTTTAGGCCTTTGTCTATATCTATCGAAAATTAATAGCATCCATGTATTTATACATAATGTATAAATGAAACTGTGTGTGTATCTGTACATGTGAGTGTGTGTCTCGATATGTATAAACACACACATGTATCGGGAATGGTCTGGTTCAAGCTTCTCGGTTGTTGCAGCATGTGTATATATGGAACGAACAGAGATATTGCATGTCCAAACGCATTCGAAGTGTCCCTCAATGTCCATTCTAAATTATACTAAGGCAGCCTTACCGGCTTCATCCTCGTTTCATTATGGAAATTATTCCAATAGTGATGGAATGGATTTGTAATCATCAGGGTTTAGAGTCATTGGCTTTTAAACAAACAGTATTATTGTCTTCCCTCTGTGAGCTTTTGTTTAGTGTCTATTGGAATATCGTGACGAAAGCCATTCGATTTCTGAGATTTGTCAAATTATTGCATTTTTAATTTTTTTTTTGTTTTTCGAGTATGCAGTGAGATAGGGGCTTGTTGGAAAAGAAATAGACAGAGCAGGCAGACTTTTCGGGGCTGAAACTGATGGTGGTGGATTAAGGATTTTCTTAAAATTTTGTTTTAACGTTTTTGAGATCAAAACGAACAACTTTTTTATTAGACCAAACATTTTCTGACGTCTAGAATTTGAGACATTCAATTTTCAATTTTTTATCAAATTAAATAGTCCTTTTGTTTTTTTTTGTTGCAACTTTTCAACGAAACGTGAGTTCAATTTACATGCGTTTCGATGAGAATAATAAAAAGTTGGAAATTGAATATCTCAAATTCTAAATGTCAGAAAAATTTTCCTCATTCGTTCAATACCTTGAACGGATTCGGAGCTTGAGGAATCGAAGTAACGCAGTTTTGTTTACAAAATTTTGATCGCATACATCTCTCGATTGAAAAATTGTTAAAATAACAATAATTCAATGTGTGTTGTTTTTTTTTTATGTACCGAGAGATCTAGGCTTGAAAAATAACGCACGAGCAAGGAACAGGAATGTGAGAACCAGGGTATTGTGAGACGACGGTTTAGCTAGTCTCATTTTGATATGTATGCACACGCTTGTGCATGGATATACATGTAGATCGTGGTGACTATGAGAATATGGGACGTGACGAGAAAAACAATATTTCCGATAATATTTGCATACAAAGAGACATGCACCACTCCCTGACAGAATGTATCAATAGAGAAGGAGATGAACACACGAGAATTTATTGATTGAGAGAGCTTTTTTTCGGAATTATCACACTTCGAGAGAAAGTTGATAAAAATTTTATTTAAAACAATTATTGCGGTGTTGGAATTTTTATTGGATCGCCAACATTTTTAATACAAGGTCATGCTACACTTGAATTTGCGTAATGGCGAAATAAATCATTCGAATTTTCGTTTAAAAACTTCCGCCCACATCAACGACGAGAAAAATCGATAAATTTGGTCTGCGTTCCAGTGTTTTCCACTCCTCGTTGCATTTTTTTTTATGTTACGCGAGGAAAAAATTTTCCGTTATGAGAATTTATTTTTTTGCAATTTTTTCTACTATTTCGATGGAAGTTTCGGATTTTTTGGATTGTATTTATAGAGGCGTTGGTGTAAGAGAAACAGGGACGGAGAGAGAGAGAAAGAGATCGTATTCTGCGAGAAATCACGAAGCGAATCGTTCGTCTTACAAGACGCGGTCATGCTTTTGTGATAATGGACCGTACTCTTTGTCTCTCTCTCTCTCTCTCTCTCTCTCTTTTTCCCTCGGTCTGGGATTTTACCACATTCTCGCGAACTAGCCAAGCGGCTTTACGACTTTAGCAGTAAATTATCAATTCGTAGTGAAAGCTTTCTGCCCTTGCGACAACATACAGATATTCTTGTATCAGGACTTTTCGCGTGCTCTCTCGTACGCTTGAAAATAAATTCTTCCTTTTCTGTTATTTCCAATTTTCTTCCCCGGCCATGTTGCATCGATAATTCTTGCCTTTCCCTGCCGCGCGGCACCCTCCACGAAAATTTCATCGATTTTCCGTCTACAGGGTGACCCCACAGAATATTTACATCAACTCTCGCCGCTCTTCCTGATGCATGCTTTGCTTGTTCTTTCGAGCCATGCACTCATTGCCACAACGATTCCAGATGAATTTGGGATTTTTTAAATTTTTTTAAAAAATTATGATTTTAGGTGATTCACTCGTTTTTGCATATAATTTTTTTGAGCCTCTTGATTTTTTTAAGAAAAATAAACGACATTTTGTTTATTAGGAAGAAATTATTCGGAGTGTCATTCGAGACTCGCCAATTTGGCGGATGATTTTTTTGTGCGGAAATTTAACGTTCCGAGCAACTAAACGAACACCCGGTGTGTTATCGGCGTTTATATATGCGTTGGACGTAGAGATGCTATCAGTTTCGTGGTTCTGACGTCTCTGTATCTTTTCAATCGAGTTGCCCCGTTTCCCGCAGAGAATTTCGTGATCCGGTCCATCTCACTTGGCGTCTATCGTCGATTTAATTATGGTTCCCTCAGCCTTAATTAAATTTGCAAGGCAGATGCGATTTTCACGCCGTATACCACCGTTTTCCTCCTTCTCCTCTTCCTCCCCCGTCCCACCTGCCCCTTGAACCCCGAAAAGAGTATGCGATCTCGTTTTTCATTCCTCGATTATCGATCTTTTTGAAATTTATAGTTTCTTCATTTATTTTGCTCGTTTGGAGCTAATATCGCTTGAAAATGTTTTCAAAACTTTCATATAAAATCGTTGAAATTTACATGACGATCGGACAGCTGGCTAGCTCCGCATTGAACGGCCCATGCATTTCTCCTCGAATCGAATCACTTCCCCGTGGAAGCAGGTAACGAGCGTTGAATGACCGTGGTCGAATCGATCCCAATAACGAGAAACGACCTATTTTCAAAAGTGTATTTCTCATTATATAGATATATCCATTCCGGCGTTGATATCGTTGAAAAAAAAAAAAAAGTATCGCGTACGTGGACGTTTAATAGCTCTTGTGTTTTATTGTTGCGATAAGAACCGAGGGGGTGTTACATTCGACCGATCACCACACTCGTTACGATAAAACGTGCGCGCGCGAGCATATGGAAAAGAATTTGAAATTTTTGATGACTGAACGCGCTCGTGTTTTTTCTTTCGTCAATGAAAAATTGGATTTTCTCATGCGTTTGCCTTTGGAAAAAGGGTTTCGAGAAGAATTGTTTTTCGGAAACGAGGAAAAAACAATGGTTTTTTTTTTTTCGAATCGATTTCTTTTTGTGGAAAAATGAAATTCCGCATCGATTCGAAATGCATTTTTTCAGTATCGATAGTTAAAACAATTTTACAGCTCAGAAACGTTTTATGTTTTGTCGCTCGCGGAATTACGATGAGAAGGATTCTCGCCATTATTCCTTTTTATTACCGCACCAGGAAAATACTATAAATCACAATCCCGGAAACCCAACGGTGCACCAAAGTGCAACATTTTCTATAGATATATGTTGATCGTATGTATATGTGCGTTTAAAAAATATATATGTATATATTCAGGGAGATAAAACGGAGGAAAAAAGGAGGATAAACTGGCAAGAGAAGTTCCAACAGGATCTGAGTAAAATGGGCTGGACGATGGCCAGAAAACCCTGCCAGAATTCAGTGGACGAAACGATGTATTCAAAAAGTCTTTTTCTCTCTTCCTTTTTATTCTTTCGGAGATTCATTATCCTCCTTTTCCCACTTTTTAAAATCTCATATTCGTGCTCTTATTTATTGTCAACAGTTTCTTTATTTATTTACTCTCCTACGACCCCTCGTGGTGCCTCACCAATTAGTTACGATAAATAATTCGGTTTGGAAAAGTGGCGCCCTCCCTCGCAAGCAATTCGCTGCTTTTCGATGCTGTTACTAGTATTTTTTTTTTTCATATTCCAATTTTTTTATCAAGCGACGCTTTTTTCTAGAATTTTTGTTGCTTTATTCGGTGGACGATATAAATTTCAGTTGTTTCTTTCTCCTGTTACTCAATTCTTCTTTTCTCCTTTCGCTCGCACCTCCTTCGGCTGAGGATAATCAACAAACAGTTTGGCCGCGACGGCAGACGCCCGTACGGATATTTATCGGTGATACTAACGTGGCCCGGACGAAAATAGAGCTAACCGCGAGACGAGAATAGGCCCCGAAACTATGCGCCGGTTTCCCGAGCACACCGTGCTCGAGAAAGAGAGAGTCAGCACCTAACGACACACGCAACGCTTGGGAATCCCTCACGTACCGTGACCTCCATCCCCTCTTCGCTCTGCTTCACCCTCCATCTTTTTTTCAACCCTCCTGCTTTCATTCTTTTCTTCCTGCATGCTCGATTCCCGTTTTTTTTTCTCTTTCTACGAGCTTTACTTCCTCATTCGCCCTTTCAAGAGTTTCTCACGGAAACGAGGACATGGGAAATTCGGCGAATCGATTCGATCCAATTTATCTTTTTGCACACTTTTTTTCCTTCCTGATCTTGCCATCACAATGTTTTTTTCTTTTGTCACGTCTAAATTTACTTTGTAGTAGAAAATGACGAAAAGTTTATTCCATTCTTAGAATTCGGTTACACCCTCAACACCGTTACACCGTCCTAGGAATTTTCTTTCTCAGCGCGTAATAAAAATAGTTTTTATTTAAAATTTCGGTCGAATTTTTCGAATCTCCTTCGTTTTTCGCCCGAACAACGATCGTCTCATTATCGCAGCTAAATACCGCGCGTATATGATTTTTTTGGTTAACGAAAAAAAAATTTCGTGCATTCCGACGATTTAAATGGCAGATCAGTTTTTACTCGGGAAATTTATGTTTTTTTTTGCGTCAAATATTTGAATAATAATTGAATTGGAGTTTTGCAATTTTTTTTCTCACAATTCTCTGCAACTTGGATCAGCTTTTAGTAAAGTGACTTGTAAACGGTTGAAGAGCACTTTTTAACATTTCTTCTACTCTCTTTCTTGTGTCGCACCCAACTACCGTTTATATTTCGTTCAGAGTTTGCTCTCTCGTTGTCGGAGATTCGAGCGGAATGAAAAGTCTCGTAGGCTAGTTTACGGATATTAAGATAGAAACGACACTCCGGAGCTAAGCACGAGTCTGAGAAGAGGGTTGAAAAAAAAAAGAAAAAATGCGAAACGATGATGATGCAGGCAACACAGAACGCACCCCCTTTCGAGGCAACTAAACTACCCGTGCATAAATGAGCATTCGAGCGCTCGTGCGAGCTCACTATGACCTGATTTTTTATACAGGTAAAACGTATTTTATGTGCAGAACCATATTTTTGTATATTTTAATATTAACGTGTCTGCATTAATGCAAGTTTTCTTTTTCCTTAATAATTCAATAAATTTAATTTTTTCATTAAAATTCAAAGTCTTGTTTTTTTTTTTACTCTCGAAGCATAGAGAATGCGGAATTCAAATTAGTTTTTCGACTTCGAGATACTGTTTTCACACGTCTCATACAAAATCGAGCATTCGTAACGTTTTTCTACGAACTCTCGGAAAAAACAACATTCGTAGGTTACGAAAGATTAAAAATTCGAGGACTCCCTGAGATCGCGTATGAAATTAGGAAATAAATTTGGAACGAGAAGAATTGAGTACCTGAGCCACGAAGGCCCGGATAAAGGCCTTCCACTTGATGAGAAATATAGCCCATATGTAAAACGTCGTTATACACATTGTTGCAGATAATCGATAGTATAATGTGTATAGGTGTGTACGTGTGTGGAGGTACTGTCGCTATTTCCTCCTCACCGGATATCGAGTTTCGTAGTCTAGAAAATTGGAACTCGGGCTTTTGCCCCGAGCCGAACGAAATAAGTCCCCGCAAGCAACGAGCAGAGCAGAAAAGCTCGAAAACTCCCAGCGCAGAGCTCTCACGATAAATAATTAAATGCCTCTTTCCATCCTCCTACTCTCGCCTTTCTTCCTACGTGCCTATGTTCCTCTATGTGTGTGTGTGTATTCGTCTATACTTCGAGGTGAAGTGTCCTACGAATATATACGTAATGATAGATTCTTCTTCCCATTGCCCACCGCCGCGCGCCTCTTCAATCCTCCGGACACTCGACTCGAGTGCTGGACTCGTTTAGTCACCCAAAAGAGGGTCCAAACATCCCTCCGAATCCCATTTCATCCAGGCCACTTCAAATTTATCCCCCGTTTTTCCAGCTCCACCTAAGACTCTTAATCGTCCATGTTTGTTTGCTTTCTATTGTTTTTTCTCTTTACTCTCTCACCTCGTTCTCAACACCATCAAGTTTTTCTTGTCTCGTTTCTTGACAATTAACTCGTTTTCACTCACTCAACGCGAAATAATATCGTTCACCAGAAAAGGGAGTTCCGTTTCTTTCGAGCAGTATATTTAGTCCGATTGGTCCAACAAAATATTTTCCATTGGCGACTTTACGATTTAAAAATTCTGGAATCTCTTTGCCGGTATTTTTATGATGAAAAATTGTTGCATTGAAATATTTTCAATTTTTTTTTTCCATTCCGAACGGATGTGAATATTTAGTTGACGTTTGAGAGAACAATCACGAGGATATTTACTTTTTTGCGTTTCGGTCTGTTGGTTTCTATTCATTTGTGTTGCTCGCGCACAGGTTTATGCTGTTTCAATATTTTCTAACGGCTGCGAGTCACGAGTCACTCTTTGTTGGGGTTTATGGGGAAAATAATCGTGAAATTATTGTTATTACGATGGTGCTCTTGCGAAAAGTGGATATGAAGGAATTGTTGAAAGTGACTCTCGGGATTTTATCATTTCATCATCGATCGTAGCGATGAAGAGATAATGGTGAGATTGAGTGAATGAGATTTACCGCAAATTTATTCTCTCCTTTTTATATCTCAAACCCCTTCGCCGAGAACGAATCGACGAGGAAATCGAAACATTTGGTGAATGTCGTCGTTACCTGCCATCGGTAAGGAAGGAACTAGCCGCGATCGCTCAATTTTTCTTTTTTCTCTCAAACGAGCCGAAAGAAAGAGGCAAATCACGTTGAACGTTAACGATTATTGGATCTATTATTGGTCGACTCTTGCTCACCTCTGGCTTCTTTTATCTGCTTCTCTCGGGAACAAAAACCATCTCGCCAGCCGCTTCGTGAAACGATTTGTTTCCTCATTCGGTTACGGTTATCGTAACGACTTTCCTTATTATTCTTTCCTTCTTCTTCTTCTTCTTCTTCTTCGGCTCTCTTATTTTCTTCCCCTTCTCGCCCTTATATCGCTCTAATAACCCTTACGAGAATAAAGGGCATCAGAAATCTTTTTATTCTTCCTCCTCATCTTTTCTCCCGCGTCGTTTTTTTTCTTCTCTTCTCTTTAACTATTCGACGTCGCGATCTATCGGAAATTGTCACAGTTTCATTAGTTCGCGCTGGTGCAGTTTTTTCACTGTGCTAATCAGCTACAAATTTCATATTTCTGAGTTGAGAAACGAATTTCTAACGCTCATTTCTGACATTCCTTCAAGTTTTCATCAGCTATGATTCGATGATAATACCGATTTTTCTTTCAACGCTTCTCGCATGAAATTAATAGTTTCATGAAAATTATATCTCCAGAGAAAATGTTGTGGATATATAGGAAAGACTTTCGGGTTTCTCGGAAGTTTCTGTTAGGATGTTCCGAGCCTGTGTATACACGAAGGGAAAATGTGTACAAACAAAAGCCACCGCTGGAAGAGAATGAGAAAGAGAGACGAGCGGGAGAAAACTCGACCCACTAACGGAACGACAAGACTTTCATCCCCTGCTGCTGCTGCTTGCTACTTTTCTCCTTCCCATACGTGACTAATTAGTGGCTGCTGCACATATTGGATTACCAACAAGTGACGTTCCGCATTAGTACGAAAACTCTATTACACACACACACACACATATATTTTCGTATTTACGTGTCAACATAGCTATAAATGAATTTCTGTCTTCGTATGTCCATATAAATCCGGATCCATGGGTTTATATGCTCATTGCTAGCGTGCGGACACAAACACACACGTTCCGTTGAGTTGCACAAACACAGATTTACCTACTCGGAGCTTTTCAATTTTCCAACGGTATTTGCTTATTCGTGTGTTGCACACTTTCGCCAACTTTGAAGCGAAAACAAAGCAACCGCGGGAACAATGGGTGACTATACAGATAAGGGACAACCGCGCGAGTCACGGTCGTCTGTTACTCGTGTCTTCTTTGACATACATAAGAAATTCAATGCTAAAGCTCGCTTACCTTGATGGCAGCCAAAAAACAGCTGAACAACCAACAAATTAATTGAATATTGTTGGTGGAATTAACAGAGCGTATGCGGTAGTAACTTTTGAGAGTATATTTAGTTGACGTGAGGCTCTGCAGGGCTGAGCGGTCACCCAACCGAGTATGATGAAAAATAACAGTTTGATAACACGCAGAAGCTCACGTTCCGGGAACGCTTCGCTCTGCTCGATGAAGTTTGTGGAGTTGCGAGCGTGATGCGTAAAATAAATGAGAAACGATTTTCATGCTGTCGTACGAGGGTCGACGATCGGTTTCCGGTAAATTGCATTGTCCTTTCCTGCTTTGAGATTTTTGCACGAGAACTCGGCGACAAAAACGTCGCACTTCCGGTTAAAGGCAGATCAGGGCTGCGCCGCGTGCGCTACTAACATATTCTCGTCCTTTCTCTCTCTCTCTCTCTCTCTCTCTCTCTGTGCGGTTCTCTCACAAAAAGGGGAAGGGGTTGCGGAGGAATATCGACCGGCGCAACGCTCCACTATACTCCCAATCCTGTCTCTCCTCTCTCGCCCCACCCCCTCGCCCCTTCTTCGTTCTCTCTCCTCTACTTTTCTCTTTCCTTCATCCTCTGCGATCCTCGGTTAAAAGCAACCCCCGCTGCCTTTGGCTCTCCGTCTCGCTCTTCCTCGTTCCACCATTATTTTTCCTTTCAATTTCCCATTCCGACTTTTCATGCTCGGCCCCGCAGCTCCTACTTTTTTCATGCACTTTTTTTTTTTTTCTATAGTTACGGTTTTTCTTTCTTCTCATTCTTGTCAGCAGGAAAATCATATAATCATATAGCAATAAGTACAAATTGCATTATACGAACAGTCGAAATGAGAAGAATGTTTGTAGCTCCGCTGTCAGATAAATAATGACAAGAATTTTCATTAAATTTTTTGTTAATTCACACTGACAACGTCCGAGCACATTTCGCTGACATTTTCAATAACAAAAATCTGTGCATGTTTCCCAGCTTTTTGTTATATACGCTCACTTGACGAATTTCGGGGATTTCTCCGACGATTTTCACTGCGGGAAAAGCAGTTGCTGGTGAAAATTCGGATTATTCAGTTGAATAACAAATAATGATAACTGCGGAATAAAGTTTTGACTGTGAATGACACGATGGAAATTATTCTTCATTATCGCAAAATATTCGGTTGCTCGTAGCCAACTGAACCATCGACCTTGAGACATTCCTCATTATTACGTGTATTTTTATAATCTGTAGGTTTCTGACGGCAGGACACACCATTCCCTTTGACAGAACTTTTGATTAAATTCTGCGAGGACAATTCGTGGTATCGCGTGCGATCGATCATCGGCTCTTGTATTCACCGTCCTCACCTTTCCTCGGTATACTTTGAGCGTAATAATATATTGTGTATATATAGAAAGTTTATAGAAACTCATAACCGAATTTTCATCACGGTATCGCCAGTTTTACAATTTTTCAAGTCTTTTCAAGATTAATTCGAAAATTATACAATTTTTGAAAGATTTCGCAATGCTAGGCCTCAAAAAACCAAAATTTCTGTATTATCGTATCGACAGTAATGCTCTTGCGAAATTTTCCGCTCTGCCGAAGAGCCAAAAATCATTTTCGTTGTGTGCCAACGACGCAGATTTCGACATTATTTTTTACGCTTGGATTAGGAATGGGAAAAAGAAACGGAACATCGTTTAAATAAAATGGAATAATTGGAAAGGTAGAGTCGTTTTGCTTTCAAGTTTCGTGCACCGTTGAGAAAAACACTTTGGATATATCCTTCCTCTGTATTTATATTAAGCAACGTTTTTATGACGTTTCGCCACTTTTATGTACGGCGAGCCGTTATGTTTCAGCGAATTCATCTTGTCTGCCCCTGCTTTAGTGGTGCTTTTCCTCGAGTTATTCGGTAGAAAATAAAAGGTACGAATACTTACTCTTGTTCGTATACCAAAAGGCAAACTAAGTCGCAAAAGACTAATTGATTGCTACGAGCGTAAGCTCCTCACGAAGTAGGAAACGTACGATGTTGGGATTTTTTTTATTAACACGTTCTGCATCCAAGGAGGATTTTGCAGAGCTCGTCGTGTTGAAGAAAATTGGAAAATATCCACGCTCGTCTATTCATTTTTTTTTTTCATTCCTGTGTGACTCATCGCCAGGAAATTTGAAAAACAAATACCTCGCTCCAGATTTTCTCCTCTTGGACACTTAGTTACGATTTTTAGTGACGTCACTCACAAATCTGTTGGAAATTGAAGAAAAAAACAATTCTACTCACTTTTTTCACTTGTTTTTCTGGTGGTAAAAAGAGAGAGAAAGAGAAATATCTGGTTGAACGTGCATAAGAACCGTTTACTCGAGGATAACGTGTTTTTTTTTTCATCTTTCTTTCTTTCACTTCCATACCCTCTCGTGTACCGGGGACAAAACCACCCTTCACATTCGTCAGAACGAGCTTTTATACATTCTTTTTTCATGTCATAAACCACTATTTCTCCTTCTCCCTTTTTCATCGTTTCTCCTCGTTGTTGTTGCTGTTGTTGTACCTTTTTTTTCGTGCCTGATTCACCTTGTGCCCGCGTTACACTCAGGTATACGCTGCTCGTGGACCACCGGTAAACTGGCGCTTGCTTGCTCGCATTCGTCCCTTTTTATATCGTCTTGTTTTGTTGCTTTGCGACCATTGTTTTATATTCATAAATATATCTATACTCGTGGATACATGGATTTTTTTTTACTTTATATACGCGCGTATAACCATACTCGTTGGCATTTCGTGACGTGGTCTAGACTGCAATGCCCCGTTGACAAAGCCCAGCAGTTTGCTTTTTTTTTTTTTTTTGCAAAAGAAAACGAGCAAAGAATGAGCAGAATGAAACGACGCCCCCCCTCCCCCCGTCTCTACAGTGGCTATGCGAACAGTGTGACGCAGTAAAGAATGGGAAGGAAGAAAATATAAAAATGACGATGGAATCATGCAAAAAATGTATCAGACTAATTTTTCAAGACAAAACACTCGCACGCAGCTCATTAGACGAGAAGAAATATAGAAACTGTCGCGAGAGCTTTTTCGTCCTGAATTTTTTGGCAACAAGCAGAATTTTTGCTTTTTTTCGTTTTCTTATGGATGGATTTTTTATTTTTGTTGGGTATTCATTTATTTATTCAGAAACATAATATTTTATGGAATATTATTTTATTCGAGGATTCATCGTATGAGAATGTTACATCTCGAGGTGTGACTGTCAGAATAATGTACGATGGATAATCTTGAGATCGAAGGGCTGTCAGAAATGTAAGCTCGCCTTCAGCCTTCCAATATAGACGCCTCTTTCACATGTCTCCTTGAATTTATACACTCCTATCCACCTAGAGGAACAACATTGTGGCCGAAGAGTTCTATCATTTTGTTCGTTGAACGCAATCTCGTTATACTCTGCACACATTTTCCTTTCTTTTTATTTTATATGTAACCATGTTATGGAAGAAAACCGCCATTATAGGATTGAAGGATTCTCTCGAATTCACTCTTTTCGTACACATGCACGTGGAAAATGTGTGTTTTCTCGAGAAAAATAAAAAGAATATATCGCCGTCATCATATACTTTTTGCAGCGCTAATTTTCTCTTGATTTTCAAAGAGTCGCCGAATGTTCGAACGATCCTTGGGATTTGGTTCGATTTGGTGGCGAATTTTGATTCTGTTTTTCCACGATGGCCACGTGGAACGGTTGAAAAATGAATTTACTTTGTGTTTTTATTATTTCTTTGCATCTTTTTTTTTTAATTTCCAACCCACTTTTCATGGTGGTTAGCAAGCGAACGGAGTAGGCCAAGAAATTAGGTCATCCGCGCGCATATTTTCTCTCCTCTCTTTATTTTTCTTCAGACTCGTTCAGTGTTCTCCAATAAGGACGCTCTGTCCTCGTTACTCCACCGAAAGGGGAGAACGCGCGAGGAGGGACCCGCGGGGCCGCTGAGAAAGCCTTTGTGACTTCCTTTATCTCCGGCCTCGCGACCTACCCTTCTTTAACCCGTAAAATGCTGAGAAAACTTTCTTCTCTCACATCATGTCCATAAATCTCTGGCCAATTTAACGTTGAGAACGTATTTTTAGCCCTAAATAATACGTTTGTCCTTCAAATGGCTTTTTTCAACTATTACTACCGAACGCAATGGCAAATAATTAAAAAGAAACTGGATCCAGAAACAGCAGATGCGGAATCGATTAAAAAATCGTGCACAGTATAGAGAAAAAGGAGAAAATCGATTGAAATTCGGAAATTCTCTAATAATTGGAAAATTATTTGCTGCATTTTTCAACGATACGAATCTCAATAAATTCCAGTAAAATCTCAAGTTAGAAAACTTGAAATGCTCAAAGAATTTCCATTTCTTATCATTCGAGCTAAATCCTTTTTCCTTTCTTTGCCACCCCACGAATATGTCAATCTCATTGGAAACTTTGAGATGTTGAGCATAGAATAGAGAACTGAACGATCGTATCCATTGCCCACGATATGTTGAACCAAATGAAGTTGTTTCTGCATAACTTTGCATCTGCAAAGTGATAGTGAACTGAGGCAAAGGAATGAGAGGTGGAATTGTTCGTCGTTTAAACTCTAACTGGAATATCCTAGCTCTTCTACAATGTGTACGTATAACTTAGTCTATTATCCCGAGGTATTTATAGACCAGGCTGATCCAGTTCAGGAGCTCCAGTTTATATACAAATATATATGTGATCGTACACTTGAATATGTATATAAGCGTACGATCTACTCCAAGGTAAACGCGAGGGTACCAAGGAGAAGAGAAGGAGAGAAAGAGAAACCTAAAAAGGCATTTGACGTCAGTCGTTACCAGGTAATTGGGCAAACAACTTGGAACAGGTGAAACTACGTTTTAATTATTGTACCGCGTACGAAGAAAATCGAGCTGAAGTTTCGGTCATTCAGACTACATTATATATTCCGGAGTAAACTTTTCGGGCATCATCGGTCGACGTTTCAGTCTCTTGATTATTCAAGGACCTCGATTATTCATATTTTTAAACAGTTTTACAAAATTTTTGTTGCTCCTCGATCGTTGACACTGAAAGTCGTGTCTTGGCATGGCATGGAAATTTGATCAATCGAACGATATTCAAAATTTCGACGATCAATTATTCGAAATGTGTTACTCGCTATTCTGCTGTAGAAGTTTCTTACCTGTGGCCTCTTTACACTCGAGTACGCGCTCTGCAAAGCGCCGGAAGGACGTTAGTATCGATTCCCCGATGCTCTGCATATGTATACAGACCTCATGCACACACCCATGCAACGCATTGATATGCTACAATAGCCCCGTAAACACTTGATGAAAGTACTAGTAAGAGGGTGACTCGTCTTGCTGAACTGCGATAACGCTCCCATATCTCGTTTCTCTGAAATTTCATGGCCGGCCGTTTAACCCTTTCTCATTGTATTTGCGACCCATCGCGGTCCTCTGCAGTTTAAAAATTTTACTCCCGCATCTAAACAAACAGTTTTCTCCTTTCTCGTCGAGATTCCCCTCGAAGTTTAATTTTTCAGCACAGCAGCTCGCGATTATATTAACGAAAACATAATGCGATGAATGGATCGTGTTGGACCGAAGGAAAAGATTTGAAAAGAATAATGGAATGAGGCGAGGCGGAAGAGGGAAGGAGGAAAATTCAAACGACCGAACAATACACGCGCGACTATAATTGTATATATGCATGAGAATATCGCACACAACGACAAGGAAAAATGTCGACGTCGACGTCGCTTTGAGTTTATCGTTTTGGCCTGAATGCATTAAGTGCGCTTGATTTGCGCCCAGTTGAAGAATTTATGCGTCTACCACGAGAGGCAACGTTCATACGAATGTATATATATATATATATATGCGGAGGAGGGCAGACCCAGCAGTTTGTCCCTGGCCCACGGACCTTTACCACTTGGTGGACAGAAACGTTTACTTTATCGCTTCAAACAAGATTGAACGAGAATCGAGATAAAGGGGAAACACAAAAGAACAATAAAAATCTTTCTTTTTTTTTCTGCTTTACGTCCCTTTTCTGGCTCGCATAAATCGAACTTCGTTCCAACCCCTTTAATTTTCTCGTATTCGTATCGTAGCAACAGAAAATCTCGATCCGATACTTCACAAGCATCCTTTTCGGTCTATTTCTCTTTCTAGAATTTTCTACGCACCGCGTATACATTTTGCAACATTTTCAAAATAAAATCGACCAACAAAAAAGTTGTTTTTCGCTTTTCTAATTTATTTTTAGCTGCCACCTTGCACATTTTCTTTTTCTATGCTTCTTATCCTCCTTCCCTCCATCAATGGTTGCTACGAAAAGTCTTGATGCTAACCAAAAGTATATTTCTTTCCTCCTTCGGTTCCAGCAGCTTTTCCTCCAAGTCGTTATTCCTCCTTCGTTGCTCTCTTTTTTCCTTTTACTCGTATCTCTGCGTATTTCGTACTACGCTTCCACATGAGAGCACTATACTCTTTACGAGGCTACAATAACGCATACCGCGTAGTAAAAGCTCCCGGAGATACGTAGATACGTGTACACTTGTATTTTCGCCGCCCGGCACACCAATGTCAGAGGGACTCTGGGTCTTGTTCGTTGCTCGAGCTTACGCCCTTTTCAGCCATCGCTACCCGGGCCACCGTCGAGGAACTGCCGAGGAAGAACCTACTTCTAGTTCATGCTGCATTCTCCACCACTCGTTTTCGAGCTTCTCTTCGTAAGAATTTCCTCAACGCCCAATGGCACTCCCTGGGAAAATAGAGGATAGCAGAGGAAGCGAGTGCATGGCCAACTCCGAGAATTCGGGTCGCGAATGAATTTTCTCTCTCTCTCTCTCTCTCTCTCTCTCTCAGCTTCCTTTATTCTTACTGCGTTATACTTTTGTCTGTATGTTTTCGTATTTCGTACTGTACACCGTGAGCCAAAGTTCGAACTCACAGGCTCGTTGGATTATCATCGAGACATTATCACAAACGGCCTCCAGATTTTCTTCTTTTAATCAATTGCCAATGGGAAACTCGGTGATTAGAGCTTTCCGGTTCTTTCTGCGCTGCATAGGGCGTGGCCACCGTTGCAGCACACACTCACAGACTCTTCTCTGTCAAGAATCTCCACTGCATCGCTCCAAGTTCATTCAAATCTCATCGACGATCAATTTTCCAAACAAAAGTTCCTCGGAGCTTCCTTTTAGCTGATTAACTGTTGTTTGCTTTCTCACGACAACGCACTTGACTTTTCGGACACCCTGTGCACGTCTATATCTAGACATACTTGTAGAACACGAGATTGTTCGGTGTATTCACTTTTGTTACAACGCACAAAGAAACCCCTGCACTGTTTCCCCACTTTAGTTTTATTCTCTTCCTCTTTACTCGAGCACTCGTCACCACAAACTCTTTCTCTTATTTTCTGATTGGACTCCCGATTTACCTCCGCGCAAAAACAAAGTCGTTTGAATTTATCGGCTTTTTTTTCCTTCATTTTTCAATGAGATTATTGAATTTTCCTGAACGGTTTTACTTTTGGGGGACACGCGATTCTAAGTCATTATTTCTCATATTTTTTCGTAATTATTCTCATACAGTGACAAAAATTGAAATTGTCCTATTTTTGGAGCTTCTCATCCACAGGAAAATATAAGCTGCTTCTCACGACTTTGACGCTCCAAGATCATAAAGAATATCCAATTTTCCATTTTTTTTAGCCTCTATCCGATGTTTTTCTTTTTTATTTCGACGTGAAATCTCGTAGATGTAATCGAGAAATTGTGAGTCGTTGAGAAACAGTCGGGGGATAAAATTTTCCATGTATTTCAACGAGAGAGATTCTCGAATGGAATTTTTAGTTTTCGTGGAATGGGAACAAGTTCCAGCAGCTCGATACGATGAACCAGGGGAATATTTGTTCATCTACCATGAACGTTGTTATGCTACATAGTAAATTACTCTCGAAGGTCCGCGAGAAACAACTTCTCTCTCTCTCTCTCTCTCTCTCTCTCTCTCTCTCTCTCTCTCTCCCTCTTTCTCTCTGCCACCTTCTCGCCTTTCTCCTCGTATAATTTCCAATTTCATTCTGTCTCGAGTCTCTACACTATCCCATTTCCGGTGAACGTTTCCTCGGAAACTGCTGCACCACCGTGTCACGTCTACCAATCCACTCCTCCCTCCACTCAAAATACGTATAGTAGTTGCACGTATTATTATTCTCTCTGTGCAACCTCATCCTGACATTATTATCATCTTTATTATCCTCCACTTCTAGAAACACCTTTTTCACATGATTTTATATACCAACGCTTCCTCAACTTTCCTCTAATCCGCTCCCACGTGTGGACATTATTTCTACTCCAAAATTTTCTTGCTCCCTCCGCCTCCCACCCGCCCTCGTTTCTCTTTCTCTCTCTTTCAACTTCTACCCATTAATCTGTGCAATCTCATTTCGCTGTACAGATGAAAAGTACTTGCGGAATAGAGTTTGTAACAAACATAACATTTTGCAAATTACGTGCTCCAGATTTCGTCATTTTCTCTTTTTTTAAGCGTGGTAATTATCAGTTTGAAAAAAAAAATTGCAAAGTAAAATTGTTTCGTTTCGATTTCTATAAATTGAGAAAAAAAAAGAATGAAAATTAATCGTTCCCTCGAAATCATTAATTTGTGTTCCGTTTTCCGATCCGGCGGTTGGTTTGATTAATAGTCGATGAGACGAAATAATATGGAAGAAAAATAATTCCATCGATTTTTTTTCATTTTTCAATCATTGTTTATTATTATTATTATTACTGTCTTTGGAAAATCCGCAACCCACGTGTACAGTCACGTAAATTTTGTTTCCGGGATTACTCTTACCGAAGGACCGTGTGCGACACGTGACTCACGAAATTGGCTCACTCTATTGCAGCCTCCCTGTCACACTTGTATTATTGCCAGTAGTAAGCGAGCGTCACTGCACAGGCAATGAAAAAAGGCTCTCGAAAATTGATAAAATAGTCACGTACTATGGAAAATCGGAGCATTTCGTTGGCCGTGTCTCTTTTTTCTCGACACGTTCGCATTCATCCTCACGCTCGCAACATTTATCTTCATCATTTGCAATCAATATTGATTGATTAATTCGTTTCACGATTGGTCAATGAAGTCAAGAGTATCTCCGATCTAATTGAATTTAATAAAGACAAAAATTTATCAAAAGCCTTTCTTTGCGCGTTCCCAATGAATTATTATTCATTTTTTTATTAGTCGTTTGGATTTTGCATTGTGAGGACAGAATGTCATTGACGTCGCACCTGTTTATCTAAAACTTTCGAGATGTAAGTGAAAGAGGGTCAATTCACCCGAAAGATATATGGCCCTCCGTATGTTTCTTTCAAAAAACACAGTCACACGTGCTCGTACATCGAAGTCTTATCGCATCTACTTTTCAACTCTACACATAAATGTGTTGGTTTGTCCGTGTGCGTGCTCGTGTGTTTGTGTACATATGGCGAGATGAAGAGATACGAAAAAGTAAGGGTTGCTAAAGTTTACGATGGAAGGACATTTCGTTTCCCAACACACACACACACACACGTCTTTTGTTTGCTTCGATAAAAAAAGACGTATGTCGTTCATCGAAAAATGAACATACGTCCTTAACGTCGCGAAGATCTGGTTCACGTACATATATTTGTTCCTTGGGAACAAATGGGCAGAATTTTCATTATTTCAGTAGTCAAAAGTGCAAGTTACGCCCTTCAATATTCAACAAATCGATATTATGTTCGCAGACTTGGATTTTCCCGACTCTCCGACGATTCACGTAATCCTCTCACGTTCTCTGCTCTTCTCAACCCCTTTGACCCTCTCTCCTCGCCATTCCCGCCGCTGCCAATCTCCTTTCCTTACTTTAGGTCTTTCTAGTCTCCACCCTAGTCCACCCTAACTTTTGGGTGTCTATATAAACACACGCTTTCGCTTCTTGCCTCCAAACTCTCCTGTTTCATCCTCCAACTCGCCTGTGCCTGCGTGCCCCTCGGCCACGAAATAAAATAAAAAGATGTAAAAAAAAACCGGGACGTAAATTTTTGGGGATCGTTTTTTTTTAATCTCGCTTCCGTCTTCGCCTTCTTTTTTTTGTTTGTTTCTTTTTACTGTAGTTTCCGCTTGTTTAAGATTTTTCCGGGCTTCTTCTTATCTTTCCATTCGTTTTATCTTGTTTGGCTCTTTCTTTCTTCCTCTCTTTTGGCTTTTTATTTTTATTTTGTGCTGCTTCGCTTTCGATTCTTTTCTTCGATGGCTCAGCACTTTTTTCATTTATCGTCATTTTAATTATTCTTTTTTTCATTCCCTCGTCTTATCGCATTTTCTACCCTTTACCTTTTCGTTATTTTTTTTTTTTGGCTCCCTTTATGTATTTAGCAACTCGCCCTCAATTTTTTGTTCCTTTCCCTCCCTTCTCTCTCTCTCCTTTTACTCTTGCCCTCTTTTTATCCTTTGTCACCCATTGTTTATTTTTAATATCGTGCATTTTCCCTCCTAGGCCTTCACCCTTTTCTCTCCTCTTTTGTTGCCTCGTCTCGTCCCCATTATTTTTCTTCACCCTCTAACGAATCGTCGACCAAATTGAAACTCTCCGCCGAGTATCGCGCGAGACCCTTAGACACATTTGCTGAGAAAAAAATTCGCGTGACCGTTGGCCCCGTATCGTAAAAAACTTTTTTCGAAAAAAGGAAGAAAACGACGCGTAATCGAGAATCGTTGCTATTTATATTTTTTGACATGTCAAATCTTTCATTTTTTTTCTTTTGTGTAAAAAATTCAACCAATTATTGCGATGAAAATATTTTTCTTTTCTTCGTCTTGGAATTTTTCAAAGATTCTTCCTTTCGCTCGTCTTTCCAATTTGTCACGTTCCGGCATGTTTTCCCACGTACTCTGCGCTCAACCTTTCATCTTATTTTTATTTTATTATTTTCCTTCCTTCCTTCCTTCCTCGTTGCTGTCACCGGAAAGAAATAATAAGAACAACGCAAGAAAAATGAAGGAAAAAAAAAAAATACGATTGTCTGATACAGTTCTGGAGAGCGAAAGTTTTGCGTTGAATATATTTTCTCTTTTGCTCTCTCCGTTAAAAACGGAATGTAATCTTTCTCTGGCTTTTCGTCTCTTTCTCGCTCTTCTTGTCCTCTCTGTCGACAAGTTGAAATGGAAATAAATCCGTGCATTCGCTCAAGGGAAGACGCGAAAAGGTTGAAAGAGAAGAAGAAATGAAAAGAAAAAGGAAATATGTGAAAAGTGAGTTATAGTCACACCACCACAGGCATCAGAATTGCGTCAGAATAGTCGCTGACGTCACTGCATTGCTAAGGAATTACCAGAGGGATGTTTGCGTCATTAGGGCCTATTTTTTTCTCTTCTCCTTTCGTACACTTGTTAAAGTTGCAGAAAGTGCGCAGACCCGCCGAAGCAGATAGAGAAGGGTCGAACGGGCTATGAAGACGACTCATAATTGAGGAATGCCAGCTAAGGGTCGTTCTATATATTTCCCATTCCTTACGGATTCCGAGGATCATTAAAAAACAAAATTTCCACTGAAATTAACATTTTTTAAATCTTTTGCCTAAATAAACTCTCACTCCTTCAATACTTTTTCCTCCTTCCATCTTTTCAACGAATATGATACACTTTTCTTCTTCGGTGAATGAAATTTTACGCATACTTCTTATCATTATTCCTTCGCCAGATTCCGTCTGACTTTTAATTAATTTTTTTAATCACATATTTTGCGTCGTATTTTCATTCAAATTTAGTCGCGAATGGACAATATTAAATGAACAATTTTCTTATCGTACTCGTAGTCACTTGGAAAATAGATTGTTTCATTAAACGGCTTCGTGCTTTAATTAATCAATATGATAATGATGCTCATAAAATTCTATTTTACGTGACCTTTTTTCCTTTGGGCTGAAAAATTGTGGGGTTGGCACTGTTTAATCGTAGTCAGGGTTGCACACTATTTTTTTTGTCTTCGTACGATATTCTTCCCCAAGAAGCTGGGATAAGCTCTCGGGGCATGAAAAGAATCAAATTATTAACGCTTCTTCAGAGATATTCTATTTTTATCACCCCTGATAAGCACCATTATCAATGTTCACTTACACACGTCTATATGTACTTGCATTATGCATAAAATTCTCGTATGCTTGATCGATTGAGTTATTCATATCTTCGTGACCATCCACGGAGTGATGATCGAAGGACGTGCACGTGCAGAGTCGTGCTGAGAGGCGACTCGTATATTTCGAACTCTTCGAGCTTGTCGTAGCAGATGACGAAAATTTTCAACGCTGTCTCTCGCAATTGTTATTTTTCTCTGTTTTTTTAATCCTCCTATAAGCCACGGTGAAAATTACGTTGAATATTTCTCTTTTCGCTTCTTTACATTATTAGTTTTTTGGATTTTGTAAAAATTGGTGATTGGGATATTCTAATCGCGTGTACGATCCCTTTGATTTTTCGTCTTACTATCATTTGCTAATTAGATTACAAATTTGAATCATTCGCGTTGTTCATGGAGCGATGAACAAAAGTTGAAATGTTAGATAGCGACGAAATTAATTATCCTCCAAGCGCGATAGACATCAATTAAACCGTATTGATCGTATAATTAACGAACAAACGACGCAATTAACGGGGCAGCCGAGTGAATCTCAATGTGTGATTTTGCACCATCCCTCTCTCTCTCCCTCGGTCGTGTTTGAAAGTTTTGTCGAGTGGTTCCGCACGTTTGCCCCAGTATGAGGTTCGATGCTCTGCATTTCTCCTTCTCTCTCTCTCTCTCTCTCTCTCTCTCTCTCTCTCTCTCTTTCTCTCGCAGTCTCTCCCTCGCCCTTTATCTGTCGATACAGCAAAATCGGTGCAAACTATTCGTCACACCGTTTGCATCTTACTCAAGGCTTCCCGCACGTTCCGCAACGTTCTTCTCGTTCATGCACATTCGACTGCACACATTGACTGCACGCTCTGGCAAATATAAAGTATGACAGCAGGCTATAGCGTCCGTCAATCTGGCATCGATCGACATTGATTAACAAAGTTAACTACAAAAATTCCGTAGCTTCGAAACTGCGCCACCTTGTGACGACAAAAGCTACAGTTGGAAATTTCTGACTACGCTCAATATTTAAAAAGATGAGCCAATTTTTTTTTGGTTTTTTTTTTAATTCTGAACTTTCAAACTTTGTTCGGATGCACGAATTTCGAGCCACAGAAAGAAAAAGTATAGCAGAGCTTTCGAAATCGGGGACCCGAACGGTCCATCGTATTATTACGACGATTGCAGACCAGGAGAGAAAGTTCAGCCCCGTCGTTCACTCGATACGTAATTTTCAATGGCGAGTTCAGCCCTTTTGTCCGATAATCCACCAGCTATCCAAATTTTCAAACTCTACATATCGATTCGTATATATTCGTGCTGCTAGATAATCGAGAAAGTTGAGTTTCCGGATGACTGGAGGCAATGCACTTTGGAGTCGACACTTTTGTTATAGTTATATAACGAGCACGTTACCTGCTCCCTCCGAGCTTGTACCATTAAGAGTTTCGCTATCACTGTCTCATATCCACCAGTCGAGGAACCAATGTACTGGAAGCTTTTCCCGCGTCTTCCTGACTAGACATTCTTCGAATAAGATAAAAGCAGCTAAAAAATATGCCGGAAAAAAGACGAGGCGAAGTTTTGTGAGAATGATGAAAAAAATGCGAAACACGAAACACTGAATTTTTGCGAAAGTTTGCAATTCTGTATGGTTTATAAAATATTTTTAACGTGGTGTTTCTTTGCACTTTTTCCAGGGGTGCCTTCTCGGTTGTACGTCGATGCGTCCAAAAAAGCACGGGCCTCGAGTTCGCGGCCAAGATCATCAATACGAAAAAACTCACGCAGAGAGGTCAGTTTGATAATTAATATCTCGTTTTGTTGTTGTATTCATATTCTGTAACCGATGATTTGCGATCCTCAAGGTGAGGAATCTCGATAAGTTTTTTTTTCGGGAAAATAATTGTTCCAAGTTTTCGGTACTCTGATTTAAAAAATCTTCAAGTTGTTGAAACTCATTTTGCCCTTTTCATGCTTTTGAACCCGGAGTTCTTACTTTTTCGTAGAAGATAATTTTTTAAAGTGGGATAAAACTTGATCAAATTGTGCGTCCGAACCACGAGAGGAAAAAGGGAAAAAGAGATGAAAAGTGGAAATAAAAATAAAATAAAAAGCAAAGAGAAATTGGAGC
Organism: Hyposoter didymator; assembly: GCA_037952995.1. NCBI lineage: Eukaryota > Metazoa > Arthropoda > Insecta > Hymenoptera > Ichneumonidae > Hyposoter > Hyposoter didymator. Next base: position 2,293,594 of record JBAJMU010000003.1, read on the forward strand.
GCAACATTCGTCGCGAGAATTTTTTCTTACGCCCTCTCGCTTTGTCCCTCTTACCGCGGACGACGCGCATATCCCATGCCGTTTGTGAGCGTCTAAAAACAACGAAGGAGCACCTCGAAACGGTTGTCAAAATGCCAAAATTCCATTGTAACAAAAAACGCCTGACCCGCGCCCGGTCACCAAGTTGCTCGCGTTTCTTGTCGGGTAAATGTCTCGCGAGTGTCGCGTGCTTCAATCTCCATACACATTTATGTCTTGAAATCGTCGACTAGATTTTTTTCTTTCCAATATTTACAAGAAACCATTATCGTTATTNTGAAAAAAATGCGAAACACGAAACACTGAATTTTTGCGAAAGTTTGCAATTCTGTATGGTTTATAAAATATTTTTAACGTGGTGTTTCTTTGCACTTTTTCCAGGGGTGCCTTCTCGGTTGTACGTCGATGCGTCCAAAAAAGCACGGGCCTCGAGTTCGCGGCCAAGATCATCAATACGAAAAAACTCACGCAGAGAGGTCAGTTTGATAATTAATATCTCGTTTTGTTGTTGTATTCATATTTTTTAACCGATTATTTGCGATCCTCAAGGTGAGGAATCTCGATAAGTTTTTTTTTCGGGAAAATAATTGTTCCAAGTTTTCGGTGCTCTGATTTGAAAAATCTTCAAGTTGTTGAAACTCATTTTGCCCTTTTCATGCTTTTGAACCCGGAGCTCTTACTTTTTCGTAGAAGATAATTTTTTAAAGTGGGATAAAAATTCATCAAATTGTGCGTCCGAACCACGAGAGGAAAAAAGGGAAAAAGAGATGAAAAATGGAAATAAAAATAAAATAAAAAGCAAAGAGAAATTGGAGCGCAACATTCGTCGCGAGAATTTTTTCTTACGCCCTCTCGCTTTGTCCCTCTTACCGCGGACGACGCGCATATCCCATGCCGTTTGTGAGCGTCTAAAAACAACGAAGGAGCACCTCGAAACGGTTGTCAAAATGCCAAAATTCCATTGTAACAAAAAACGCCTGACCCGCGCCCGGTCACCAAGTTGCTCGCGTTTCTTGTCGGGTAAATGTCTCGCGAGTGTCGCGTGCTTCAATCTCCATACACATTTATGTCTTGAAATCGTCGACTAGATTTTTTTCTTTCCAATATTTACAAGAAACCATTATCGTTATTTTTTATTGTCTTTTTCACAATAAAAAATAAAAAATGCAAATATATTTCGGAATAATTGAATTTACGGCAACCTTTCAGCTCCCTCCGCCAAAATTGAGTTTTTGTCTTTTTTTAGAAATTATAATTATCGCGCGTACATGAATTCCGGTGAATTGGGTTAAACGATGGTCGAAAATAAAATGGTATCGTTTGAATGACCAAAAGAAGCCGGAGTAGCGTTATAATCGCATCAATTAAAATAGTCTTCAACCTCTTGTTCATCCTGTAACGAATAAGTGACGCAAAAGAAAAAGAGCGAGAGCGAAAGCGCAAAGAAAGAGGAGCTTATCCGATAAACGGCATCATGTTACCGAATTAATCGAGTTAGCTGCACTATAGTTATCGAGAATTTACGATCGGAACGAACCAGCAGCGGAAACGACAAGTAGTTTTATGTATTTTCGTCCGTCTTCAGTCACATGTAAGCAGACTTTTCTTTTATATTTCAAAACTGGTGTATCGTCTTTTAATTTAATTCAAAATTTATAATGAAATTTGAAAACGGTTCGATTCTGGCAAAATATCGAATGAAATATGAACAAAATAAACTGCCCTCGGTGCGTGTGGCATCACCAGAGTCGAGCAGCTCGTAGCAAGGTCAATACATGGTTGGGTGACCGCTTTGCCATGTACCGGCAAGTGCATCGACCGTTTATAGCGGCAAGTTGTTTTTTTATGAGCTTCCGATGCCGGAGGATAAACTGTGGGAAAAAAATAACAAAAAATTTGAAAAAAAAGACGTAAAGTTCGTTGATGGAATTTTTATTTTTTCCTCTTGTAATTGATATAAAAATATTGTGTTTCAAGGCAAAGTAGTTGTTGTTTTTCTGTCTGACATTCGTATGCAACATTTTGCCAGGAAATTCATACGTTTTTTTCATTCGAGGGTTAATCTTTGACACTTGGAATTATAATGTATGCGCTTGGTTAGAGGTTGGTTTTTGCAATTGTATCAGGGGGTAAATGGAACAAGATATGCCGCGGTTGGTTCAGACTCGTGTGTAAATGTAAAATCGCGTATGCGCTTGGGTCAGTCCGGACTGGTTGGCGTGTCGGAAGCTTTTGCGGGTACAAAGTCACACAATCCAGAGTATCAAGAGGAAGAGAGAGAGAGAGAGAGAGACAGACTCTTGCGATGTCGTCTGGAATTTGTGGTGCCGACCTCGGGGTCGCGTGACCCACGAGCGTGCGAAAGCCACGGGAAGTCTCCAAGAGCCTCATGCTTTCCTTCATTTCTCTCTCTCTCGCTCTCTCGTCTCTCCTGTTCTGCTGCTCATTTATTTCTTTTTCTCGTTTTCCTTGCGGCTTTTCTTCACCATCCGTTTTCTTTTGTCTAAACTTCTCCCTTTTGCTTCTTTCTCGTTCTTTCTTCGTCTCAATGGCCCCTCCCAGAGCAACGCGATAATACGAGAAACAAAAACATGAGAAGGTAAATTGCATAATAAGGCTGAAAGCGCAAGAATGAGGAAAACGCAGGAGAGAAATAAAAAATAATGAAAATAATGACTACGTATGCGAGAACCGGAAATTCAACAAAACGACAAGCGCGATAATTTTTTCTCTCCTTTTCCCTTGGCATCCTGTTAGTTATGCTTTTTTTCGTTTGCCCAGATTCACGACGATAAAACGTTTCTGAGGCCGTACAACAGGAATGAGAATTGTTAAACGATTTTCCGCGTTCCTCTCTTTCCGCATCGATTTGGAGCAATTTCCTCTGCGATGATTTTTTTTTCTTCCCTTCACTCGCTCTCTCTCCCACACTCTCTCTTACATCAATAAAATTTGTTCTACTCATTAAACGCGGTTACGTGAATTATTTCGATCCCACACACTCATGTGTCTGTTTTTTTATCTTTGAAGAAAAAAAAAGAAAAAGACACGGAACATCTATTTCATCAGCATATTCAAAGGATCGCCTTAGCATAAAATCGAAAATATTCTCTTGCGAATATTTGGCGACGAAAATTAAACAGCAAATTCGCGAGAGTCTCAATTTCGAAAATTGTTTAGACGATTAAAAAGGATCCAATCGCCTGCAATTGTTTCCATTTTTTCCACAGTTTTTTTTTTATCTCTCGTACCTACTCTCACTCTCTTACCCTTTTCCTCCCTTTGTCCTTTTCCCTCTTCGTCACTCTTTTTATCTCACTCCTTCCCTCTCCTTCCACATATTCCGAGTTATTCTCTCGAGCTCTTCAACCTGCAGACGAGAACTCATCGTTTCATCCCTCTCATCGCTAGACGACCTTGCCCCAATGCCCGTTCGACCTGGCTTCATCTCACTCACCCCTCACCCTAGCCCCAGTTCGACCTTCCCGCACCTCTCGGCCCCGGTCTCGCCTTTACCTTGTACGCTGTCCGCGTTAAATTACCCTCGGTACCCTGCCTCACCACACACAGTGTAGCATTCCCCTCTGGACAACACGCATTAATAAACCGTTCTCCAAAAAAGAGACCGAAAATATTCAACCTAGAAAAGCCACGAAAGCAAGCAGTTTTTTCATTTTTTTTTTCGAGAGCTCCATTTGATTCCAACATTTTTGTTTAACTCGTTAACTCCATTTTTCAAGTTTTGGAAAATTGATTAAAGGTCAATTCGACTTTCATCGCCTTTCAAAGATAGAAAAAAAATCATAATATTCTCGGAAAGCAGCGAACAGTTTTTTTTAAATTCGAGTATAAGATTTGCACTTCTATCGATTTTTTTTTTATATTGTCGAGAAATTTATTTGATAAAATTATCGAGAAAACGGAATTAAAATATGAGGAGACGCTTGGCGATTCGGACATAGAGAAATCTTCTGCTTGCTCTTTTCAACTGAAAACCTGACATGGACTTTTGAAAAATATTTCAGTTTACTCGGACTCCACTTTTTGTTAATTTTTTGATTTTTTTTTTTTAATGTTGATATAATTTATTAAGGTTTTTGTATCTTCACGAAAATGGGAGCATAAAAACGTCTTTATTCCCCGTGAACAATTTTCATAAATATACCATCATTCAGTTTTATGCAAAGTAAGGAAAAATTTCGAGTCCTCTTTCGTTCCTGTCGTCTTTTTTTTTATTTTCGCGTATTCATCAACCCTTAATGGACATCCTTAAGGATCTTTTAAACCGTATAATGATTTAGCCACCGACCGAAGATGAAAAAAAAAGCAAGTGTTGAACCAGCTCTCGGAGACGAAAAAAAAAATTACTGTGCAAAGTGCCACTCATTTTTGTCCTTTTTTTTCAAACTCTGAATAAATAATCGAGTGAAAGATCTTTTCAGCGTTGTACCAAAGGCTCGACTTCACAGTCCTTTGAATTTATAATTCACCTCTCTCTCCCTCTCGCTCTCCCGCTATTTCACTCTTGTCTCTTCGTCCATCCACATTTTTGCAGCCTCGTTAATACCATTCGGTCTCGCACGAGCTTTCTGATACAAAAAAAAACAGCATCTGAAATATGGAATGTTGAGAACGAACCCTCCGAGCGATTCAGGGGCTTGAAAAATCGAAAAAACGTCCCTTTTGTAGGAAAAAAAAACTCTCGTTTCTATCACATTCGCTTCTTTACTTTTATGATCCTCCGAACAGATTGTCCATCATATGTGAAATCCCGCGTCCGTTCTTTTCACTGCCTATGTTCACATGGCCTCAGCGAATTTATATTTTACGGCCTCGATACTCTGGCTCTCAATTCCGCCGAGCTTTTTTTTCCTGTTACGACCCTCATTTTTTATTCCACTTTTGCAAGCGGTAGAAAAAATAAATTTCACGAAAATATTCGGGGTTGAAATTCTTTCATAATCTCTCGGTTATGCGAACGACTCTGTTACGTGAAGAGATTCTGAATCGTTCGCGTTGATAATATAATTCCAGTAGATTTTCGTATTGCTAATATATGAATTGGAATTCAGCGGTGACCTTGAATTTTGGTCAATCTTTTCGGTCCACATTTTTTCACAATTTCCTTCGCCGCTTCGGAGGAAAATTGCATAGAGCGATGGGCATTGGCCCATATTTGCTTATCCGGCCGCGATAACGTCAATGCATATTTATTTTTCGATTTATGGAAAATTGAGGATGAGGTCAAAGGCGAAAGTCAGAACTTCTGAAGTCCTCCTCTATGGATATACTTGAGCGTTCGAATTACACATGTACATATGTTTAAGTATATCACTTGTTTCGCACAGTAATGTGTCTGCTTGCCGGGGCTGGTTGATAACGAGTTTAGCTCGAACAAGGGTCACTTGTTAGCCAAGAGGGTGCGAAACGAACTGGTTATGCTATAAGGAAGGCCACGAGATAGTGAGGTACGAGCTAGTTCCAACAGTTTGCTAATGTTCTGCGTGTAGAAGTTTCATACAACCGCATGCACAGACTGCTTTTGCATACGTCGATTTATATTTCGCCACGAGGAATTCCACGTCGACGAAGAAATTGGCTAAAAAAAAAAAAGAAATCTTTTACCATCCTTCATTCTTTTTGACGTCTGTCAATATTTCTAACTAAACTGTCGATATAAATAAATGATAAATATTATTCAAACTTGTAGATACTTTCGTTCAATGGGGAATGATTTTTTGTACCAACTGCTGATTGTCCTTCTTGTGACTAAATATATATTCTCATTCGTATGTACGGAGGTTGACAGGTTCTGATGTACCCAGGGGAATATATACCCCAATAAACCCACCAAGGTTTTCGATATACTTTTTCACCCGGTCTCCCTCTCTCGGACATTATTTCAGTATGTCAACCGAGCAACTTGATCCTCTCCAAAAAGTTTCTATGTACCGTCTTTTTTTCCTTTTTCTCGTCTTCGTCGTCTTTCATCATCTTCAAAGTTCCCTCAGTCACTCTCTACTTTACTTATTTTTGGCTAAGCTTGACTCGCCACTCTCCTCGCTCCATCCATTCAATTTTTTGCTTTTTCTCTGCTCCCGATCGTATTCTTTCTCCAGACTGTTTTGTACACCTTAATGTCCAAATCTCATCGTATTCGGAGACACCCACACACGCACACCCTGTACCGTCGTCGCTCTCTATATTTAAGCTCGATGCATATGTCTATGCTCGTAGCTGCGAAGGTAAAGCCCTTGAGGATGCAGACACCTGAAAATGTAATTATCGCTTCACGCTTGAAACTTGACACATCGGGTGAACTCAACCGTCGAGTAATGCGGTTACAAGGAGGTATACGTACAGAGGACTTTGAATCGTCGAATAACCCTCGTGGAAAATGGCCACTTTGGAAAAACCGACCCTTCTGAAAAACAACCCGAAGGTACGAAAGGATGAACCGGCCGAAGTGGCAAGAGAATTGAATAGAGAAAGAGAGACAGCGAGAGGGAGATGAAACTGAGGAAAAAATAAGAAAAGAGAGAGAGAGAGAAGAACAAAATTGTAATTTTCTGGTTTTCGCTTTAAAGAGCCTTTTAATTTGTATATTTTCTTGAAAACACTCAAACCGTCTTTCTGCGTAAATGTCACCTGAACAAAATTAGTCGAAATTATTGACTTTTCGGTTGATAAGAAATATTGAAAAATTAAGGCAATTCGCTGACATTTTTTCAAATTAATTATGGAATTTTGTTTGCTTTTCAAAATTGCTCCATTCGTGGATCTTATGTTTTTAGAGGACCCTATAAAATAGCAGGGAGAGAGAGGGGAACGAGAAGATTTTTCGTTTATTCGGTGGATGGGGATAAATGTGTCTGGATGTTCGTGTGACGTTTCGACTGCTGCTCTCGTGTTTGCGTCGTGAGCCGGAAAACTTATTTGCTCTTCCGGTCCTTTCGGATGTATACATACGGTCCATAAACGTGACTGACTAAACTTACTATTTCTTATACATATATCGTAGTTTTATTCCTCTCCCTCTTTTCGCAAGTTCAGCACGCTTTGTCGAATATTCGCTCGAGTCACGTGTGTTTTCACGTTATTACATTATTCTACTCGTATCAACACGTTGTTTGGGTTGCATTTCATCGCGGATCCTTTATTCACATAAGAAAATCGAACGTCTACGCTATGTATCGTTTTTATTTAGAAGTCATATTCTTCGTATCGTCAAAAAACATCGTTCTACGAGAAATTCTCTTTCGTCTCGTTTCCCGAATCGTTTCCCTCGTTATTGCAGAATTTTTAATCCTTTCTGATTCGCAACGATTGTGCAATCATCGATTATCTGCTGGTTTCTCGTTGTACGGATTTGTCAACGTCAATTTGTATTTTTTAATGATTTTATGAAGAATCAATTATTTGTATGGAAATTAATTGCTTCTGATTCAAATGAAATTTCTTTTTTTTTTTAATCAACAATGTCCAGCCGATCTTGTCGAAATCATTACAAATGTACAAATCATTTTTGCTATTGAATGTTATTAATATATCGTCGAAGTGTTGAATGAACGATGGGTTCTCGCGGTCATGACGCATGGAGCGAGCGGCACGTGCCTCCGATGGAAGTTGTTGAATTGATTTTTCATAGGGCGGTAAAGAAACTCGAGGCGCGACGAAAAACTTTACAAAGTACGAAAGCTTTTTCTTCTTTCACATACGAAAAGTTCTCTACGGACTAATAGAATGAGCCGATGAAGATTCACCAAGTTTCGCTGGTAATTGTGAGAGATCCTGATTGGAATATCCAATATGCTTTTAGCTCCTGCCACCCCTGCTCCTCGCCATGTCCAGGCTCGCCCGAAATCAAACGTCTGAACCTCGAGAACGTGTCAGGAATCAATTAACTTTGAAAAATAAGATTTTTTTTTGCTTTCTACGAAAACTAATAAATGATCGCGATCTAATTTTATTCCGCACTTTGGGCTCGTTTTTGACTCCATACGATAACGATTCACTATCAATGATGAGGAACCGAAACGAGTGGCAAACTGAGGATCGAATGTTCGGTTTTTCGTTACTCAAATCCATCGAAATATCAATTTTGAATTTTTACCATTTTTACCAAGTAAATTATCTCGATATTTGACCGTGAATGTTTATCTTTTTCTTTTCAGATTTCCAGAAACTCGAACGTGAAGCACGAATATGTAGAAAATTGCAACATCCAAATATCGGTGAGTTATCGAATCAATTAAAATATTACATTTTCTACATTTACGCACTCAATTGCAAGAAAAAAAGACTGAAATATTTGTAGAAACAAGGGAACTCGAGGCTAATTCGTTTTATACCAAATTCGCCTCGTATTACGAGACTGTATTATCATGATTCAATTTTATGTGTGGGACAGTTAACGCTTTTCCCCGTTGCGTGTACATCACTCGATTACGGCTCGTGGCCTTTATTCAACATTTTCAACAGCACGAAAAAAAGTCAACTTCCTGAAAGACTTTTCGCGTTTTTCTCGTGGGTGTTGGACGAAAAAAAATGTGATGGTTTACGACTGTCACTCACTAACGTCACACACGTCACAATTAGCCTAATTTTTGGCTCTACGCTTTCGTGCTCCAGGAAAAACCACTAACTCGGCATTTCTCCCGTTAAATAGCTTTTCTCTCATTTTCGTCGCTCGTTGTTGCACGAGTAGTGGAAAGAGTCATCGACGAACATTTTTCCCGTTCCACCGTACGTTTTTTTATAGAAAAAAAAAACATATATAAATATATATTTATTTATTTATTTAGGTCAAAAATGCCGTGGGCAGTAATTGAAAAACCTGCAGTGCGGATTTTTTTTTGGTTTTCCGTTAAAATCCGGCAGTTTTTTTTGCAACTTATTCGTTCGCTGAAGTACGAACGAAATTCGTCGTCCACCGTTAATTAAAGAACAAAAACGAAAACTCGCGGTAATTTTTCACTTCTGATTCCTGGGAATTTTTCTATTCCAAAGAATTCGTTGGGAATTTTCGCGTTCTCGTCGCTTGTAAATAATTGTGTTATTTGGAAAAATGAATTGGTAGCTTTAATGATCGAAATCCACTTCGAAAATTGTTTATTTGTATTGCAAAAAATTCATTTGGAATAAGGTTGGATTATGTAGGGTCTGGGGGTTCGATCAATACAATAATTCAAAAGATTATATAAACAGAACGATGCATCTTTTCCACGTCGTAAAGTTTTGTCGTCGGTGACATATTTCCAGGCTGTTAAACAACACGGGGGCTGAAACGTGTCCTTGTGGCTTTTTGACACACGTGCCCGAACATCCTTTCGCGTCACAGAAAATGGCGCACGTATCGTGTAATCACCCTAATCGAGGCCGTCCAATTTCCCGCGGGACGAGCAACCAGGAATATCAACTGGTATTATGTTAAGGGCTGATTTTGAATTTCCACGATTACACCGTCATATCAAGTTTTTTCTTGCGGGGAATTGAGTTACGTCGACAACTTTTTATTCTGTACACGTAACGCGTAATAACGCGAGTGCGGTGTCGCTTATTTCGTTGAAATTAAAAAAAAAAAAAAGTGTTCTCTGATTTCGAGATTACCGAAAAAAAGCACTTTTTCTTGCTTCAACAAATTAATTTTCGAAAAACGACAAACACCCTCCCTCCTCCCACCGCTTTCTTTATGGCCTTCATCAAGGCTGACTTTCGGAGTTAAGAAATTCCCATCCCCACATAAACCTTCGCGATCCTCGTGTATAATAAAAGAATCAGGAAAAATTTGACAGAAACGAAGGAGAAAGAAGAACAAACTTATAATATTATCTGACATGTTCGGGAGGGTACTCCATTGTGGCTCAGTCTCATTTTCGATTTTTTTTTTTAATTTTCATCTCTCAGTACCACCACGTTGAGGTAAGAATAGGGGACGCAATTTTGGGGCTCTTCTCTGAGCTCATTCTCAAGTTTGATCACGCAGCAGTGCCCTCCCTCACGATGCAAACTTTCAAGTCGTCATATATACGTATAAACGTAAACCGTGAACTTTGAAGCTTGCCAAAAGTTCTTGATCGATTCTGGTCGAGAAAGTTTCGGTGGTCTTCTGTCAGACTTACACACAGACATACACGTGGCTCGTATATACTCATACGAATCGGGATGGACACTTGTTAAAACTTACCGAATTCCGATTGATTCTTGAGAAGGTCCATTGCCAAACTTCTATTGTCTTTGTCAACGTTCCCGAATAATTTCAACCGATAAAATCACTCGAAGCTTCCCGATCGATGTTTCTGACATTTCACTTGGATTCATGCTCCTCCGGGAAAATCACTTTCTGTTGAAAAATTCCTTGGATAATAATTCCACGTCTCTACTGCTGATTTTTATTAATTGGGTAGTTTTTTATGTTTCCGTTTTTTTTTTCTATTGATAAACGTCCCATAATTTTGTCTCATTTTGCAATTTTTTTTTTTTTTTTTTACATTGATCGACGCAGAATGAAAACTTGAAGTGATTGCGCATTGGACAACATTTCAGTAGCGATGAAAAAATAAAAAATGGAAATTTCTATAGTTTTTCGTTTTTGTGGATCTGGGCTGATGATTTTAATCGCTCAGAGAAAATTGTTATTGCCAAACGCAAAATATTAGTGTAGAAGGGATGAAATGAAGCGAGCGTAACCCATCGGCTGATTGGTTACCGTTCTGCACTGGTAGCACAATTTAGGATACGCTCGCCGACCACCTGTACGCTTCGCCACAAATGATGAACCTTGTTACGTAATTGAACAATCATCTAATGTCGATACTCCGTTCCCATATACCAGATGGACTCCCATCCAGCGATTTTCTCTTCCGAATAACGAAAAAAAATTAAATTATACACAAAGAATCTTTTTATGGCTCACAAATAGAAACCAGCAATGAAATTAAAAACTTCACTATGAAATCATATAAAATAAAATGAAGTAAAAATCATTTGGAAATATTAACTGGCGGAAACATTGAAAAATCCGGGAATAGAGTGTCTCAAGAGACTCTCATTACACGTTTATTTACCCGGCTCTAATTGCCTCTTCCAATCGCCATTGTATCGTCTTAGCACACTTTATTGGGTCTCGAGAGACTCCATGGCGTGTCTCATTCGATTCCTTCGCTCGATCGATATCTCAGTCGTCGTCCCTCCAAAACAAAATAAAAAAATAACAACTCGAACGAGCTCTAGCTATAACAATAGACAGGGAATAATGAGAGTTTTCGTGGTTAAAAAGAAGCGATGATTCACTATCAAACACTAGATCAAGGATTTCATAGTTGGGAAGAGATTCCCGGACTTTTCTCGTTGTTCATGTTTTCGAAATATTCTATAATTCGTTCTGTAAATTTTCGATTTTTATCAGTCGATTTCGATTTTTCAGTAATAAATTGAATGAAAAAAATGTATCAAAGTTGTTATTAAAAAATCACGACGATGCGTAATTATTTTGAGAACTTATTCGCGTATTTTGAAACTCATTGGGATAACATTTTTAATTGGCCTATTTATTCGTTTCCGGTGACGTTTTTCATCAGAGACATTAGACATGTGATCGAATAACGCGGAAAGAAGTATGTTCATCTTTGAATTTGCAGAAATATAGCGGTGAAAATGATTGGAAATGGATCGAGTGAAAAATATGAAAAAAATAGTATTCTCTATCGGTTGGCTTTTGTTATTTTTTTTTTTATCGTTATTATTTTTTCTATACACGGTGGGCTTTATCGTAGATCTCGGGATGAAGATCGTGAAAAATTCACATGTGCAGCAGCAATAAAAAGTCGTCCTTGACCGGCTCGTTGAGAATTCTGGCAGAGGAAAAACGCATCGTGAGCATCACGAATTCTCGAGAGGCTGAAGTCACTCTCTTCTCGGTCTCTCTTATTCCTCTCTTTCTCCGGTCTCCCGTGAAGGAGATGTCGAACTTGGACTCTCGCCAATCGATATTGTCCTACCCGCATTGTCTTCCTTCCTTTCTCTCACTTCTTTTCATTTACTTTTTCTTCACTAATGCCCCTTTTTTTGTGATAAAGAAAAGAAACTTGGGAGATTGGACAATCTTTGGTACAGTTGAGGAGAAAAATGTGGTGGTCTGACCACATACGCTTTTTCTACTTAAACTGTCCGATAAGTCAAATAAGCTTTATCGCGAGCATTTATTATTCAGTTTTTTTTTCAATGGAAATCCAAAGTGAATCGATCTCCGGAGGTACGGACAATTGACTCACGTGAGATTCAATTTTTCTAGAATTGAATTTTTTTACGTAATGAAAAAAAACGTTCCTTCGGATAGTTGTTTCTTTGGAGATTTTTGTTTCTTTCGTTCCTTCTCTTATTTGGATTAATGCAATATCTATGGATTCCCTCTGGCTTGAGTTTCTTCGGTTCCCACAAATTTCTATTCGTTGCCTGTGCCAATTGAATTTATCACGAATAGAGCACGTTGGACAGACAAGGGAATCACGCCAACGGCAGGAAGATACAAACACATTGCTTCGAAGCGCTCGTACATGTATATACACATATGGACACACATTTTTCGTTGTCTGCTGTTGTGGATTTCTTTGCAGAATCCCGTTGGAACTCGGCGTTTTCATAGGTTTCTCCTGTTCCACGGGTAATCCAGGCATTCACCTACACACTAAGCTCCACGTCTCGAAATCTCTTTAGCCACGAAGACAATGCCCTGAAGGAAGAGAAACACTTCGCTCTGTCTGTCTCCCTTTCCCGACGACTGTAGATCAATACTCTGAGATTTGCTTCCTCTCCCGCGCATTTGATTTATGTTTTTCGCTCATATTTATTTAATATTTCGGTTGAATTAATGGACCTAGCCGAATTTTTATTTCTTTTCCTTTCTACTGATCGAACATTATTCTTCTCCGTTTGCGTTTATTTTTTTTTATTTTGCCATCATTAGTCGACGATTTTCCTTTTCAGTCTTCAATCATTTTCCTAGTGTTTTTCATTTGCGGTTGTCATGACGTTATTTTTGGAGCGACGAACCACGTGGACGTTATTGTCGTCAGAAAATTTCACGGTGCAACATGTCCGTGATGCACGCTCGCGTGTGGTAATAGAGTTGGTGAGTAACAAGAGTGGAGGGCCGACGTGGGTAGTAATCATCTTACCATCGAGGCCAAGATATCCCTCGAGGCCTCTCACTCCATCCACCTTCTTCTTCGTTACCCCAATGTTCTCGGCTGTCTCGTTGTTTCGAGACACTCTTCTCATGCAATGAAATTACTATACATATTTCACTGTGCGCCCTCGTTGACAGTCTTTTTCTCTTCTACTCTCTTTCTTCCCTCCACTCTAACCGGTTAATTTTATTTTCCACATCCTTTTTATAAATTATAAAATATTCGTTATTTCTTCTGATTAAAATTCTCCAGTTTCTTTCTTCTATTCGACTATGGCGTCGCTTCTATAAAATCAACGAAAGTCGTTCGAAAAGATGAAGCAAACGTAGGATTCAAAGAGCTGCATATTCGCTCGTTTCGCAGTTTTTTCACATTATCCTTCGAATAAATTTTTTTTATTATTCCTGCTTATACTTTTTCTGGTTCTTTCCTCACTTTTGAGAAAAGCTCGTTTTTGAGACGCTCGGAAAAATCCTCTTTCTGTTACAACTTTCGATAAAAAAAAAATTCTAAATACTTATTGTTTCTGTACGCCGTTACTTTTCTTTTTTGTTGGATGTTTTTTAGCACCGATTACGTTTTATTCCATGAATATTCATACGTGTATTGTCAGAGAAACAAAGGAACAAATATATATACATATATCTATATGTACGGGTCTGAAGGAGATGCCCCACGAGGGCAATACCCGTTCGATTATTAATGTGCAACTTACGGACACGAGATCGTTTCTTGTTCCATCACATTGTGGGTGAAAGAGGATTACGGATGGGGAAAAGTTTCGTCTCGACCCCAAGAGCATATTCTCGCCATTACGTTTGCGTGGGAGTTGACCCTAAATTCGTGTTTTTCTCCCTCATGACAATCCACCATCATTCCGCGTACGAAACATATATCCTAAAACTTTTGTTTCATAAATACGTAACCAGTTCATCTTGTCCGTCGTCCCTTTCATGTAATTATCACAAATCAAAACTTTCCCAACGTTCAACTCCTCAATCAACTAAATATCATTTTTCCACGTCACGATAACAATATTTCCCACCAATTTGCCGGTTGACAATCCTTACGAAATGAGACGAAATTAGAAAATTTACGAATTTATTATTATTTTTTTATTTTTTTCATTGAGTTCGGGAGCCGTCACGTTTTCGTGAAAACGATAATCGAGAACGAACGTTGCCTATTGTGTATTTGAATGATTCATTCATTTATTCTGACGGCGCATCGCTAGAAAAATTCTGACGCGAGGACAAATAACGTCATAAAAAAAAAATACAGTCATCTTTCAGGAACCGGAGCGAAAATGAGTGACGAAAACGTGAGCCTTGGATTGAGATAATATCAAATATAGATCGATCGACAATTCTTACACTTTTTTGTCAAGCTGCTATCTGTGTATTATAGACACACATACATGTGTATTTTTTCTCATTGTACGATTATACCTGGTGGTATATCCGTGACCTTAACGCATCGAGGTGTGGTCTCACGAGGATCGATAATGCTTCCCTTGCTCTCGTTCTAACGCTCTCCGTTCTTCTACTTTTTCCGTCCAACCATACATGTCTCTTTCTCTCCCCATGATTCTCTTCCCTTTTTTCTCTCTACCCCTCGTTTCGGAGCTTTGTATTATTTTTATTTCAACACTTACCTCGCGAAGATGCGTGTCATTGTATAGCGACGCAGCGCCCTTCTTCCCTCCAACCCCCTTTTTTCAAGAGGCTTCGAATACATCCCATAGCAATATTTATAAGTGTATCCACATGTTTTCATATTTATATCAGTTTTTATAATGGAACGTTCACGAGTGTATAGAGAGAGTAGAACATTTTCTTCAATGTTTAAGGACATTGTCTCCAACGTTCGAACGATCGACTCCGCACTTTTATTCTAAATAAATAATCATTTGTGCGGAATGCCATCGCTTTTTCGTTTTTTACTGATAACGTTGCCTGTTGCACTTGTTCCCCTCGCATGATGGAAAAAGACCGAGTTCTCTAAAGTTTTTTACTTTTTCCTCGCGACACTCTTGTGAATATAGAAAAAATGATTTTTTCGATCTTACGAAACATTTTGTGGTACGAATGAATTTTTTTGTTTTTGAAGAATGAGAAAAATGTTTTCAATCATCAATGAAATTTCAAGTACTCGAAAAAAAAGAATCTTCTATTTACAAAATGTCGATCAACGCATTTCCTTTTCTGTTTTATTTGAATTTGTATAATTTCTGGTCATTATTTTTACTCGCATTCAGACATAATTGCATTAAACTTTTTCAGATGAAACAATATTTGTCTTTTTTGTTGGATTACATCGAACTGATTTTCACAGCACTCAGAAAAATGATTTATTCGTAAATTGGATTGTGCTCTCGGAAGAAAAAATTAAAAAATGTTGACTACCTGATTTTTGTTCGTTTCTGTAAAGTCTCGTTTATGATTTTTTTTTTCTATTGGTGACTCGCCCATGTCATGCATTTTTGGAAATCTCGAGAATCGATGTCGCGCGAAAAAATATTTACTCGAGTTTGAATGGTTTTGGGAATGAAAAATATCTGGAGAGACAGATTACTGGCATTGCATAAGATAGAGGAAGATGAAAGCTGGTGGACGAGCTCGCCAAGGTGTGGCTCCACAGCAGTAGTAGCGGCAGTAGCAGTACAGCCCGATCGATAGTTCCCTGCCTCTACCCTCGTATTCCGTGACCTGGTGCTTCTTTGCCACACTACCACCGTCGCAGTCGAGCCAAGTGAACAACGTGAAAATTTTGTAACATCTTTCCTCGTCTTGACATTTTTTTTCTCCTCTGACGGATTCCTCTTTTCAGCCACCCTCTCAGCCAATCGAACCCCCGTCGTGGTAGTAACGTTTCAAAAAGAAAATCTGATGGGACAGGTTGATAAATTTTTCATCGAATCCACAAACATATCTTATTATGTGTATTTTTAAGGGACGATGAGGGTCATCCTGAGGGATAAGGGAATATAAGATTTTCCCATTTCCATCATTGAGCCACTTGAAATCCGTTGTACGTCGCGTTTGCTCAGAATCTTTAGAATTATTACGTGTGTGCGTCCGTGCGCGGTAAACCGTCCAATAAATATGGAGACGAATCGTACGTAACTGTAGAAATCAAATTCCCTGTGAAATCCATCGCAATCCTTTTTGAAATTTCCGTAACTGGAAAGACATTGACATCGTCTTCGAAAAGTCGTACAAGACGAGCTCATGAATTTGGAGTCGACATTTGGAAACTCAATCCACTGGGATAATTGAGAAAAATTGTCAAATCGGAAAATCCATGTATGCAAAATTGATGCGATATGTATCGTGTAGATTTATATATTCGTACACGAAAGCTCGCCTCAGGGGATGATAAGTAGAGCTTTTGAAAAGGGCGGCTCAGGATTTATTGGGACTTACAGCTCTCTTTCTTATACCACGATCTCTTTATGTCACGTGATGCTTCCAATGTAGGAACTCGCGCGTATTACCTTTACCAACTATTCTCACCGACCCATTCCATCCACTTTTACTATTTTATTTTCTCTTTCAATTTTTTTCTCTGCTTTATCTTTTGAGCTTGCTCTACGCGGATCTCTTATTCGATACCCAATTTCAACTCGTGGAATTCGTCAGCATTCGCCGCTCGCTTTTACATTAATATATTAAATTACGTACAACCACTCTCACTACGCAAGAGAGTATGTTGTATAAATGCAGAGATCCGCGGATGAAAATATAACGAAATGCAGGAATTTTACAACAAAAAAAGTAAAAATGTTCTTTTATCGCATTCACATCAGGGCCGAGGGAAACTGCTCTACAAAACCCCGGTCCATGGAGATAGCAATCTTTAAACGTTCACCCAACTAGTGTTGATCTCGCTCGAGGCTGCTCCGGTCCAGTGATTGCCAGAGTTGCGTTGGACGTCAATGGATTTGCTTTTGTGCAAACAAAAGTGCACAGATTTTTTATTATTTTTTTTTTTCATTTTGTTAACTCGATTTATTCGGTTCTCTGACGGAGCAAATTGGTACGTATCGTGTTTTCGTTGGAAACTTGATGCTCAAGACACGAGAGACATTCAGAAACTATGATTACTATTTTTTTTTCTTTCCCACTCGCGCGGTTTCTCTCGATTTTCCAACCCTTCGATTGTCGCGTGACAACGCGTTATTACGCGCAACTTACCGATCATAAATCGCGCGTGTATCTACGTCGGGGCAAAAAAAAAGCGACAACACTGAAACTACCGACGTGAATCGAACAACAGTGAGTCGAAGAGAGAAAATATATCGTCGAGTAAACACATCGTGTGAGGAGACATTGATCGATGACGGATTAATTCAAGACTCCGATCTCCGTAGGGCGGAACTCGAAGACAGTCGTGTTCCAACGCATCTAGACTTGCCTCTCTTCGTCGATCATTTCTTTTCGTTCTTCTTTTTTCTGTGCACATCCATTTTTCTTTTCTAGTCTCATTAATTCTTTTTTTTTCAACATTTTCTCATTCTTCCCATTTCTACATGTGTTTGTGAACTTTTTTCTCCCTTCTCCCATGACGCAGTATTTCTTGGCTCAGGAACATTTAGCAAATTAGCTCGGACCAACGAAATTGCTTATTTCTGTGTAGCAGAACCCGAAATTCTGGCGTACGCAGTTTTCTTTCGTTTACCCCAAGACGTTACCTCATTAACAATCCATTTATTTTCTCCGAGTACAGAAAAGCTTTTATAATCGACAAGAAATTGATTCGATAAGTCGCCTCGTAAAATTCGGCTCACTGTGCTTTTTCCCCACACTCCTTATGCAGACACACACACACTCGTTCGACTTTATTTCTTTCCATTTGATTTTTTTAGCTTGCACCCCCTCTTGACCCCAAGGCTTTTACCGCGTCTGGGTTTTCTCGCAAATCAAAGTGAGTGAGAGAGACTCGAACTCGAGAGGACTCGAAGATCCAAGACTCGATGTATTCGATCGAAAAGACGAGGAGTCTTCGCGAGTGCTTTCGACTCCTTATCAGGTGACGAACGACAACCAACGCTTTTTTATATCTCGTATATATAACGGGACGATACTATCTCTGATTCAAAAGAAAACCGATGAGGAACCTCTGTACATATGTACTTTTATGTATTCATATATATATACATTGGTTTAATTCCTTTCGGCCCTTTTGATCCTCTTCAGTGCGAAAGAAATACTCCAGGACGATACCATTTCTGCGATTCATATTTTTATAATCAAACTTCACGTATTCGTCTATAAATGTACGGGAAGGATCGTGGCGGAAGGATAAAAATTCAGGGATTATTCCACGTAGACTTAAAAAAGCGTCGCTTTCGAGGGTTCCTTCTGCGGTGAAGAGCTCGAGATAAAGGCAAAAAAAAAAAATTCATTTTCTCAGCGCATTGGCTCGCGATCGATTTACAATCTTGATGGAAAACGAGTTTAATGAATTATCACGTAGGGACGTTAAAAATTTGGAAAGAAATTACAGTTTTCAGAAGTTTTTATCTTGGACATTTTTTGTTCATACCGTGTTATTGATGCTCCCATTTTTAATCTTATATTCATCCAATCGAAATGATTGCTTATTATGGTTATTCGCAATTGACTAACTTTGGAATTTATGTGCGGACAAACTTTCGCATTAAAGAGATTAGGGTCCCATCGACGATTTTTCATCCCTTCGAACAATATCAAGCTCTTCCTTGTTACGCCGCGCTCCCCTTTGCCTCGTTCCGTGTAATTTGCGAAACGAGAATGTTATTGGAAAATGCGATGCCAGTCATCCGCGGCCTCAGAAACAACGAGGCTGTTAACGCCGGGGAAATAGTCTTGTTGAGACGAATTTCACACGGTCAAGTAGATCGAATCCTTATGTAGACAGACGCCGCGTAAATTGGGAATTGGGGAAAACCCAAAAAATATATAGAGTGGAAAATGTTCCTCTGTGTTTCTCATGCAGGATCTTTTCGTATCTTTAAGGGACCGTTCTTAAGGGAACGTGGAATCCTGATGAATGTCCGAAGTTTTGGTAACTTTTTTTCTGTATCCTCATATAATTCTTTTTCATTTAAAATTTTTTTTATCAACATCTGTTGGTTAATTCTTTGATCAGAGATGATTCTCCTTGAATATCCCTATCGATTCTGCTCAGGAAAGAAATATTTTTTTATGTCAAATTTGGTGGAAAAATGGCGGGAATGAAATAGCTGGATTTGTGGCGTACTACTTGCTTTCTGTCGTGTACTATTGTATCTAGCTAAACAACTATACGGCCAAATAGTCTACATTACTGTGTGTGGATCCTCGAGGCCCCCGAGGCTCTCTCGTAACTCGCACACCGGCAAATTACTCGGCTAATTTAATTGGAAAGCGCAATATCGTCGAGGAAACTCGACTAGCGGATTGTTACAATTCTCTTCCTTTCTCCCGCTTTCCCTTTCTTCCGACTTTCCACATTATCAGCTAGCGTTCATTGAATATCAAGAAATGCATAACAAACGATCGAAATCCCTGCGAATTTTTATGTCCAAAGATTCCTGTGCTTTTTTTTTCTCTCGGCATTCAAGAAATAATTTTTTTTTTCATGTTTTCTGTTGCAGTACGATTACACGAAAGTATACAGGAAGAAAACTGCCACTACCTCGTCTTCGACCTGTGAGTATAGATTTTATCCAATATCGGAATCTTGCCAATCCATTGAACGATCGAATGCATTTTTAAGACGACAAAGATATTCATGAAAACTCTAGCAACTCGCTCGTTTCGTCAATACTTTTTCCTTTCTTTCGCGCCATAACTCCTGGACTAATGGCATGTTGAAATCTTTCGACAATTGTGGGCATTGAGAGAACGAATAAGTCGGAGAATTTGAAATTACTGATCAATCACAAACGCCGCTAGTATTTTCTCAATGTCTGTCGCTTCCTTGTTCGTTTATATTTTTCTCTCTCTCTTTGAATTTATTCGATCTCGATATCCAATGATTCGATAAATCGTTGACCGTGTTCAAACGATTTCTTTGCCATTTATTCCCGCTCTCTCGCATTCAACGACTAAATCTATCGATTCGAAATCTCTGTTCGGCGACCACTCGCTCACCTTTTTTGTCTCAATTTTTTTTTCTTATACTTTTGCAATCGATTCTAGAAAGGAAAATTCAATCATTTTTCCTCACAATCTCTTGTGACGAGGGGAAATTTTAGTGATGAAAAATTTCCGAAAAAATACGATAATTATGTTGATTTTTCTTTTTCTCAATGATTTATAGAGTCACCGGCGGTGAACTCTTCGAGGACATAGTTGCCCGTGAATTCTATAGCGAGGCAGACGCATCCCATTGTATACAACAAATTCTCGAGAGTGTTCATCACTGCCATGTCAATGGAGTCGTGCATAGGGATCTCAAGGTTTGCTCGAATAATTAAGCCCCCTCTTCGTCACCATTAACCGAAATTGTCGTCGTACGTGTCAAAGGAGCCCTTTTTATCATGCATTTGAAAAAAAAGAGACATAAAAATAGTGTTGAGAAATATTTTTTGAAGCAAGGATTTCACTATTTATTATGACGAAGAAAAATTCAAATGATTTCGCTGTATGCAGTTTTGGGTAACGACGATTTTTCAAATCTTTTGTTGCAACGAAAAATTATGAAAACATTCAAAGCTGAAAAAGAATTTGAAAAATATTCAAATGTGAAATGAAAGAGCAGATTTTTATTTATGGGACTATTGTTTCAATAGTTTTATCATTTTTGTTCCAAGTTTGGAAGAAAAAGTTGAAAAATCCTTGCGTACCATAAAATGAAGGATTTTTGAATTTTTTTTGTCCATCGACCGCGAGAGAGAGAGAGAGAGAGAGAGAGGGAGAATATTTTTTCTAAATTGAAATGATCGGCAGCCGGAGAATCTGCTACTGGCAAGTAAAGTCAAGGGAGCGGCGGTTAAGCTCGCGGATTTTGGACTCGCGATTGAGATGCCGAACGATGCACAGGCGTGGTACGGTAAGTTCAACTCCTCGGGATTAATGCCTGTTCTTAAACTTTCCGCCACAATTTTCTACGTATCCTCGTTTTTTTTTCTCATTTTTTTTACGTCTTTTTATCATTTTTTTTTTCAACCCCCACGTTTCGTCTCTTTTTCCCGACTCTTTCTTCGACTCTAAGAAGTTTGCGCGAGGTGAAAAACGAGTCGGAATGAGGTGGGAAAAAGACGCGCGACGACGATATAACGTCAGCTAAACCAGCAGCGAAGTAACATTTATTTTTTATTTTTTATTTTAAAATTTTTTTTTTATTCTTTCTTTATCAAAGTAACGCGGGGGTAAAGTTTCGATCCCCTGGATCTCTTCTCGCCCAAGCGCCCGAGCGACGATGATGCCTTTATGAGTTTTTCTTCAAAAGTTTCTCCCTCCCCCAGCCCCCACCCCTTGGAAACTCAAGAAATTGCCCTTTCCCTTGTATACAACTTTCTACTCGTAATGAACGTATATATATATATTTTTAGACTCATAAATATACAGGCTGTCCCAGATTAAATGATCAATCATGTCGACTTTACTCCTGAAACGAGTTTCCGGCCGAAAAGTTTAAAACTTTCGGTAATTGGTGTACCTCGTGATTTGTTATTATTCAGTCAAATTTAATGAAATTGACAAAAACGCACTTTGATTATTTTGGTTCGTAATCGCGAAACGGTGGAAAATAGAGCAACGGTGCATAGGACCAATATTGGAGAGCATCAAATTTCCTACGAATAACTTCCTGACAACGTTTTTCTATGTCTTGTAGTTTTTATTGTTCCAAGGATCCTTCCAAACAGAACTCGATTTTTGAAGATTCCGATGTTATTCACGTTTTTCATTATTCATTCTCGGGCAGACTGTTTGTTTATTGCAATTATTGATGTATATATATGATTGATAACACATCGGAAGACAACTGAACATTCCCTCAGGCTAATAAAAATAAATACTTTTTCACAAACCGAAACACTACGAGGTAACGAATGTATGAAATTCCCCAAAGAAATATTTCCAGCATGGAAAAATGAGTGTTTGGGAACGAATCGCTTGTTTTTTTTCGACACGTAAACAACACAATTACCCACACACGTGTCTGACTGATCGATGTTGGAGAAAATGCAATTGTTGGTGGAAATAATATTGAGAAATTGAAGGATCCGTCCGAGCAGCTGACATTGACTGAGAAATATTGGTAAATTTAAAGGTTTCGCCGGAACGCCCGGCTACCTGAGCCCTGAAGTTCTCAAGAAAGAGCCTTACGGCAAGCCAGTTGACATTTGGGCATGTGGCGTTATACTCTACATCCTCCTAGTCGGTTATCCTCCATTCTGGGACGAGGATCAAAATCGGTTATACGGACAAATCAAGTCTGGGGCGTATGACGTGAGTCCGATGAAACAAACAAAAAATAAAGCGAAACTGTGTTGTTGAGTATTAATTTATCAAATAATATCAAATATTGTCAACTTAATGAAAGAAAAAAAAATGGATAACCAATGCGTTATATTTTCTGGTTTTGTAAATAAATGTTTTCACCGAGAAATGAAATCGTTGAATCAATCAAATATTTGATTGAAAGCTGCCAATAAATCTGTATCGTCGATACAATGTTGAAAAGTATTTAACGAATACGTTCGTTCGCTAACGATTTAAACTTTTATTTTCACCAAAAACCCGACCATTCAATCTGCCAAATTTACCAATCAAATCAATTGCATAATCAACGGTTTCGTTTTTCTCTTTGCTGCCAAATGGTTTGGAAAAATATAATTTGTTAATTAATAACTGAATGTACGTCCGACTTTTGCAGTATCCGAGCCCCGAGTGGGATACAGTCACGCCAGAAGCTCGAAACCTCATCAATCAGATGCTTACGGTGAATTCGGGAAAACGCATCACTGCAGGTGAAGCGCTCAGGCACCCATGGATCTGCGTAAGTTCTATTCGAGGAGTTTTAACTCTGTGCATCGGAAGCGTTATCCGATTAAACGCTCAACAAAATTGATTGAAAATATCGTCAGTTTTTCTTGACCGTTAATCGATCAAACGATTTGTTTGTTTTTTTT
This sequence comes from Hyposoter didymator, assembly GCA_037952995.1. Classification (NCBI taxonomy): domain Eukaryota; kingdom Metazoa; phylum Arthropoda; class Insecta; order Hymenoptera; family Ichneumonidae; genus Hyposoter; species Hyposoter didymator. The sequence goes on from JBAJMU010000003.1 coordinate 2,316,925, forward strand.
TCTCTTTCGAATTTCCATGAATTACCGGTTTAAAAACTGAATAACAAACTTTTTGTTTCTTTGGCATTTTTCAGCAACGCGAACGCGTGGCATCCGTGGTTCACAGACAAGAGACTGTCGACTGTTTGAAGAAATTCAACGCGAGGCGCAAGTTAAAGGTGAGTACGAATCGAAAAAGATAGAAATAAAATTATTTACTCTAATATAAGCCAAGGCTGGCCTTGTTCGAACCTACGGATCTATAGATCCGTCATTGCCTGCGTGATACAGTTTGAACTTTTCGATACAACACACAGACTTGCATACACCCAAAGACACACACTAATGTCGAATGACTAGAATTATTGACAATGCTGGACATGGCTCGGCTGAGAGTACACACGTGTAAGGAGAGACAAGGCAGTTCGCTTCGGATTCTTAACCGGTCGTGACGCCTTTAATATCGATCAGTACCACTGTTCTCTTTGCCATACAATATAAAGAACCGAACCAATGCTCGTAAAACTCTTGTAAAAATCAACGCAATCGTTCGCCTTTTATTATTTCATCTTCCCAATTGTGCAACGTGATGAAAACGCTTCGCAATAAATTCTCTCTCGCTAGAAATCGTCAGACAATCGTATCCGAGGTTTTCTTTTTTCTTATTAATCCTCCAATTTTGCTGTCTCAATATTCGTCACTTGTCGTGTGCCAAGCAATGACGTTTCTTATGACGCGAAAGAAAAATTGCAGATTTCTCGTTGAATTCTGGCAAAAATCGTCGTAAATTTTTCTTATCGTGCAAAAAGATCGATTAAATTTCATCATTTTTGTTTTTCCATTGATAATAAATAATCCCGTGCGAATTTATCGTAGTCAAATCGAAATATGTGTGGCTTGGATGTTTCCTAATCGTTTTACGTTTTTTTTTTTTTCAACAGGGCGCTATTTTGACGACGATGATCGCGACGAGGAACTTTTCCAGTAAGTATGATGCACAGGGTGAGTACCTCCGACCCTCTTCACGGCGCTACGTATATAAATACATATATATACATGTATAAATATATATATGTTCATACATATATGAGACCCGATGGAACGTATTATCGCGTTTCCTTTAGCACATGATTAAAAAAATCCTTCGTGTCACATTATTGCATCAAATGTCGTTTCCCTGGAGCCCTTCACAGCATTCACTTTTTCACTTCATCGATGTTGACCCTTTTTGTCCCTCACATTATTCGTTTATACGTCCTAGACTGTGATTTCACTTGAAAAATAATAAGTCAGTATGGAATTGCAAATTTATCGTTAAAATGAATTTGCAATTTTTAAAAAGTTATTTTTCGATTTTTCTACATTGCGCTTGAAAAATTATTAAAAAAACGATCAAGTGTTTCACTTTTCCAATGTGCTGCTCGTTAAAAACAGGACAAACTATTTCTGACGATCGAATTCTCGTACAGAAATCATTGCGTCGAAGGTTTTCGAGCATTTGTACAAAATTTTGTGTATCGTTCTTTCTTTGGTTTCTTCATTTCTTTCCCACGACTCGTAAAACTGTACCATGGTATGTTCGTCCCAATATCCAAAATATGTATGAGTATATTTTCCCACAACGTACAATCGAGGAAAATGGATTTACGCAGTTTTTTTGCGTTTGTTGCGACGTGACTTCAGGGGGAAAAATAATCGGAAACAACGAACGTACAAATGTAAAAAAAAAATCGAGCGTCAGGTCACAATTCGATCGGATCAAAATTAAGTAGTACGTTGGCGGAACAAAAAGACAAAAATCAACGGTCAAATAGTGTTTCGGATCATTTCCACTGGAATTGAATTTCTCCGGTTACGGAAAAATCCATTTATCTCGAAAAATGTATAACGACACTGTAAAAATAATAACATATAAACGAGAATGCATTATTGTCGTGCACTTTGGTGGATATGTGAATTTATCGATGACCTACTATGGCACGCTATTACTTACCCCATGAGTATACATTTGTACACTTTCATATGAATCTATATAAATATCACTGTTACGAAACAACATGTGTTGTGAATGCAGTTGTAACTCGATCGTTTAGTTGGGATATTAGTGAGACGAACTGAGAATCGATTTTAGAGAAGCCTCCAGTAGGATGATCCTCGAACATAACGTACAAATCTCCTCCTTATACTCACCTCGGAATCTCCCCAAATTGACTAGCCGTGAAATTTGAACCTCAATGACCGATCCATACGTGATGAAATTACGTTTTTGCTGGTAAAGTCCGCTGTGACGCGAGCCTCGAAAAAAATTTGCCTCATTTTTCGTACGTTTTTTCTTCTTCAATTTTCTAAATTCATTTCCACCATCGAAATGGAAGGCGGGGAGGAGAATAGTCGGAAAAACCCTCGGGAATTTTATTATGACGTTTGTAGCATTTTTATTTTTCGCACTTCTTCGGATCGTAGTCTCGGAGGGACGACTCGGAGGCGAGGTAGCAAAAATTCCAGTTTCCCTCATGGGATCGACCTCTGTGGGGGAATTGTTCGAAATTGTCATTCTCGCCACTCAGGCAAAAATGTATTTCCATTCTAATTTCGTTCTGCTGCACTTTTTTTTCAACTCCGATTCCTACTCGACAAATAAATTGCTTTTCGTCGTGTCAAGTGAGCTGATACACTTGATGGAATAGAATTGTTTCGTCCTTCAAACTCGCCAGACATTATTGCAATAATTGATTTATTCGAGAGTTAATTATTCATCACGAGCGAACGCGTCTGCAGGAATAACCCATTTTTACAATTTCACTCTAGAATTCAATTCTACTTGAAATAAATCGAGAACCGCGAACTTATCGGGCTGACGAACCAAAATTTTTTGAAACTTTTCGCGACACTTTCTTACTGGAAAACGAAACTGAACCAAAATTTCATTCCTCAAAAACTCATTTTCTCCATAAAATACAACTTTACGTTCAGCTTTATAAAAATCAATCAACATTTTTTCAAAATTTGATTTACAGTTTAAAAACGTGAGAAAAAAAGGTTCGTTTAGGGGTTCGGAATAAGCCCAACTCTTAGTGGATCTAAAGCCTACTGTAGTAAATCCAATAGCGCTATCTCGGCTTTACACACTTGGTTAAAACCTCGTTCCTTAGAGCATACACGAATCCATCACTGACGTCCAACACACATTCATGTTTCCTTCAAGCATCTATAGCTCTGAATTTATAGCACCTTAGAATATCGCGGAGATGCTTTTTCATAGAGAACGAGTCAGTGGTATCGTTGAGAGTAAAATCAAATGGATAGACAAAGTATCGAGCTGTACAAATGATTATTTTACTTGTTTCCCTGTCATCAGGCTGTTCGGGCTATAATTCTGTTGGCTGTGATTGGACAGTCTTGCCATATACCATTTTATGGTGATAGTCGATGAAATTGAAAGTGAAAAGAGGCCCCGGTACGTGCACAGTATATGCTGCGACACGTTTTTTTTCGATCTGTCGCTTTTCTTTTCTTTTTTATCATCCCTGACCCCATACAAACTCGTTTTTTTTTTATTCATATATATATATTTTTAATTCCTCTCTCTCGCGTTTATAAAGACTTGGATAACAGCCGTTCGTTGTGTACAGTTGCACGATTCTCGGGTATCCGCGTAATCGTGTTTCACGCTCCATCAAAACCATGAGTACCCTGTAAACGACCTTGAAGCTCTTATTTCTATACACATAGTGGATGTAGCCAATGCCACACTCAATCACGATACACCTGCTTCGCTAACCTCAACCCCATTCCTCTTTTGTTACCTTCAACTATTTTTTATTCTCTTTTCTTTTTTTTTTGTTCACGTACTCGAACTCTCGCTGACTTTCTTGCGAAAAAAAGCCCCGACGATGACGTTCTATCTTCGAATTCAGTCCTTCGTGTATCGGAGGAAAAAGGGGCGCAGAGACCTGTTCGTTAGTATGGAATCTCTGGAATATCTCCACCGGTCCTCGCACCCTTATAAAAGCTCGCGCTCACTACTTTCATATCCCTCGTGAATTATCGGAAAAGTCTTGCCGAGCTATCTTTCCCAACATAATCATCTTTTTCTCACCTTCCGAAGTGCAACTCGTGCCAAGTATCGCAAAGTCGTTACGTCTCGAAAATTCGTTCACTTCGAACGACAAATCGATTTCGCAGAATCGATCTTCGGGAGGATCCAGTAATTATCGAAGCAGGAAAATTATATGAATCGTCTTTTAATATAATTTTGTTTTTTTTTCTTGGTCCTCCAATTCCACGTTTTTTTGTATGTGTCAAATTCTTACGACGTTGCATTCCGACGATTTTCTTTTTTGGACTGTTTTTATTCTGCTCCGTGTGTATCGATTTATTGGGGAATAATGGAAAAAGGAAAAAAACGTGCGCGGTGCAACTCGCGATGAATTCGGGGATATGTACCGTGGCACGAAGTCACATTGTATTGAATTTTCACGTTAAATTTGAACCCGCATTGTTGCTCGAACTCGCAAGAGAAAGGGACCGGGCTTAGGGTCGTGGTTCAACCGGGTCGGGTCATCCTCGTGAATGTGTTTCTTCACCCCTTGTACCTCCTGCACTTCAAGGCTCACGGGGCAAATAAATCGAGTATGAAATTCAACATTCTTGGCTCGTTCATTCTTATTTCGTAATAGAAAAAAAAATTAATCCCCCGTCGCATTCGAGTCTTGCCCAGCGAGAAAAATTCACTTTTTTCTTTCGATTCATATATTTTAGTTCTTGGACCCAATTTTTCCATCGGAATCTTCTCGACAAACTTGTATTCTATGGGAACAGGAATCGTTTTTCATATGGATCACATTTTCGGCGACTATTTCGTAATGTAATTCGTACAATTTGGATAATAAATATTGCTCGCATAATGGCAAATAGTGCAAAGATATTTTTACAATTTCTACGAGCCACGAAATAATTTTCAAATTTTTTCGAATGCAAATAAAAAATTAAAAAAAGTTGTTTTGGTTTGAAAAAATGAAATTATTTTTCTGCTGAAAATATCAAATTGGAGAAACAGTATTTTGCGGGGAGATGAAATTCTTCATCTGCTTGTAAACACGTTTATGAAAAAAATTCGTACAAATCGATTTCGATCAAGGTTTGACATGGGTCGTGGGAGTAAAATTGCTCCGAGGGGTATGAAAAGAAATCGTAATAAAAAATCGTGTATCAAGAATGCACGACTCCCAGTAACTCGGTAGGAATTCACGTGTGAAAATTACAAGAATGTTTTTAAAATTTCGAAGTGTTATTCCATCAATTTTCCATCGTCGTTTCTAAGAAATATTCCTCTTGAATACTTTGAAATTCTATTCAATCTTAGAAAGCGCGTTATTTCTAAGATTATCAATTTTCTTTATTATCTGTTGCCTCCCAGTTTTTTTTTTCCGTTCATTCTTCCTCGATGGGGACGAACGGTAAAAAATGGGCGAGGACATTTTGTTTTCTGATCGAATTTTTATCGGTCATCGTGACAAGTCTTTGGAGAACTCAATGATCAATCCGGCGTTCTTGAAATTCTGCCGCCACTGAAAACACGAGCTGCAAATTGACGATAAAAATTTTCCTCTGGGCCCAAGGCAATTTTGCTTTCAACAATTATTTCCTTCGTCGTTGAATAAAAATGAAGGGAAAAAATGGTAAAAAATTGTATATTCATGATCGAAAAGCCACTTGGCTGGCTGAAAAGAATAGACGAGAACTTTGCGACGCCTTGAAAATCGAAGATCGACCGTTGCACTTATTATTTCGAGAGGTGCGAAATGTCTGGCTCAGTTTGGAGTAAACGATGTCTTTTCGGTGCCGATATTTCTTAATGCTTCGACAATGGTGTGAGGCGAAAGAGTTATGCCTTGGTTCACGAGGGAAACATCCCTCGCTACGATTGTCCCTCGAGTCTCTTGAAGCCCCACCCCAGACGAGAGTAGAGACGGGAAAGGGATCATTAGATTGTTAATTGGAGCGAATGGTCCTCTCGTGCTTTTGCTACGGGACTCGCCAAGACCGGAGACCATTTTTTTCCCTTTTTTCTTTACACACTTCCATGCAACTTTGCCGACCCTCTCGCTCAGTTATCTCCCTCGCTTTCTCTCTATCTATCTTACGCCCAAAGCCCACCCTCTCGTTTAACTGCAAAACAATTAACTGCCCCGTTCATTTTATCCGGAGCTCCCAACTTTGAGACTCTAATGAATTTTCTTTACACGTCAGGGTAGTTTCGTCCACTCCCTTCCGTTACCTCCTCCTCACCAACTAACGCCAGCTGTATATTTTATGAATACATACATACAATTAATATAATCAACTTTTACATAAATATCACCCTTCTGAAAAGTTCCGACACTTAATCAACCTGACCCGGAAATTGCATTATTACGGCAAAACAAAATATTCATAAAATTTACGAAAAAAAATCGTTATTTCGCTATCGTGGTTATCGATTGACGTATTTTTGTAATTTATCGTTTTCCTGAGAATTTTAAAGGCAACACTTGCCATAATTTTTTTTTTCACGAACGAAGTTGTGGAAGAATCTAGCTTTTGAAAAATTCGAGAAAGATCGTTTACTGCTGACCCCTTACCACTTGCAATTATCGAAAGAAAATCACGATCCAAAGAGAATGTAAAAAAAAAATATCATTTTGCCAAAGAATTGACGGGTCCGTTTTTTTTTCTTTTCGAACATTATTCGATGTCAGTGGAGCTTGGACATTTATTCCAAACCTGTTGTACAAACATGTGAGACGTAGTTGCATAATTATTAATCGAGCGATCGAGGGTGGGAACTCGATTGTTGAAGGACATTGGGACGAACTCGATCAATACGATGTAAAACTTTAATAACACCATCATGATTAATCACCACAGCCATAAAAAATTCATCGTGTCGTTCCCATCGTTTTATCTCATTACATCCAGATCGCAAGAAAATACTAATCCGAATTCACACCCTCATTCTAATTTCCTTAATTGATTCAACATTGTCATCATAATTATAAAAATTGAAGCTGTGCTGCGCCATTAACGCGAATTGGGTCGGAGGTGCTGCGAAATTATTCGCCTTGCAGCTCATGTTGTTATCGTTATTACATTTTACCAATACATGTTTTTTTTAAATATCGTAATTCAATTAACTGTAATATTTAGCCGTTGAAAAGCTTGTTGATTGAGGTTTTCCAATCAGTCAAAACCGAATTATGTTCCTCACAATCTTTAAGCACGAAAGAAGAAAAATCAAAATTTGTCAATATTTTTGGCTCATAATTAACGTAACGAGAAATATTCACACAGTTCAAGAAAGAAAAAAAAAGAATAAAATTGTTACTTCTTTTATCAAACGTCTCGAAAACGATTGCACAATATTTGAGCCGTCGTTGAATTATTCAATCTCGTCAAGAAAGAATATCATTTTTTTCAAACGATCGATGAACAACAAACTCGCAGAACAAGCAAAAATGAGTAATGAAAAAAAAAAATGAATTCTACTTTCGTTTGGCTCATTCAGTGAGGCGAGAACACAATTTGACAACGTTGAAAAATTATCATAGATACGAGTCGTATTTACCACCCACACGAATGCATTCAACTGAAACCGTATCGTAGAGAGCTAGAAAACTTTGAGTAGTAACTTTTGCCATTAAAACGAAAAAAAAACAACGTAGTAGTTTATTTTCTTTCATGTATTGGTATGATTTTGTTCACTTTGTTTTAATATTTTTGTTTATTCTTTTGAAAAAGCCTAACGAGCTCGCAATCGATGTTAACCGGATGTTTATGTCTGTTTTCTTTTGGTTGACCCCGTTACCGCCCTGCACCACAAAAAAAAACAAATCAACCGAACAAAAAAATGTCAATTGTACGAAAATCGAATCACGATGAACCAATACGAATTGACTGACCGATAACCGAAATCTCTTTCATCCACGATGTGATACGAAGAATCTGGTAAGGCCCTGTACACAATCTTCATTTATTTATTTATTCTTTTACTTACTTATTTATTTTTCTACTTATTAATCGAATGATTTATTCATTTATTTATTCACTAATATATTCATTTTATTTTATTTTATCTTTATCATTCGTTTATTGTTTCTCTTCTCTTCACCACCTATTTATTTATCCACTCACTATTTTTCACATACACAAACACACTCACCCACATTAATCTTTTACATATTTTTTTTCACTAGCCAACAAATTTTTTCACCATTTTCACTGCATATCGATTAATGGGACCGTTTGTTTCGATTTTTCTTTTCTCTACTTTCAACCAAAAGGGAACGTCAAATTAATTTCCAGGCAAATACTCCTGTTTCCCCGAGAAGGAATATTTTTCTCTTTTATCTTTTGCCGTGTCGACTTGGTATCTGTCTAATTTTTTTTTCCTTCCATCTTATTCATACAATTTTTCTTCGAGAGCGAATCTAACTTTTTCGTTTATACCGAGTACGAAACGTACGAAGTTTTTGTAATAAAAGCTGATGCAAAAATTTGAGAAACCTACAAAAAATTAGCTTGCTCGATTGGAACTTTTTTTGGGTGCACGAGGCTTCGTGTATTTTTTTATTTATTTTTATTTTCTAGTTTTTTCTTTTTTTTTCATTGGTTTTTGTTTCTCGATCTTGGAACACTGTCTCATCGCTGTATATCGTGTGTATCGATGTTTAAAAAAATGTTGCGTGTCGAGAAATACTTTGCATGTTTCGGGTTGATTTTGTGAATGTAGATAATCGTCTGTTTCCCAGTGTTGTATGCGTATATACACTTAATTTACCTTTATCCTCGTCTAATTTCCGATTACATGTGATTCCGAATGTTCGATTATACAGCATGCTCGTCCAATTTGTACCCCTAATTGTTATATGCACTGAAATAGGACTCGAAATTACTTAATTAATTCTTATCAATAGAAACATTTTTCTTCGTTCCTTTACAATCATTCGGACTCGAGCACGATTAACATTGATTCACGAATGTTGAGAATTCTGGTTAATCAATGAGAATCACACACGACGATGAATCTGACATTTTTCCTGCTCGAAACTCCAATCTGACTCTCAATTTCGTACTTGTGCAATTAAATGGTGAAAAAAACGTTGATAAATTTGTCGAAATGACATGACAATCATGCGAATCAGTCGCAAATGCTATTCAACTCGTTGTTTTTCGAGTCGAGTTTATTTTAATTCATACGTATGAAATTTCACATGAGCATACATTTTCTTTCTATACAATTTTTCAAAATTATTCGTAAGCGAATGCGTTATTATAATTAAATTTACATATATATGCATATATATTTTTTATAGAATCGTTTGTCATAACAACCGAATAAGAATGAGAATAAACGAAATACATTTTGTAATTAATTAGAGTAACGTTTCACGAGGTTTATTCGATCCTCGGAGGATCCTAATGAAACACCATTGCTTTTGGTGAAACGACGAAACTGTTAGCAATCATTTGTAATGTCTGACTAAAGGCAGACCGTAGCTACTTGATTATCGAACCAGCAAACATTGCGAGGCATAGACTGTCGTCGAAAAACACGCAGTGCCAGTTTTTATTTGTTAAGAGTCAAGTTTGCATTCATTCACTGCTCTCTTGCGCTTCGATCATCACTTAACATCGTCATGATTTTTCCAATCAATCATTTTTCCGTCATCATACGAGCAAGGAATGTTTTTGCGAGTAGTGTATAATTCGTCGTCTGATTTATTGCTTTTATTACTTCTTTGATATATTACTCTTATGCATTACGATTCCCGTTCAACTCTCTTTGGGATCAGACAACTTTTGCCCAATTCGATGATCCATAGTTGTTAAAAATTTGGCTTAATCATGCATTTGATTGCAATTCGTCGATCCTGTTGATGCATTTTTCAAAAATACTTTCTCATCCGCTATTTCGTGCCACTATTTCGCTAAGATTGGCACATTTTTTTTTACCATTTCTGACAACAATTCGCAGCAGCTTTCAAAAGAAAACATTTGAAGCAAACTAACGCTGACTCTGTCTCCTTGTTTTTTGTATGCAAATCTTTGACTCTATCAATGTTTTACGTATTATGATAAATGATGTACATTATGTAACGTGGTTGGGATATCTGTATTTATCGTTTAATTCGTCCTCGTATCACGTACGTATCGTTTATTCTCGTATCTGTATAATCAAACGCTCGTAGCAACGGGAAAAGACGAAATTTCTATTCAACCTTCGGGAGCCCTCATTCAAACTCTATCCACAATCTCGAATAAAAATATATATACATATATATTCATGAAATATTAATAGGATAAAACTAATTGTCGATGCGACGCGAGCTTACTCATGTTTTATTGCGTGCTTCAGTTCGAAGCATCGTCACGAAGAAGGGGGATGGATCTCAAGTCAAAGAATCGAGCGACAGCAGCACCACGATCGAAGACGATGACGTTAAAGGTAGGAACATGATAAATACTTTGGTTGTTTTTTTTTCTATCCCGCTTTTGCTCAACAATTGGCATTTTTTATAATGCGAAGAAAAAATCAATTAAAATTACATAATTTCGTGAAAACGACTCCGACATTTTCTGCTCGTGATAATGTTTTCCAATCGATTTTTATTTCAACTCGAATAATCGAGCAGAAAATTGTGTTTTTTTTTTCTTTTAGAAATATTTCATCGTTAATGTCAGTTTTGCGGAATTTAAAATGTCTTTGTAGCGTAAACGATAAAGTTGCTCGCGTTTCTCGCCATTTTTTCCCCCGTGCTTAGAGCAAATATATCTCCGCGATGACCGATTATGTCGCCGATATCTTGTTTCGTTGATCAATCAAGCGCGCAAGAAATATCGACTGTTGTCGACGAAGAAGAACTTAAAATTAATTGAAAAAAACGAAGGAATAAGTGGGAGCCAGTTCACGACAGAGAGGGAAAGTAATAATCACTAGTCACCCGTTGAAATACCCTTAATACCCCTTAAGTCCATCTTCGAAATCCATCCGCCATGTTTTGCTTGTCGGCTACGATAAGTGACTGTGCAGATTAAAAGAAATTAATATTTGAAAAAAATCCAAACGACCGGCAGAGATCAATCGATAGTTGCAGCATCTCGTAGTCGTTCTTACTAGCAGTTAAGTAGTGCGTAAGGATTTGACCCTTACAACATTTCCCAAAAGTATTTTACTCCTCGTAAGGCAAATTGCGATTCCTCGCTGTCTGATGTGACGAATCAGTTTCTTAAAAAACAAAAAAAACTTGTCGAAAAGTAATTATCGTAGTTTGACCCAATTTGGAGACCAAATAAAAAAACATCATTTTCTTTCTGGACTTCCCGTAGTTTCTGATGAAAAAGTTTGGATAACGAACAAAAAAAAATTAATTTATTTCCAAACGTTCATTTTTTGGCGATAAAAAATTTGACGGTATTAGAGCTCCGGCATTTTTTCTATCTCTCATGCATATTCCTGTCTATGCGACGCAGGTTTTTGAAATATTTATGAAATTTTTAGTCGCGAAAATAAATATCATTTGGACGCGTTTTCTCGGAAATAGCGTTTTTGCGTTTTTTATTTGGTAACCAAATGAATGATACTTCATTGAACATTATAATACGATGATCAATCGATTTCACTGGTGCTCGAGTAACCAGGACCACCCTAAAGACCACATTTTATGTTTTTCCTCCTTGCATCTTGAATTTATTCGATAATTTTTATGTCCAGAGAGCAGCCCCGAAATAAAATGCTTTTTCCCCCATTAAACGATTATCGTCGATCATACAGAGAGAGCGAGAGAGAGAGAGAGAGAGAAAAGGAAGAAAGCGAGAAAACGAAAAGTTGAAAAACACCCCAATTTTCTTTTTACTTTCTTCAAGTTTAGGAACTATTTTTAGTCACGAATTATTAAAAAACAGAAAAAAAACGTGAGAAATGCCCAGGAAAAAAAGCAAATACGAAGGACGGAAATACAAGTTTTCTCCGTCATTTGAACGGCGACTACAACGACAGACGAAATTTCCCTGTTGCATGTGCAATTCCGATCACTTTCCACATCGTTACATTTCCCTATCGAAATTCATCATTAACACGATTTTTGGAGTTATTGGCATATACACTTCCAACTTTTTCGGAAATCAATTTCCATGAAAACGAATGAAATGAAACGTTTTCTTTTCATCTTTTTCGTGTCGAATTCAATTTCCCAAGAAATCAACTGCATATGCTGATAATCCTTACCACCCACAGTACATTTTTACGTGTTGGAATATAATGAAAAAAAAAAAATTGGCGTATCGTCGTTGGTACAAATGGAAAACAATTCCAACCGTATTTTGCATTGCCTCACTGATCGTTTGTGCACTCACAATTATCGTCGCTGTCGTTGATGTCGTTGTGTCACACACACAAACACATTCATACACGAAAGCAAATGCAATGAAAAGAAATTTGTCGAATAAAGGAAAGAAAAAAAAACTAGGCTGCCTCCCTAGTCAAAGCTGGAACTCGTGGAAGAAAAAACGTTGGAAACGACAGCCCCTAACATCGTCCCATTAATACCGACAATACTAAATTTGTGTCGCTTTTGTTGAACTAAAAATGATGCATTTTTTTTCACTGCACAACTCGTGACCATTCGATAAACTCTGCGTGGAAATATGCACAAGCAATACGTCCCAATGTGCAATTAAATGGCATTAACTAAGTAAACAAGCACGTGCCATGGAAACCAAAATTGACACTTACACAAACACGCACTCGTAAATCTAATCGGGATATTTGGAATTCGATCCTGTTAGAGGAGGAGTTGCTTACAAATCCATAACACACGTGCTACATTTTTTTCTTTCTTCGAATTATGATTTTTCTACATTTTTTGAATTATCATCAAGAATCGAACGAATCATCAGACGAAAACCGATTTATTGCCATGTCTTCGACCTGTACGTTATTTTTAACAATTGGAAGTCGAAAATTTAGAAAACCCATAGCGGAATTTCTTCGATGTGTAGAACGTATTGTTATCACTTGAGTTTCAAGGGTGCACTCTTCCGGCGATCGAATCAGGTCAGCATTATCTTTCGTAGAATTTTTTTATTAATTACTATATCGTACCGTCTATCAATATTTATCAATTTCTCTCATCCACAATATTCACTTTCTTTCCACTTGGCTTATTCAAATTTCACACAATATTTAATGCGTCAAATATTTATACTATTGGCTACTTAATTTATTATTATCGTCATATTTACTCCAAATATTTTTAACTCACGTCAAAATCAACAAAAAAAATTTCATCACACTGCCACATTTTTCAACCGTATTCTCACGAATCTTCCGCACACTTTTTCGCTTCTGTAAACACTTGTAAAATATATGAATATACGAGCCGCGTCTTGAACTCGAAGTTCGTCATTCTACGCTTGAAATTCTCTTTTTTTTCAATTCAATTTTAAAATGTCAACAATTTTTGTGATCGAGGTCAATCGATTCAACTGAATACTTCGAGTTCAATCACGATCTTTCTCCATGCAGATTCGATTTTGTTTCTCGAGTCGAGTTGAAACGTTATTTGTTAACCATTAATAAACATCAATGAGCCTCAACTTTTTTCGTGGTAATTATCTTGACACGACCAACTCGATCGAATCGACAAGTCATCACGATTTTTCTTTCATACCGTCATTCATCATTACTTTTACAACTTTTGAGCATTTATTATTATTGTTAATATTATAAATATTAATTCATTATTTAATTAACGAATATCTGTCGCTTTAGAACGTTCATTTTCTTAGACAAAGGATTGATCAGTGCATCGTTTAATTATTTAAAAGAAATATGAATTGATCGGTTCTTTGGAATCCAGTGCTTTTGCATTCAATGTTTCGTTTCTGTTGATCGTTTTCGTTGCGATCGCATTAGAGACTATGGAATAGCTGTTTTTTTTTTTTAATTCAGCTTAGATAGGAATCTGTCACTGTGTTAGAGAAAATATGTTCGAAATTATTAGAAAGCAGGATGCGGGTAGAACGCCAATAATAAGGAAAATTTTCTCGTCCAGTGTAGTAGCGAAGAAATCTTGCGAGAAAAATCATTCGCGTTTATATCCAATAATATGTGTTCGCCACTTGCCTATAGATTGATCGTATAGTTTTACGTATGGCACGTCACGGCTACAAAAACCCTTAAAACGAGAAAAAATCAGTACAGGGACTAAAAAAATTGATTTTATTATTCATCTCATTGATTTTTGAGGAATTTTCAAACTACAACGTTTTGCGGTTCAATCGAAATCAGTATTTTTGGAAGGGAGGGAAAAATTGAAATAACTTTTTCAAAGATTAGAAAGAAAATGTCTGGTCGATAAATTTTTTGATTCTTTAAATTGTGGTCTTCATTGGCGAATTTTTTGCAACTTTTTCCTGTCATCAGAAAACTGATGGAAATTAATTGATCATTTTGTAATTTTCTAAATTTAACATTTTCGTTCGTCTATGAAATGAAAAAGATTTTCAATGATTTTCCATCCCAGCCCCAATCGCACTTTCCATCCCCTTTTTCCATTTTGCACTATTCGTGTTGTGGCGGAATTCACATTCCTTTCTCGCATACCAACATGATTTATTAATCCAACTACTCCACCTGGATGAAATAATGAAAACCAAATTCCTCAGTGAATGCGCTCTGTGATTATATTATATACTCGCAATCATCATTTTGTTTACGTTTTTTACAATCTCGGGTGTTATGGATTTATGAACACCCTTCACCGAATTTTAGTCACGTCGATCACTCTCCCCAAAAAGCACAATTTTTCTTTCCCTCGTCTCTGCGATGGACTCCATTTTTATAGTTCACTCTTTTGACTCTGCGCACACACCGTATGAAAAATGAACGAACCCGTTTTGTGAGGTTTGCTATGACGCGACAGAGCTACATGCTAATTTTTATTCTCCTCGATTTGTTACGACGTCACGTAACTTCGGCAGTATAATTTCGTTAATTAAATCGTAGCATCAAAGAACTCTCTACATTTGTCGTAGAAACAATTTCAACCTTTTTTTACAAGAAATTTGCAAGTTTTTTTGGATACAAAATATTCTTGTCAATGCATTTAAAAACATTTGGTTTTTTTTTTCTATATTCAACCCTTTGCAATTGACCATGACAAAATATTCACATTGTAGAATTTCTGAAAATGGTCTTGATGAAGAAATTGTTGAATTTGGAATATAACGATTTACAAACTTTCTCGGATGTCGCAACAGTGAAATTGGTTCGTTTTGTTATCCGTGGTTTCTCGTGTTCACGTGCACTTTGAATGGGTCGTCTCGCTTTTTAAATCTCGTCTTCTGTCACCCTCTCTAAAATCAATGTCTCTCGTCCCCCTTTCACAAACAACAAAAGTATAAATAATACCAAATCACGAATCACGATCATCGACTGATAAGGGGGAAAAAACTACCCCAAATAAAATAAAACTGATATTCGCACTTCACGAATGACTTGAGAAGCAGCTTGGCGCATGTATCCTTTGCTATGCACGTTGTCCCTTTGCATTATCCTTCGTGAATAACAAAAATCACTTGACGATGAAGAAAACGTAGAAAAATATTTTACTTCGAGGATAAGTCGAGGTTAGCTCCTGATTAGATCAAGTTTTTCGGCATTGAATGCGATTGAGGGATCATATATACAAGAATATCTATCCTCACGAAAAATCGGAAATATCTGAACGCTCGAGCCCCGCCCTTAGAATTCAAATTCAAAGTTGAAACAATTTGTGACTACCGAAGTTTCGTTTTCAAAATGAATTTCCCAACAGATCGCATCATGAAAATGATGGTTTTTTTTCTCTCGAAATAACGAAATTTCGTAACGAACCACCATCGCGTTACCAGTTCATGAAGAAAGATTCATCTCAGATCTAGCATCCCTTTAACATGAAAGAAAATCAAATTGCGATAGCTCTGACGAGGGCAGAGAGGGCGGGCGAGGAAGGACTCGCGTCGATAGTAAATCGGTAAATGGTCGGTCGGCTGTACAAATTGAATTTTATTTCTTCCCTTTGAGGATCCCCTTCATTATCAGACCACGTCTTCGATGTAAAATAAGGGACGACCCTCAAAAAAAAAAGAAAGAAAAGCGTTTGAAAGAAAAAATCGAATTTAATGCGAAGAAAGGATCGAAAATTTGTATAGTATTTTGTTTTACGAAAACCGTGAATTTGCGTATATCCGTACGTGATGTATATGTGTGTATGTTGTACAGAGGATAAGAAGGGCGGCGTCGACCGGAGCAGCACGGTCATTGCCAAAGAACCCGAAGGTAATCCAAATTGCACCAAAACAAAAAAAAACAAAAATTAAGAAATAAAATATACAGTATTTAAATAAAATATTGAGAAAAAGACGCAACGATAAAACTAATAATGATAATCCCAATGACACTGTGACGTCGTCATTGATTGTGACATAAAATTATCATTATTAAAAACTAGATAACTTGTGTAATAATGTATGTGTTTCTTTTGTGTTTGCTGGATTATTGTTCGGCTTTAATTACGCGGCGATCATTTTGCCAATCGATATTGAAAAAAAGTCTTTCCCGATGCGCCAAGTTTTACGATAAATGCACAACAGTTTGAAAATTTGATGCTTCTACATCGGGAGAGTTTGTTTCAATGTCGTTCTCACAAGCTTGTCCTTTTTTTCGTTCCCTCAGTTGCATACTTTCCGTCATTTTTCTATTGGAACTTTTGATTATGCTAAAAAATAAAATAACTTTTTTTTTCATAATATACGTAATTGTATAAATATTTGTATGTATAGTTGGTAGTAATTAACGTGGTGAAGCTCGTGATGAGTACTGGGTGTTGAATCCTCAATCATAATTACCAGCTGATTGAAATTTTGTATCAGAACATTTTTTTTTTCAACATTCAGTCCTGGCTGATTCACTGGGATTTATTTTTATGGTTGATTTCAAATGTAATTGTTAAAAGTTGGTATCAGTGAGAAATTGAGCTCAACGAGCTTCCGAACGTTCCACAAAAGGGTCCAGCTTGGCGATTTTTTTTTCGTCATTACGATCGATTGTCGCGTCGTTGCCTCCTGTGAATCTCGAACTATCTCTCAGCCCTCGATTCCTCGTATTCAATCGAACTAACCAATACCAATGTTTGCGATTTACGCGTGAACTAACAACGAAATTTCAACAGCTTCTTCCTTCAACTAATACTTTTGAGGTATTCGACGAAAAATGATTATCGATGGTCCGATCAAATAACAAATTTCCGTATAATTTGATAACTAATCATCCTGCCCATTTAATGAAAAACTTAACTATAATAATTCTTAAATAATCATTACGATTTTATGATTTTTATAAATTATTGTTGNTCTCAGCCCTCGATTCCTCGTATTCAATCGAACTAACCAATACCAATGTTTGCGATTTACGCGTGAACTAACAACGAAATTTCAACAGCTTCTTCCTTCAACTAATACTTTTGAGGTATTCGACGAAAAATGATTATCGATGGTCCAATCAAATAACAAATTTCCGTATAATTTGATAACTAATAATCCTGCCGATTTAATGAAAAACTTAACTATAATAATTCTTAAATAATCATTACGATTTTATGATTTTTATAAATTATTGTTTTTTATTGAATTATTATTTATTTTAAATGGTTTAGTGGAGGCGAATAGAAATAATGATTGTTACTGCCGTGACCGATGAAAAAATTGATTGATTTACAGCAAAAACAATGAATATCCATTTATTTTTGTCGAAGAAGATTTTTCTGCATTTTCCCGATGATTACGAGAAAACCGGTTTTTCCCGTCAGATGTCGATGACGTATTAATACTCAATAAATACATCTCAGTGTCCGAGAAACATTGGTTCGAGAAGGTAAAGAAAATCGTTCTTCTGTGAAAATTGAAACATCATCGCAATTCCAGCGAGCTGACCAACAGCAGCGGCTGATCATTGTTTAAAAAATTATTTTCAATCCAATGATTTTTAATATTTTGCACGAATGAATTATGAATCTTCATGAAAGGAAAAAAGAAATACGATGATGAAAGAATTACCAATGCAGAAAAGAATGAAACCGTGAGAAAAAAACAAAAATTATTCCCAAAAATGGGGAGCAATAGATTAAAGAATTAGAAAAAGCCAGGTCGTTGGAAATATTGAAGAATTTGATGTTCAAATGTTTCTTTTACAACTTTCGAAAATTTCAAATTTCCTTAACCGCTGTTGTTTTTTTAAGACTAAAAAAGTGACGAAGCATCTTGTGCATTTAGAACGAATTTCAATGAAAATTGAAACGATGGTAAAATACTTGAGAGAAAGAGAGAGAGAGGTGGAGAGAGTGAGCAAACGAAGTGATTCGTCGTCTTGGCTCTAGTGGTCAAGCAAGTCAGAATTTATTCTTGGATATCCCTCGAGCAGAAATAAAGCGCGTTTGAATTGACCGAACGTTCTATTACGCACGTGCGTTCTCTCGTGAGCTTCGTGTTATCTTGTCGTATGTATCTGCATGTATTGGAGCGCTACGTGAGCGCTCGCAACGTCGAAAATGCAAATGAAGCAGTGGAGAGGGGAAAATAGGAGAAAGAGCAAGACACAGTAGAATCGGGAATACGAAGAAGCAGAGACGAGAAAAGAAAACGTGGAGAACGAGAGAGGGAGGAAAAATATAAATATATAGTAATAAGCGTCCATTCCGGTTGATGAATCGGGAATGAGAGAACTTAGGAATGGTTAGGCAGAGGAAGACGAGATGAAGAGGAAGAGTGAAAAACAAGAATGAGATGGACTCGAAGAAAATGTTGGTTGAGCTCAACGAGGCGTTTCAGTTTAGGCTCTAAACGCGAGCAAACGAGACATTCATTGCGAAACCCTCTCTCTCTCTTGCTCTCGGCCTCTCTTCGTCTCGTTTTCTCTTTTTTCTTTGATTTTTCTCGTTCCGTGTATCTCTCTAGTAGCAGAAAAAAAAACAAATTTGTTACAATATTAGAGACGATAGTTTTACGCTCGTGAGATTTTTCCACCTCATTCGCGTGATACCCACACGATGTGACAGCGGTATTTTTTGCCAGAAACGAGTGATCACCGAAAAATCACTAATTGGCAGGAAAATAGGAGAACGTGCATTTTTACGTCAGTTTTCCAAATGGCTACCACTGCAAACTCTCCCAGCATTGCCGGGACTTCAAAACAATCCGACAGTGAGTTTGAATGAAAATTTTTACATTTGAAAAATATTTTATGTCCCATTGATCCGACACGAAGTATCGCGTCGTCCGCAATAATTGGACATCGTAGAAAAATCAGTAAATTAATTTAAATCGTGGCGTGAAATTCATTCGTTTTGTAATTTAATCGATCGATCGAAAGACTGATGTGATTAAGAGTTTTTTAAACTTTTATTTAGTCAATTGTTCAAGGAACCGAGTAAAATATTATTTTTAGTTAGAGCTTCATATAAAATCATATTCGATGATTCATGAATCTTCGTTATAACATCGAATTGAAACACGTCGAAAAATGGTCTCAAAATTTCTACCGTGTTCGCGTTCAGGGCACAGGTAGGCCACGGTCGAGCCGAGATTTCTATTTCCGTAATAGCGTCTAGTACGAAAATTGCTCTCGCTCTTTCGAAACCACGTGGTTTCCATATACATACATTAGTACGTCTATATATGAAAAGGAAATACGATTTCGGAGAGTTTTACGTTCGGAGTGCTCATCGGAAATCGGCATAGCGTTCAACTCTCTCTCTCTCTCTCCCTCGCTCCCTCTCTCGTTGCATAAAACATTTTGAATATTAAATACTTACATGTCCTTCGTATACTACTCAGACAAATTTTCGTCGTCTCTTTCCTCAACGAATGTACAAATATTTGTTACGATTGAAGATTCTACCATAACAACAAAAATATTCATCATTATTCCATCGTGATAACCCAACAATTTTGAAGGGCCCTTCAAGCCCTTCCACGGGGACTAGGTTTTGAAAAAAAAAACTCCAAAACCAAGTAAAAAATATTTCAAAATAAATGAATTCGTAATGAATCTGACAATCTATCGTGGGAAATGCAGAATAATTGTTAAACGTGTGTAAATGATTATTTATTGCTGCGCTCATTTGAGAGTCAAATTTTATTGACCACTAAAAGTTAATGGTTTTGTCTAGATGAAGGGCTCAATATTAAACAGCCACGATCTTGCAGTATTTCAAAAAGAATATAATTATTCATGTTTCTGCCACAAAACCGATCACATTTGTATCTCGTGAAATTATCCACACAAGATTTTTCCATTCTTTCATTCAAGAAAGTTGATACATATTTACAATTGCCACTTCTGCCAAGAAGCTTTCCAGGCGTTGAGTCGGATGAATATTCGCGGGAAAAACTCATAGAAATATTTCAGACTGCGTCCTTAATGATAAGAATGGAAATCAAGATTCTTTAACGTCAGGCCCTTTATCTGTCCAATTAACGTCTGGATTCATAAAAAAAAATGTCTTTTTACTCGACTAAAAAAACTAACCGAGTATGTCCGTTTAAATGTTGTTTGAATTATGTCAAATCTATGTCGGTTTTCAAACGGTTCGTATTAATCATTTACGATGATTGTTATTTACTGAATAGTAAATTATTTTTTATGATTTTTGAAGATTTATACATTTTTGATTTTTCGTTGATTTTTTTTGTTTCTTCATTTGTTTCTTTTTCTTATTCGTAAAATTGCGAAAACAGCGTACGCGTCCCAGGGTACGCCACCCAGCAGCCCCGCGGCTGCCTCCATATTCTCCAGGGTAGTGGGCGCCGCTGGTACGGCGAGTAAACAGCCACAGAGTCCTGGCAATCATTTAGGAATTGCAGCGGTCCTTCTGCAGGGGGCACAAGGTAACCAGCGCAAAAATTCTCTGAGACTCCTGCGACTGTCTCGCTGACGTCCATTCGAATGAAACAATAAAACATAAGAAAACCATAATCCCGAATGGATCTTGGTTTTTTTTTCTTTTTTTTACGTTATGAACTTCCAAATAAAAAAAGGCTACACTTGACTCGCCTATTTGGAAATTTGTGCTTTTGTGTTACTTTTGTCGATTCATATTCGGACTAATAAGACCGACGAAAAAGCGATTATACAGGGATAACCCTTAACACGTGTTTGATGTTGCGATCAATTCCGAATGCCATCAGGAGGCTCGATAGAGAAATGAGAAAAATCGATTAATCTCAGTTTTGATAAACTAGCCAGGATTTCGGTGGGGCGAATGCTGCAGTTCGTAAAATTTGTTTTTACCGTAATCCTCGAACAAGCGATATCGATAAGCTACGCGCTGAGAATTGAGATGAAAAAATTGAGAATTTTTGAAAATCGTCACAAAAAAATGGTTTTTATCGATCGTCGGAGACTCGTACGATGTCTCCAGGGTTCATCGATCAAAAGGTATGACGTAGCCCCGTGTCGTGTGGTTTTGTGTGTACACAAAATTTATGACGCTTCGACAAGTCATCGACTAAATAATCCAAAGAGTGCTTCTTACACTCAGCATGATAAATAAGATTTTATCAACACCGCCCACACAAAATAATAAATCATGTCGTCACTGCAATATTCTTACGACATTTGTAGAGAAAGAAATCTGGAATTGATGAAATTCAAGTAGCACAGTCGCATTTTTGTCAGGCGTCGTTTTCTCTTGACGAAAACGACCATAGCTACTTGGGTTTCAAGTGGAAATGTTCAATGTTGGATGGACACTGAAAATCGTTTCTTCAGGCTCTGAACCAGCATCACATATTCTGTCTGTATGGAATATCTCTATGGAATATCTCTATGGAAGTCAACTCACGGACAATTTTTCTTCATAAACAATCAACAGCTCCGTCTGAATCAGCGCGAGAAAAATTCTCGATCGACGCTGAATTAATTCACATTTCTTGCTTTTTATTAACTTTTCTTGTGTATTTAAAGAGTTTTGCAATTTTCTAATATTTTTTCGACCATATCCCTCTTATTTTCCTTTCTAATTAATAATCCCAAATTTTCGTAGTTTTGACGGAAAATAATTAAGACTATCGTAGCAGTAGCGCACTACAATCGCCCCCTGTAAATAACACAAATCATTCGATCATGTCATCCGTCAATTAACAATTTGTTGCATCCTTGCACTGAATACATGTTCGGCAATTAAAACAAAATGCACGTAGGTATAGCGATTTCGAAGCGCCAGTTTAAATGAATCGCATGAATATTGTGCAAAAAAAATCGTTCGGGCCGGAAGCCTCTGGGCGGTTTATAAAAAATAATAAAAAATCAGATCGATACGATTTAATATACGAAATAGTATTGAAAATTTAAAAAACATTGAATTCATCTGTTCGAGAAAATATTTGGAAACCTCAACTTTTTCAAAAGTTTAACAACTGATCTTGAGTTATATAAAAAATGAAAGAGTCGTCAGCTTTGGAAGAACAGCCTTGGCAGACCCTGAAAATATTTCCGGGTCAACATTACCCAGTGTATCAACAAAGAATGATTCGTGAAATTCTTGAATGGGCATGAACAAGAAATTAAAAAATCGGTCCATTTCGGTATTGCCAAAACTGTGAAAACTTTGACACGATTATATCGACTTGAAATTATTTAAAAATCATTTGGAACGCCTCGACAGAGAATTTGGCGAACGATTATTTTTTCAACAGTTTCCATTCAATGCCGTCATGGTTCATGGCTCGTAGACATCAACAAACAAGAGAGTAGAACATTCGTAGAATCATCGACGAAGAATAAAGGAAAAGAAAAAAATGCGAGAACGAGGGTAAAATGGAAGGGGGGGATGGGAGAAAAGGGGCTGAAAAGAGAATTTGAAAAATAAACAAACTGGCTGATCGAAAAACGTGTCTCTCGTTGGTTGATTGCATGATTTAGTCGGGAGCGGTAGCGGAAGTGCTTCGAGTCACAGCAGTACGAGCAACAACAGCCAAAACAGCCAATCGGGCGCTTCACCTTCGTCGGCATCAACCGCCTACCTCAATGCCAACAGCACCCCACGACGACACAACTCCTCCGTCACTGGTCTGTACATGCGTTCCCCAATCAAGCGCTAAAAATTGTCCTGTTTCTCGTTTCATTTATTATTCCTGATGGTATTATTATTCCTTCGATTTCGGTCTTTCTAGTCGAGCCTTTGAACGCTCACCAGCTGAACGTCAAAGTAGAAAAAAAAACACACACAAAATTAATTCGTTGCATCGAAATCGAATTATAGCAGCGCGTACTTAATTATTAAATATAGACTTTTACGATGGACTAGTTTAGCTAAAAATCGTGGAATTATTGTAGCGAATCGAAAAATCCTTCGCTTTCAACGTGCCATTGAAAAATTCCCACCTCACGTTTTCTGTCTCGTTCCGGATCCCATTTCTGGGAAGAATTTTTATTTTTATTTTATTTATTACTAAAATCATTTTTCATTGTTATTTTGTTGCAATTTTTTTCTACATTCCCATGAGAACGGTAAAAGTAGACCAACGAAACCCTCGGTAGATAATCAATTTTTCGTGCTATTTTTTTTCTCAGTATCGAAGCAACAATATTTCGAGGCTGCAAACGCAGTGCAAACTCTATTAAACGGTGAAAGTCTAATTTTCGTTGAAAACGATTGAATATTGAAACGAAGAGGCAGGACAAAAGCGCTCTATATAAAAACGAAACAGAATGCTGTTCGTCGATCTCCTTTGCTTTTCGTATAAATATCTATAAATAATATACTCACAATTGGTGGTCTTTATGGAGAGGAGAAGAAAATCCTTCTCTTGTTTTCCAAGTCACAAGACAATGTTCAAAAAGTTCGAATTCTACGAGATCCAGCTCGAAATCCATTGTTGAAAATTTCTTTTACAGAAATACTGCTGTGAGTTTTTTTCCTCGAGTGATAAATTCGCATCCAAAAAGCTCAGCTTAACATTTTTTTCACACATTTTTTCACCGGCACGAAACAGCTCGAATGCGAAATTTGGTATCACCATGAATTTTCAAATCACCACTGATTGTGAGGAAATATTTATAAATAATATATGAATCCTTTGTGAAAAAAAATCTGGTCCGTTGAATCTCGAGTTCACCGCGTGAGAAACGCATTATTTATCGTACGTATCAATGTGTTGTTTCGTATGTTTTTTTTTCTCTATTTTTGTTCGTGTGTGTTTGACTTTGGTCGAACCTCGGCTACAAAACACAATGCATGCCCCATCTTCGTGTTGTCCATCCAATAAAACTTGGGCCAACCAATAAAAATGCAACTTGATGATCGTTGATTGGACGTGCTTGCGTTAATCTGACGTTCGACTCATCCAGAAGTCGAGGTAGTACGACGTAAGCTCGTGCTCGGCGCTTCTATCGCGCCTCCTGGCTACTTGCAACTCAACGACGACCCCGGTGACGACGGTAAGGATGCCAACGATCATCACACTCGACAAGCGTCGCTCCTTGATCCGACCAAAGACTGTCAGAACTCTCACAAAAACAAAAACCACGACGACGACGACAACAACGAGTGTTCCAAACTTATCAGACGTTGCAGCTTATGCTGAGCTAAATTCTTGCTAATCGATTCTCAGCTTTATTAGTTTTCTCGTCCATTACGAACAACTGAAAAACATTTCTCATCCAAGTCAGAATTCATTTCAAAATTTCCGATCGCTTGTCCATCGATTCTTAGAATTTCAAAAACTCGCCATTTTTTTGTTAAATATTCGCGACTAAATTCGACATTTTTCTTGCCTGTCGATTTTCGAATTTTTCCATCTTGTCAAATTTTCAAATAACATTCCAGTACGATTCTCAACATTTTTTATTTTACTGTCATGCACCAAAACATGAGACTAGAATTTGAAAGCATTGAATTTCAGTGTCTGTGTGTCTGGATCGACCAAAAGTTTCTGATCAGTTTTTGGCACTCGGAACAATGATTAAAATTTCAACACGACGTTAATGACGGTAAATATTAATTTGAAGGAAAAAAATAGCAATATGACGATAATATTCTCGAGGCTCGGTCTATCGATATCTCTTGCCTCGTTGAAACGAATTATACGTCAGAGGATGACGATGATTTACGTGAGCGAGAAGATTTTCGTCAGTAATGAGTAACGAGTTAAAATTGTGTAACTAGTATAAAAATATAACGAATGTTGGTAACATTTCGTTCGGATTTGTGATTAAAATTAGTAACGTGTATAGTGAATCGAGGAAAATTAATGTACAACGATTCTTAGAAAAGTTTCCTCGACGGTCGACGCGTCAAGAGAAACCTGCAGGAAAACTAGATGTTACAAATGGAAAAACGAGAAATAATAGAAAACTTGCGTAAAACCACGAAAAAAATGTGTTTTGCTTTACGAAAAACAACAAAATAATATCGACGTACGCTCCACTAGTGGCTTTTTGCTAGTCGAATGCTTTAGACAAATTCTGCGAGGTCATCATCCCACCAATAATTACTTTCAGTCGCGAAGCAGTGAAAAGCGTTAGTAAGCGAAATTAGACGATTTCAAGTTACCCGACGATAAAGAGAATTCCGTAAGGAGATTTCTGCAGCGCAGTAGAAAAGTCCGTTCTCGGTCAGACAGTAGGAATCACGCAATGAAAATAAAGCTCCGGTGTAACGATGTGCCAGAATGTCTGGTTCTGAGACATAGCACATTCGATTTTATAATCCCTGGAAAAAATAGGACGACTGAATCGAGGCAAAACTATGACGTTTGATGGAAAAAATTGACAGAGAGAGAGAGAGAGAGAGCGAGAGCGAGAAAACAAGGACGCTGCAACAATCAATCGTTAATACGTGGACCATAACCCGAGCGAATGAATTCAGGAGTCTCCGCAAAATATTTCAATATTTCATACTACCACAGAATCCATTGATTGATGAAAAAACAAAAAATGCAAAAATACACATGAAAGAATTGCCGTGACTCACTGATTTACTGCTGCGTGACGAAAAAAAAATTCCATGTCCAAGCCAACGAAATAATTCGTGTTTAAAGTGCGTTTTTAATGAGGAAGGTATATGCTTGTAGAAATAAGAATCATGTGTCCCGTCAAGACCTGCAGTCAACTGTCAACAAACTCGCAGTGCTCAGGTAAAGCCGCGTGCATAACAAGATATTAGGATACTAAAAAAATAGCACACACCCACACATACACACAAAAACACCCACAGAATTATACACTTAGAAATTTCACGGTTAGAATAAGACCACGAAACGTAGAGAAAAAAAATAATACTGTTTTTTTTTTAAATCACAGTAATTACTCTTTTTTTTTATAGTTTATCTCGTTCTAGTGGTATCGTTGTTTTTTTTTATTATCCAATCGAATAAACATAAAATTACAGCAGCGTATGAAAAGCGTAATATTCCGTCGACACCGAAGAGGATCGATGGGGAAAACCATGAGATTAGCCATACATTCATCGTATTCAATGAATTGTCATTTATTAGACGTTGGCACGTATCTACACGCTCTACAAATACAAGCTTATCGCACGAACGATACGCATAGGATATTCATCTTTAAAGTAGTCCAACCTCTTTAATTAATAGTTCGGGAAATTGATCGTCTCTCGAAATGACACCATTTCAGCGGTTTTGCCATAAATCATCCTTTTATTCAATTCCAGAATCACATTTAGCCCCAATTTTCGGAATATTTGATCCATTTATTTATATGTTGTTGGAGTAAACTGCAGAAAATATTATTTGATGCCAAAATTTGTCGTAAAAAATCTTTGAAACGAGACCCTGGTCTGTTGGGACAGAACTTTCGTTCGAAAAAAATTCCTTTTGGTTCTTTAACGTTAATTTCGTATTTATTTTTAAAAAAACGAGGCCACGACGCTTCCACTCGAAATGCCTTGATAAGAATTCGGATTTTCAAGGTCATTCGTTCTTGGAATACGAACCATATCCTCAAAATAAAAATAAGAAAGTTCCCCAAATTATTAACTGTCATTAATCACATGGTCAAAATTACGAACCCATAGAAATCACTCTGTACGATGCTCTAAAATCACTCTCTCACTCTCTGTACTTTTTGTTTTTTATGTTATCCACCTTTTCGCCAAGGCCGAACGAAGCAGCGATTAAAAAATATTTCATCTCGAAATATGATCGAGAGCCCAGAAAGTCTCTTATCGACGATCGTATTTCAATTATAATTCCAAGAGCTGCTTCGTGCAGTCATTACAGTAGAACAAATATCCAGGCCTTGTCCGCGTAATCACACTAGAATTTATTTTAACATCATCACTATTATCATTTTTATTTCTTTGTTGTCCTCTTAATTAGAAAAAAAAATGATTTGAGCGAATATTTTCATTTCCTCAATCAACAATTGAACCGATCAACTTTTTTCCTATTGTTTTCATTTAAAAAAAAGAATTGATCGTCACGCGAGGAAGATTCCGACAATCTCGAAGATCCGTTGGTCCACCCTCTGCGTTTTCGAAGAATATTTCCAAGCTTCGCAGTCTATTCGCCAGGAGACTTTGTTTTTAATTTTTTTTTAGCGCTTGTCTTATCGCACGCGATTATTTCGCCGGAGCGAAAGACCGACATCACTTTTGTTCGTCGTGATAGAAGCGAACTAGTCGCTCAACTCGGTCAGAAACAGCTGCACATGAATTTTATCGCTCGGATTTGTTCAACATTAAAAATTCTTCAGTCATTCCCTACATGAATCCTGAATTTCCGATCTCTCGTCGATGACTGAAGCAATTATTTTATTTCACACAGTCAATCACACATTGTGTAAACTTGTTGATTACAATAGTGCAAATATTGTGAACGACACAATTTTATTTTTCGTGTTGTAACACTAACTCAAAACTTACAAACACACTTTTGTGATTTCCAGTGAAATATTTTATGAATTCGTGTTTTCGTGGTCCATTTCAGAAAGCACACTTGTCTATCTTTTCAGGTTTTATTCGATCCTTGAAAAATGAATTTTTTCAAATGTAAAAACTCAATTGTTCACTTAATTATAAATCCGTGTTGTTGAGTCAACAGAAAATTCATATGATTCTTCGAGTCCAATCGTAAACTGGGCGTGCATGCTAATATTGAAAATAAAAAAAAAATAATAATTTGGATTCAACTCGAAATCCGAATTTAAAATTTTGAGAAAAGCTCGGTTTTTATTTTATTTTTTAACGACATTGATCATCAATGACTTTTGGAATTATTCGGGTAGGAAAATACAATATCGAGGATGTAAAACAGAGTTTATTTTTATAGTTGTTGAACAATTAATTATACGTGCATGTGGCTGTTTTGCTGTGATTTGTGACGGAAAGAGCCTGAGAACGCGTGGGGCGATGGAACTCCAAGAACTTGTAACTGACCCTCATGTATTGACGCTTCCAGCACGCCGTCAGGAAATCATCAAGATGACCGAGCAACTTATCGAGAGCATCAACACCGGAGACTACGAAGGATACACGTGAGTAAAATTCAATGAAAAAAAATTAACAAAGATATTCAAATATTTTTTTTGTCGAACAATCGCTCGAAGTGAAATATTCATACGACGATTTTTCGTATAAAATTCTAATTGAAACATTTCAGGAAAATCTGCGATCCTCAGCTGACCGCGTTCGAGCCCGAGGCTCTAGGTAATTTAGTCGAGGGAATGGACTTTCACAAATTTTACTTTGATAATGGTAATTATGTCTCGTTTGCTCTCACTATTATTCATTGGCAAGCGAATCACGCGTGAACGAAGCTTCTATTCATTTTATAATTCTTTTTTTCCATTCAAATCGAATTGAATCATTAAAAATGATTAAATTTATTTTTGTACGAAAAATTGCACACTGATGATATGATTGATAGACACAAACGGAATGCGTTTTTAAAAAATTATCAAAATTCCGTATTTTGTTATGATTTCGAATTTTATTTCCATTTTTTTTTGGGTCTTGATTCTTCAGAATGAATTTATTTTTTTTTTTCA
This sequence comes from Hyposoter didymator, assembly GCA_037952995.1. NCBI lineage: Eukaryota > Metazoa > Arthropoda > Insecta > Hymenoptera > Ichneumonidae > Hyposoter > Hyposoter didymator. Next base: position 2,345,993 of record JBAJMU010000003.1, read on the forward strand.
AGGAATGATCGCATCGCAAGAATGTGGAAAATTGATTTAATTTGTTTTCGTAAAAGAAACGTTTGCATCTGTTCGATAAGCTTGAAACTATTTTAGCTGTATCATAAATTAATGAGACGCCTTTTTGCATTTTTTCGTTCGGAATGGAACTGTGCGAATGTCAAAGATTTGTGGCTTGTCAGCATTGAAAATGAAAAATTGCTCATTTGTTTATTTGTTTGAAAAAATACAAAATAAAAGTTCAATTTTGATCTCTCCTTTATTTTGGACGTTGAAAAATAAAATTATCGTTGTTCTCAGACGTCATTCTGTCGCGAAAGTGCAGGTAAAGTTTTAATTCGTTTTACCCTCAAATGCAGTCTTCGGGAAAAGCTCGACCTGCAAAGCTGTCAACACGACGATTCTCAATCCTCACGTCCACCTCCTAGGCGAGGATGCAGCCTGCATCGCATACGTCAGACTTACCCAGTACGTCGACAAGTAAGTATTCGCTAGTTACATTTCTATCACATCGAACAAAAATTATCCGAGATGATATTTTTCGAAAACTAGTTGTCAACCTACCAGCTTTTTTGCTCACTACGAACGAATTTCATCAATCCAATTCATTTATCTTTAATTTCATCCAATCAAACAAATCATTTCTGGGTCAATCTTGAGCTCGAAGAAGAATTTAAAAAAAAAACGATTTTTACTACGAACTGAAGATTCAACAAACAAAATGCACAGGAAAATAACTTTTTTGTTTGTCACAGACAAGGAGTGGCGCACACTCAGCAGAGCGAGGAGAGTCGCGTCTGGCACAAAAGGGACAGCAAGTGGCAGAACGTGCATTCTCATCGAAGCGCGGTCACAGGACCATCGCCATTTTCCTTCAGCCACAAATAATTTGTGAGCGCGTGATTAAGAGAATAAAAAAAAACGAGAAACCCACTAAAAGAAGGAAGAGAAAAAAAAGCAAATAAGAATCGTGATGAGAGAGAAAGAGAGAGAGAAAGAGAAGAAAAATCCGGTGATTGGCGACGATGGCGTCGTCGAAAATAATCTCCTCAGTTGTTCCACGTGAAAACAATACGATTTCATAAAGTATAATATGATTATATTACAAGAAAAACAATTACACATATGAAGAGAGAAGAGACGATGAGCGGGTGAGCCACCAATAGTGGAAGAGACAGAAGGAGAAAGAAAAATGGCAAGCAAACATAGCTCGAGACAAGGAAATGATAGGAAAGAATTTCTCTCACAAATCTCGTACTTGAATTTTCGGCTCGAGTAATGTAAACCCATGAAAAAAAAATGATGATCGTCGTGACAGCGCAAATGCAAGAATCGTAACCAGATTCCGAAATAATCACGAGTGAAGAGCTTCTGGATAAAGCGAAAATATATAAATATGTATTTCTTCTTCTTGGAGAGGAACAAAGCAGAAAAATGGCATTAAACTGTCTTACACAATGTCATCTTGAGTGAAAACAGCTGATCGGCATCGTCCTCCCAATCAACGGCATTGTAAGCGTGTTGGACGATTTAAACAAAAAATATAGATAAATACACGTAGTTTAAGAATGAGCGAAAAGGATTGAAAACGATGGGAATAATGTACGAAAGGATAGCGAGAGCACGAACAAAGGGAAACGATGTAATCGTTGGAATTACGAACAAGAGAAAGAGAGAAGGAGAGGGAGAGAGCGAGAGAGGAAGAGAGAGAGGCCCAATGTCGACTAACGAATTCGTCTGCTTACAATTTGATTATTATTACTATTATTGTCATTATTATTATTATTATTATGTTACAATTATATCATTAGTTAGAGTAACAAATTTCCATCTAGGGCGTCGTTTAGTAAATTTCGGCCCGATCGAGGCTTAAATATCGACCAACGTGTGCCATTTTTCGCGACTTTTCAGAAAATATTGCGTATGTGAAGTAAACAGAGAGAGAGAGAAAGAAAGAGACGATGAATTGTGGGAAAAATCAATAAAAATGTAGAGAGAAAGAGAGAGAGAGAGAGAGAGAGAGAGAGAGATAGAGAGGAAAAAGAAACGAGAAAGGCTAAATGTTTGATGTGGGATGATGTAGAGAGAAGGAAAATGAGACTTTGAGCCAAGACTGCAATTCGATATCAATGAGGGTGGTGAAACTACGAAGGGAGAATCGCAATCGGACTGCAATTCTCAAATCTCCAATATCTCTCTTCTCTCTTTATCGCCATTGAGAGCTTTGACTCGTAGGAACAGAACCAAAAAAACAAACAAATAAAGTCCCTTTTTCAATATTTCTTATTAATATTCAAACTTCGTTTTTCTCGTCTACTTTGGCGATTCGTTCGATCCTCAACGTTTTCAATAATCGCTCGATGGCGAGCTTTCCCTTCATTTTATTTCTTCAATTATTAGGCAAATTGAAACGAAATAATGGAAACGATTTTTTTTAAACGTGGGCTACTCGTGGCCAAAGTTTCTTCAGATACTCCACTGACGTTTTTACTCAGAAAAGTTCTAACAATGAAATTAATATAAGGCGAAAAAAAAAAATCATCCTGCCGAAAAATAACTTTTCGCAAACTCTCGTTATCATTGCGATGAACGTGAGAAAAAAAAAACCAGCGAATTACGAGGTTGGCGATTTGTTGAAAACTGTGAGTTCTGATCGTCTCGCCAATGTTTTGATCAGTATGGAAATGAAAAGGGAGCAGAACAAGGAGACAGAAAATCGAATCATTGTACAGAACATTCTTCCATGTTATTTTTCTTTTTGTTGCTAATATTGTTTCTTATTTGTTATATCGCGATGGCAAAAGGCGCCATTGTTTCGATGAATGATTTTGCGTTTCGAGCTCGTGGCTGTACGCGATTCCAAATGTATATTCTTTTTTCTCTCCTAAGGTGTACACTTACGTCCAAACAGCCCCATCTCTAGCCCTGAAAGTGCAATGTAGTCTAATTTATTAACTCCATTTATTTATTCCTCCAAATTACAAACACGTTCATAGATAAACAAACAAATGAACGTATTTAGGGAGTTTGAGAAATTTGTGTGCATGAAAACAAAATAAACAAGAACTTTTCGTAGTTTAATTTCGCTTTTCGATCAACCATTCGAATAACGGACAACTTTCTGAAATCCCTGAAATTTAGTCGCAATTCAGTCGCTGCACCTGGCAGTCGACGAACGAAATAAAAATCCTAAAACACAAAGTCACATTGTTCAATGGAATCATCATTTTTCTTGCGCAAAAAAGTGAATACGAAAAAAAAAAACAAAAAAAAACAAATTTTAAGGCTCGGACGAGTTTTCACGATGGAATCTTTGATTACATGAATAAATACAAATTGCGTTGAGTGAAATAATTATAAAAGTTTTCCGAAAGACGAAGTTTGCGAACAAAATAAAAATCCGAATGATAATCCGCGCTCTCTGTCGTGTCTCTCTTTGCATAATAAGTGTTATATACATATTGAATATTTAACGAAGAACGATAGAGGAATAAATGAGAAAGAAAGAAAAACGAGGAATAAATTGTAAAAGTGGTTAAAGCAAGAAAGAAAATAGTGAGCGATGTGAAGTCGAATAACGCATTCGTATTCGGGATTCGATTGAATAATAAGAAGGGCGAAATATTTATGATTGAATTTTTATCGAATTTACCTTCGTTATTACGACGAATCTTTCTACACGTTCGTACATCCTCCAAAATAGTGGTCACGAGTCAAGTCTCAATCTGCAATGATAAAAAACGAAAAAAAAAACGAAAAAAAAAAAAAACTTTAAAGAAACACTTTTGCCATCGTATTATACATATAAATATTATACATAAAAAAACAACAACAACAACAGACAAAATACACACACGCATATGTGTAAGTATGTATGTGTGTGTATAAATTATAATACTGATTAAGTTATGATTGATTATATTGCAAATATATGATAAAATGAAAAACTGATGGAAGGCTAAGAAAAAAGCGAGAAAAAAAAACGTTGAAGAATTCAATAGAAGGAAAAAAAAGAAAATAGTTATTTCTACTACTCTAATTCATCGCTTCTACGTGTGATTGTTGTATAAAATAATTACTATTGATTTCCTACTATCATTATATGTACTAGTACGCGTTACTATTACTAATTAACGTTTAAATACTGACTACGAACATTGCGATATATATAAATGGAATATTTGCCTTGATTTGTTTTTTTTTTTTTTTTTTTAATCATTTACGTTTCGTTGTTGGTTGTGTTTATTTTATCTTTGTTGTTCTTCTCTATTGATCTTTGTACGATAACACGATTGCCGCACGAATTAACTTGTCTACTAGAAGTAAAATATTTAATGAAATTTCATTTATATACTTGTAATGCATTAACGAAAAAATGTTTCATCAAGTTTTTCGTGGGTGATGAAAGTTGGCGTTGTATTTATTGCGTTTCTAGAGTGATTAATAATGGATATTAAGAGTTTACAAATGTGGAAAGCAAGACAAGAAAAACGAGAGAGAGACACACGTCGTATTATAGTTGTTTCATATTGTACAAGTTTTTAACACTGAGAGGCATCTTGCTTTAGTGATGTTGAGATCTCGTTGAATGTCTCTCGATCTCATTCCTATCTCGTATTTATATCTAGTCTCGAGTGTTCCAACAAAATCTCCTCATTCGAATTTATTCATTATCCTATAACTGGATTTATCGTTATAGGCTGATGAATATTCCTATTAAACATATATCTATTTAACAAAGAAAAAATAATACTTATAACTCTACCTTCTCGAGACACCTTCAGCGAGATCTCTGCGTTCCATCGAGAATTTAAAATGATTAACCAAATAACAAAAAAGTTAAGAAGAGGATATTGAGAACGAGAAACTCGTGACGAAAGACCCTTGATTTTTAACACGAGAAAATTTCGGCGTATTACGGTCCAAACATTATTACATTTTGACTTACCAAATTTTGATAAATGAGAATAAGACATTTTTTCATATCATTTCAATACTCCCCACTTTGCTTTACTTGCTACATCTCGGCAAACGAATTTCAATTCTCAGCCATAGATAAATATGTCCAAATCAATTATCGTCTAAACGCGCTCCCGCCAAGGTTACGCTTTACATTTTTTATCTCGCTAACGCACTAATTATTCAGCCATGCAATCGCAAAGAAAATTATCGGTGTCCGCAATCCGGAAACAACTAAACGAAAATAGACATTCATGAAATATCGAACGACAAAGATTAAGAAACGGATTACAGCTTTTCTTATATATTTATCATTCTCCACTGCCCTAAACAATATTTATGTAAAATTATCAATAATACTGTCACTCGTTCGAATTATTATCTAATCACAACAGCCTCTTATTGAAAAGTGAGAAAAAAACACACGGAGCATTGCACTTCGACTCTGGTATCCAAAACCCTCACCCCTTTCCATTTTGATCCAAATTTTTCGCATTATTCTCCACAAGGAGTAATCAAAAAGCGGAGCCTTCTAATTTTTCGAAAACTCAAAGTTTTCACTTCCCACTTATTTCGAAATCTTCGTAATAACTCACAACTATTTAAACTTTTGATTTCACGCAAATTTGAAGAATTCAAATCCCTACATTTTCCTCGCAGTGTATGCAACTATCGCGTCAAAGTTAATGGCTGTGAAAATTGACACAACCAATCGCCATTAATGAACAGGGGCCGGGGTTTGTGCAATGCTTCGAAAATTCTGACTAAACGAACGTGCAACAAAACGTATTATCGTACACATAAAGTCAACACTTGCACTATGACCTTCGTCCACAAAAGTCTTCTCGTGTACAGACAGTGTCCTCCAGTTTGCCGAGAAACTCAAGTAAAGTGCGTCGAATAGAAGAACGAAACGAAACTGAAATCAGTAAAAACAGAAAACAATACAGAAAATGGATCATTCTGCTTTATTCGAAAAATCATGTAACGAGATGTCGAAACAAAAAAACGTTGCACCAATCAACAAAACCAACTCGAACAGTTCAAACAAACAAAAAAATACAAACAAGAGTCAGAACATAGAATTTAATATTTTGAGAACAGAAGATATGGAAAAATCAATGATACACTGTGAAGACGAATATTTTCGAAATTTTCTCACAATACGAAGTTACAAAAGGAAAAAAAAACATAATGGAAATAAAACGAATAAATTTAAAGAAAAACATAGAGCAGTATGGTTCGCAATTTACGAGACACGCGCATATCGTCTTCATTCATCTCATAAAAAGAATTAATGATAAAAAGAAACAAAAAAAAAGGATAAAATAAAAAGAAAAGGAAAAAGCATTGTTTGGCCTAAAATTTACCATTCACGATTTGTGTATTTCGTATCGTACTATGTAATTAATGAAGGGTGAATCAACGCCGATAACGGCGTTGGAGGCTTCTTCATGCTCGGTGATTGTGAGCGAATAATTATATATTAGTTAAGAGAAGAATACAATTTTCGATTAAGAGCTGCGATCTCTCCGGATTATTTGGTGCAATCGTCGAGTCACGATCGCAACTTTTTTAATCCGCGAAGCTAGATTATGATAAATTGAGCGAAAAGTAAAGAAAATCCGTCACTTCCGGTCTCAAGCGGAAGTCAATGACTTGTAGGAAAAAAGAAAACAAAGTAATATATCTGCTCACACAATGTACATTACGCATATGAGCGTTTGAAATTTCTTGTGAATTTGAGACTCGATGTTTGCGACGGATGAAGAGAAAACATGAAATATGGTTCTTTGAGGACGAGGATAAAAGAACAGAAAGAATGAAACAATTATCGATTAAGTCTCGTTGTATAGTAGTCATTAGAACTGAAGGAGCTTACAATTATTTGGCAAGTTTCTCGCGATTTTATTGTGCAAATAGGTATTACGTTAAATAAGAAAAAAAACTAACCGATAATTCGACGAATATTTATTTCCTGTCATTTTAAACATTTTTGAGTCTGGAAAAAATTTACGAGAGAATTCTCATGAAAATGAGAAGAACACAAAAAACATGGCGTCTGCGAAGAATTTTCGGCAAGAAGTCGATTGTCATTGAAACATGAAAAACTTGAATAGAACATTTTTTCCAAAGGATCAATGCTCCGGTTAGTTTTTTTTTCAAGGCCACCAGCAAGGTTCTAATTGTTTATTTTTGTTGCCGGAAGTCTTCCAACCGATGATCGGAAGTCCTCCCCGATTGTTCAACCGGAAATCTTTCGGTTCATCGGACCGCAGATCTTTCGAAAACCATGAAGCACTGGAAAGTTTTCGATGGTGTAAAAAACTTGGATAAGAAAGATCGGCCGAAAGTCCCGCAGAGTTTTTCTTCATTTTGTTCGTTCACCGGGAGTCTTCCGTTCGCTCACTCATTTTATTTCTTCTTCGTTTGTCAAAACTTGGCGTGCTGGAATTAAGATCGCGAGAAAAACATTGCTCGTTGTTGACTCGTTTATTTATTATCTCCGGCGTTTNTTTTTTTTTTTTTTTTTTTTAGTTGTCTATGGTTTTTTCTTTCCAAGTCCCTTTTCGTACTGCGCAGCATCGGAAACTTCCGTATCGCTCGCAAATATGCATACAACGTAGACATTCACCCGTGGGGTCCACCACCATGTGGCAAAAACAATTGGAAAACTGTGAAGAAAGCGAGAAATAAAAATGAAAATAGTAATTAAAAAAAAAATTTGAATGGAAGTACGAAAAGTGGACAAATAGTTAAGAGAAATGAAAAACGGCGTACCTGGCAGGGAACTCTCTGTACCCGGAGATACTGTACTTTAATTTTTCTTTAACAAACCAAACACGATGTACACACGAATACAAATTACGTTTGTCTTTGCACACGAAGCATCGACCGGAAATGCATTACGAGAACGAGGATAATGATAATAATAATAAAGGATAACGATACTTCACGACCTTGAACGACCGACGCCATACGAGACTAATTATTCGAAATAATAAACTTATGAATGAGAGAATGGTTTAAGAAACAAACGAACGGAGGAAAAACAAATGGAAGGAGAATAGAAAGGAAGACAAACTGAAACAAAGCATATACAGCGGATCCGATCGTGTGTAAAATCGAAGCTGAGCAAGATCCACCCCGTAATGTAATAAGCTAATATTTATTGTGTGAAAATTTAGGAGGCAATTGTACGGCAATCTATCGGTCGTTCTCAGGCGCGATTAACGAATCTGTCTATTTCAAATATTTCAAACCAAACCTTAAAGAAAAGAAAAAAAAAAACAAAAAGAGAAAAAACAAAAAAGATTTTCAAATCGCCTCGCCTTTACCACATAATTCTCAAACTTGGCAATTCCGTGTTCCTTTTTTTTCGTCTAAAATACAATAAAATTGCAATTTCGAGGCGGACAAAAGGAGCGTTGCAATTTTAGCCTTTTTTAAAATAAGATCGTAGCCAATCTCCATCACGGCTATTTCTTTCTACATAGGATTATATAATAAACGTACATATGTACTGATTAAAATATAAAACAAAAATACTACAATAATAATAAATAAATAAAATATTTAAAAAAAACAAGCACACACGATAAGTTTTGCGATGAGAATAAAAAACTGAGGCTCGTTCATAGAGAGAAAGAAAGAGAGAAAGCGAGAGAGAGAGAGAGAGAGCGAACAAATATGCAACAAAATAAAGAGAGAGAATGAGAGAACGGCCGTGCTCGGCTCTGCCCGCGGACGACGTAATTGCCAACTATATAATTATAAAAAAAAACGAAAGGAAGAAGAAAAAAAAACAAACTCTCATCGGTTCAATATTACGCTATATTTATTACCATTATTATTGTTATACTGTTATTATTATTATTTTTATTATTCATAACTATAATATTATTATTATTCCTACGGATATGATAAATTTACGATAAACAAATAACGATTGATTACGATTTTGTCCTAATGTTCAGAAAAATAAATATGAATCTCCGTATTTGCTTACTTACTACATTCATCATCTCACCATCGGCTCACAAATCCTGTAATGTCTCGATACCTTTTTTTTTTGCTTCACAATCTATACGTCTGATTTACTTTTGTTGCAATGATAATTATCCAAATCATAAAGTCAATGAAGTCAGGCATATTCATGTGTATCGTTCTTTTAAAACTTTTATTATAAACAACAAAAAATTCTACAATATTTCGGGTATACAGCTTCTTTCGAACTTACAACTAATTTACGATCTAGGAAAAAAAAAACAATTCGTTCGGGAAAAAACCCGATTTTTCTTCTACTGTTTGAAGAATCGCAAAACTACAAAGGTTGCGTTTAATTTTATGTTTAGATCATTTGAATCTACGGGCGAGTATACGCAGTCAAATTATTGCTCTTGGAAACAACGACAATTTGGAGTCAATGCGGGCGGTCCGTATTTTCATATTCTGCGATAACTGCATTAAACGCTAAGCACGAAATACGTGTTTGCAGTAGGTACAAGCAACGAGCCTTCAATTTTCATGAAAAATACGTCTGTGACGTCAATTTTCGTTTCCGTTTAATTCAAAATTTTGGTTTTCTTAATCTGCATTTTTTGATACACTTCGGAATAAACATCCACGATTTGAAAAATAATTAAAATCTTTTAGAATCTATATTTATTGCCTACACGTGTTTGATTCGAGGCACAAAATCGAGGAGGATCGTTTCGAAATGGAAATATTCCTTGGAACAACATTTCCAAGGCTCTGGGAAATTTTTCAGTTCCTACGGACCACCCTACTGTTGCTGACATAATTATTGTGTTGTTCTCTTTGTAATTGCGCTCAATTTTTTATTCTTTCATTGAGAAGACATGAAACGTGTTTCATTTTTTTTTTACTATGGCAATATCTTGGATCCTTTTGGTCGCTCTTGGCTGTTCGAATTTATTTATTCCTATGTCAAAATACATGGGAAAATAAATGAAAATAAGCTCCGAGACAATAATCTAGTGATCAGCATTTTTCGATAAATGTAACTATCTTCTTAAGATTTTTAACTGTACGAAACTTGACTCAAATTTTATTTTATTGTTCAAAATTTCTATTGTTAACGTTGCAATATAAGGCACACGTTCTTACGCTTTTGCTGCTAAAGGGAAGGATTTGAACACATATTATCCACACGAAGTAAAATACAAATTTTTGTTTCGTTCGTTCTCTGCGATGAAATCAACTTTCGAAGCGTTGTACGATCGAGTTTAACATTTCTGATCAATGTTTCTAAGACAAATTTCGCGCGAGGGAGACAAAAATCGCGTCATCATGCAATGGAAAAAAAAAACGAATGGAGCATTTTTTTTCCTAGCCTTCTGGAAAAAAATTGTAATTTCTGGAAGCCTGTAATGATGGAAAAAAGTTACCAGCATTTCGACGAAAAAGTGTGCAGCAATCCGAAAAAAAAACTCATTTGAAAACTCCGAGACACTGGGGAAGAAAAATGCATAAATCGCTCGGAAGCTTTTTTTGCGCGTTGCAACGGTCAATTATTTTTCACTAAATATACAAAACGCACAAAAACAGAAATCAAAATAATTGCTATGTTTTATTTTTTCAATGAATTTTTCCGGTACCAAATTTCGTGAAAGAAAAATCGTCTCAACAAATCGATCGTTCGTAATTCCATCTTCCTATTCCGAATTGGATAATCCCTAAGAAAATGAAACACAAAAGAAAACTGATCCGAAAAAACAATTTCTTTCGATTTTGTGTTCACAACACAGCTCAAAAATTGTCTTTTTCCAACTTGCTTGACGATAATTCGAAGAAGTTGCATTTTTCAATTTCATTGCATTATAAAAATCAACTTTTTTTCAATATCATAAATTTTTTGAACGAAAATAACGCCGAAAGACTTGATGCTCGAGACTCACTGACAATTACCGACAATCCGAGCAAATTTACGCGGTTATAAAAACTATAAGGAAAAAGTATTTGATGAAAATAGGCCGCGATAGAAGATTTTTCTAGCCGCCTCGTAACTCATCGGCTTCGTCGCCACTTCTCCTCCTGTTTCGACCGCGTCCTACAATCAATTTCAAACAAAATGATTCAACGTAAAAACAAGCATTTATCAAATATAAACGTACAGAATTTTCATAAATAAATCAAAGTTTCGATGCTTAAATTTGAAAAAAGAAAGAATAAAAAATCAATGTGTTAAATGAGTAATTTGAAGCAAGCAAATTAATTGAATGATTCATTTTCGTCATACATTATTCTCGAGAATCAGAGAATATTCAAGCCCAGATGAAGAAAGTTTAAAAATTAAAACGATATCGACTTACGGAATAACTTTAATGCCTTGAACAAAAAGATAAAAATAAATGTTGGATTTCTCGGTTATCGCGATTTTTCAATCGTATCGATGAACAAATTTTCTCTTGCGTTTTTCTTTTGTTGGGCACTGACTCGCGGGGAACGTAACATGAACAAATTTGCAAGGATTAGTCGTTACTTGGTTGCGGATTGAAAGGATATATATTTCAATTAATTCAAGAAAATGTACAGTAGACGCCGAATTTGATCCAGGCGGCTTCCGCTCAACTCCGGCAGTCGTCGCATTGATAAATATAATTTATTTTTCCTTCCTTCTTGACAGTGGTATATATATAATTTTTTTTTGTAATTTCATTATTTCTCATTCAAATATTCTTCTGAGTTTGACAATGCAATCCATAACAATGAAATTAAATATTAAATAAAAAAGGAATGCGTGACAAAAATTGCTATGCAGTTTTTTTCATGCTTGATTGAGTGATGAAAATTTTTGTCTTTTGAATTTATTACGTAAGTTTGATTATGTAGTTTTTTTTTGGTTGCTTTAATTTTTATCAACCATGCACCACGTACGTCGTTTTTACTCAATTCATTCAAACTCAATTTTTACATTCAGCGTGTTTGCGTTAAAGCATTTGCAAAAATAACACGAGACTCGGTTACGACCAGCGAAAATGAAGAACGGAAAGAGTGAGAGAAGAAAACAATGCGATTATTTTGTTAGAAAAAGTAAACCGAATCTCCTTGGTCGTTTTTTGTGCTTGTGTCTACATGAAAAAAGGAACAACGCAGCGGTAAATGTTATTATATTTTTTGTTTAAAAAAAAAAAGGAAAAAGCGCATATGGCCGCTGAGAAAAAATATTTCTTTCACTTGTGCGAGGATTATCACAAGCTATCGCTACCTCTTCGTATTTGATTGAGACACGCCAACATCCTGATCATAAATGCGGCTGGGACGGTTATCGTATCTTTCGTCTCTTCGAGCATAACCGCGTTGCGTTTTAATAGCTGAAAATAATAAAAACACAATGAATTCGATTAAGCGCTCTGAGAAGAAAGTTCCCAAAATCGAGCATTCTCGTGAGCAGAGTTTTCAAATCTACTTTACGGAATCGGTAACTAACAAAATAATGGAATGTGCGAAAAAAATTTCGACTTGGTTAAAAATTAAATTTTGAAAAATCGGTCACAAGTTTTTCTTTATTCAATAAATGTAAACGAAAATGATTAGAATTCGCTATTCTCTGCAGACATTCAGCAGAATGATAGAGGGAAATGGCAGGACAATAAATTGAATTGTGTGAAACGAATAAACAAATGAAAATAAAAAAGCAGGATAATTACATCTGCGGCGAACTTGGTATCAAAGCTAGTTTCTTCGTTGATGGGAGCCCACAGTTTGACGTCATAATCGATACCAGAAGTGGCAAGCATCGGAAGATAAGGGTGGGGTTGAAGGCAATTAACGACATGTTGATCAGCCTCGAGGAGCATACAAAGTTTGGCGGTGTCTCTTTCCCAGACGAAAACATGGCCGCAGTCGCTACCAGACATGACGTAATCGTCGCCCCAAAAATTTGCTTCTTTGATCATGGTCCTAAAGAAACTAGAGTCAAACGAGGGAAGGGCAAACGATCAGAAATATTGGATGGGCTGATGCTAATCGGCCCAGTCCGCTCGGAGGCTTTTTTGGGACTTTTTTGTTTGGTCAGTTGTTTGTTTCTTTTTGTGTGTATTTGACGACGTTGATTTGTTGTTACGGGTTGTTGGTTTTCACGTCCATCGTTTTGTCATTGTAAGACGAAAACAAAACTATAAATTTCGAAGATTAGGACATTAAAGGAAACAAAAAACGATGAAAAATAGTAACAATCAAATTTCGACAAATTTTTTATCGAATTACGAATCGACGTGGTCGCGATATTCCGCGCAAAGTTTCGTACAACTTCAACAGAGAGGGGGCAGGGGAATTATACCTCGCATTTCGATGACCCATGTATTTTTGCTTCACGTGAAATTCCGTCATGCAACTGTCCTCGTAAGTCTCGTGTCCTAACGAGTCTCGTTCTTCGCTCAATTCCTTTTCCAATTCCGTCTGAGCAGGATTACCCATTCTGTCAACAACACCACAAAATATCCTCAATGAAAATGCAATTTTTTCGTTTCGTCATACAATTTTTCTTCGTATCGATAAATCTGCAAGAAAATAAACTTTACCGTCTGCTACTGCTCGTGGAACCTGCGTCCTCGTCATCGCTGTCATTGTACACGTCCTCGTCCGTTCCTAATGCCACAAAAATGCAAAATTTAATATCAATTACATTGGAAAATGAACGATTTTTATGAATCTTTGTCAGCTCCATTTACTTTCATGAAGGTCTTCGTAATTTGATTCTCTACTCCGACTGTTGCTCGGTCCTGCACTAGTAACACCAGCATTTTGACTCCCGGAAGGACCTGCGAGCATGAAAAATATATATATTCTACGGGATAACTGCGTGAACGGAAAATCGAAAACTTTGTATCAAGCTGATCGTGCGGAGGGTAAAAATTCTGGCGCACGTTTTCTTCAAAAAGTTCTGGGAAGAATCTGAGCATTTGAAAAGTACTTCTCGAGTGAATTGAGCAGCTCGCGAATGTTTATTCACGTCGATCGACAAAAAAAAATCACCTGGATGATAATTGTCACGTATGACTTCGTTGGCAACGCCGAGGGAGATTGTAGCTCCGGTGGAGCTCTTGTCGGAGTAAGTTAAGCTGACAGCAGGTTCGCTGCCGTGTCTCTCGAGGAAGCCGTCCCTCATGGTAGTCAATCTATCTTGAAGGTTTTCCATGATATTGCCTTCCCCGGGGTTTTCAAGATTGGAGGTGGGTGACGAAGGGCCAAGGTTATCGTTTCTGTTGCGATCGCGAGTTTCTTCGCCCCGCGAAATACTCAGCGAAGTGAACGATTGAATTGAAGGCTTGGAGGCTTCCGTTGGACTAGATTCACTCTCCATAGGAACATTATTCGCGTCGTTTCTTGTCTCCTCGCTGTCGGATTCCGCGGGTGAATTATCTACGATGTGAGAGCCTTCGCTTTCGCAGAAAACCTCGTCGCTCTCTTGAGTGACCGTTGCTTCGATCTCGTTCTCCGTTGACACATCGACGGCCAATGCATTGGAGGAATCGTCGCTAGGATTGCTCACGATTGCCGCCGTACTCGGTTCGTCGGTCTCACGAATTTCCGCGCTGCTTGCAGCCTCCATTTCCATCGACTGCTGCGACGAAGCCTCGTTTCCATTGGTCGACTCAGCATTCGCTTCCACGCTCCCGTCATCGACAGCTTCGTTCTGTTGCTGTTGTTGCGGTTGCTGCTGCTGCTGCTGCTGCCCTTGTTGCTGTGCACCTTCGCCTTGCTGGTCGATTATCCAACCCTCGAGGTTCTCTTCGCCGCTCCCATTCAAAGCAGCACGAGTCGCAGGATCGTTCAACATTCTGCTCAATACGTCCGTCATTCTTTGCATCAATGAGGTATGCAAAATCGGTCTGGCTTGTGCAATCTCCGTTCCGTTCAACCGTCCACCCTCGCTTTCCGGGCGAGCATCCGGCCCCGTGTCCGACCAATCGCCTCTCAATCTCAAACGTCTCACTGGCTGCGGTGACCGCAACTGGTTCTTCTTGCTTTTGCTATTTCCGGTCGAAGCGTCTTTTCTCATTTGCATGCTCCCCTGGTCCTGTCACACGGGAAAAGAAAAACTCTTTTTACTCCCCAAACTCACATTCCTCGCGAGAGAATTTGAATATTTATTTAATTCAAGAAAAAAATAATTAATATCGAAAAAAAATCGCCTCAATTTAGCTGTGTTTTCCATCGAACTGAGTTTGTATTCACCTTTATACTAAACAGGTAAAGATGATCGCTGCTGTAACTGACCAAAACGTCCTGGCCGTCCGGGCTATAACTCAACGACGTTATCCTGTAGGAATTACCCTCAAATTCCGGCACACTGAATATCGAGGTTGGCCAGGCGCTTTCTCCATTTTCTACACAGTAAATGGAATTTAAATATTTTGCCTACCACAACCAAAAATTATCCAGCACCAAATATTTCCTGATGAGTACGAAATTTTGTAAATCGTAGTGTAAATTACTGCGTCGAAAAATATTACCTGGGTCCCTAGTTCCTAACATTCTTCTGTCGAACGTTCGGACCGTACTATCGGAACATCCAATCGCCACTTGATGGGGAACCAAAGGATTAACGGACAGAGCCGTCACCGCTTTTTGACACGAGATCATCACGTCCTATTTTTTTTTTCAATTGCATCACTCGAATTAAAACGATTTCAACAGGCGGATAGTTACCGTAGAAGAAAAATTGTAACAACATTTCGGAGCTCACCTCTTTGCATCTCGGGGTATTGCATTTTTCTTTAATCCGCAAATCGTAGCCTCGAACCGTCCCATCTTCGCCACAACTCAAAAAACTGTGTGGCTCTCCTGGTATCGTCGCAATCTCATAAGTCGTTCCACTGTGACACGTGAATTGGTTTTGAAACGTTGCTGTTCGTCTCAAGAGATCTGAAAAACATTCATCATTACATTTTATAATATTTCATCAATTTGACTGACCGAAAGTCATCGAATGCGTAATACGAGCTTTTCTGCATTTATTCGAAAAGTTGAGCAAATAAAAGAAAAAATTCAATGACAAAAATCTTTGTTACGATCAGATAATTCCCAGTTTTTAATTCATGATATAACTGTAATACTATATTTATACCTGTGTAGAGTATTATGCCATCCCCACTACAGGAGACGATACGATGATCACCGATATTTGGTAAAAATTTGGCACTAAATATATTCGCCCTATGGCTAGTCTTGTAATCGGTGACAACCTGCAAAAAGAAAACAGCCAATGATGCACAATAAACTACGTATTTTATTATAAAGACTGAATTTTCATTTATATTTTACGAAAACCTTGGAAAAAAAAAAATTTTGACTCAACGTGGATGATGATCACTTTATTACCAGAGTTTTGTGTTAACGAAACGTTTTAAATGTAAATAAGCGCCTCGTTAATAAGGGACAGATGGAAGAGTGGAAAAACAGGCGATAAAGCCCAAAATCACAAGGTCGCAAATCGGTTTGGCTCAAGGAATACAATGTACTCTCGTTTTTTAAGCATCACCATCACCCACGTTGCACAATACTCGTCGGTCGATAGTGAGTCTCACAATTACCAAAATATAGTTCTAGATCTCGAGACAAAATTAGCACCCGTAAGTAACGCACGTGGACACTTATTTATATTTTTTATTCTTTTTCCTTTTCATCTCCATTTGGCAGAGACGATGATTTTCGCCCTATCTAGGCCAATGTTAGACCTTGGCTACGACACAATATCCTCGCCTTGGAAAGGCCTATCATGCATTTCGAAGATCGTAAAGATCAAGGCTTCTAATTTATATTGTCAAAGAGAAAATTGGGGAATTGTTGAAAGAAAGTCAACGACATTGAATCGCTCAATAATGTGATTCGATATTTCTTGGCACAATTTTCTCCAAACAACATTTGCAGCAACTGATTTTACGATCTTGCCTTTTTTTTCCAATATTGGAATCAAGTTAATTATCCAGACGCAACAGACAAATATGGAAAATGACTGGAAATGACTTTTATTGCAGCGAAGATAATTTTCAAGGCACTCTGTAAAAATAATCTTGGCACAGGAATTACACGAGATCTAAGAATATTGCCAAAATTAAAGCAGGTGACAGCTTCTTCTCGTTTAGTTCATTGTGATTTCCACCAGCCAATCGGCTTGTCCAAAAATTCGATCAAAAATTGGCATTGAATAAACATTTTGCCAGTCATTTTGAACCTGTGCAGGCTCCAAATTCTTTCTTTCTCTTGCTGCCAGTAACTTACTTTGGAATCTAATGTTCTTGACACGTTGACAAGATTAGAAGCCCTAGAATCTCGACAGCGTTATTTTAAGTCATTAATGCTACGCACAACCGATAATGCAGCTTTTTTTTACCATAACTCCAAGACAAATTGTTTAGCAAGTTTTTCAAAAATAAATTTGAGCTTTTTTTGGCAAACGACCAAAAACGGATATGGGACAATTTATTTTTATTCATTAATTAACTTGGAGATTCGATATGGCACAAACGTAGTTTTTTTCTCTATTCATTGTACCTGATAAGTGTACGGGTTGGTAAGAACTAGATGCTGATCGTCACTTCCTGACAGAATTAGAGTTCCACTGGCGTTCCAGCAAATAGAATTGACACAGCCGTCGTGAACCTTGAGTCTCTTGAGCAGCCCCATCCGCTGTATGAGCTGGAGGCTCGCTGAGAGGAAATACCAAAATAAAGAATGGAAGAAAATGCTCCAGACTATTTTTCAGTTATTCTCAAAACAGTTGACAAGTTTTCAATCAATTGTTGGAATCAAGTTGTGTTTTTGATTGAAAATATTTCGATGATGTCTAGAAATAATTTTGTAAGCAATGATTTCTGGAGCGAACAAAGTTATAAATATTTGGGACAAAGAGATTGTCTGCTTATTAAGAATTTTTACATGGAAAATTGAAGGTCATTTCTAACTGCAAATAAAACTTGACAATTTCAATTTCTTGCTCGAATGTAAAAGAAAAAAAATTGAGGTCGAGAGATTTTCAAAGTTTTTCGATATTTCTTTGTTTTTACCTTTGCTGCTCGTGTACAATTTGAGCCTCGTTCGATCATCGTAAGGTTGATTGTAAATGTCATGAAAAACGCCGGATCTTGTGCTCCTCATAGTGAACGAAACGACGAACGTACAGCACGTTCTTTTTAACAAGGGCGAATTGCATAAAAGAGCTTATTTTTCACAGTGCAACGTCTTCGAAGAGACGGATTTTCACCAGTAGGTAACGAACCAAAAAAAAAAACAAACAAAAGAAAAAAAAATGAATCGAGAATAGAAGGAACACTAGAAATGGCACGATCTTTGTGATTTATTGCGTTGTTTTCTTTTTTTTTTTGTGTTTGCTCTTTTCCGTTCCTGTATACACCGCGGGCACGATGCACGATTATTTATTTAAAAGACGCACGAATTTTGACTGAACCGAGATATTTGTACGCGTCTTTCCGTACATACCCGCACCATCGCGACTCGTTTACTAAAAATAAACGGTGAAATTCCGAAATACGTACGACGATGAGCAACGCAAGGATGATCGCTATTTTTCTGCTCTCACTCGCTCACCACTCTCTTTGCACCAAACACAGTGACTTTCTATCGTGAAAAACAGCTGAGCGAATGTATACAATGGCATCTCGGAGCACACCCGAAGCACACGTCGTGCCGACTGATAAGCGCGATGTTAGCGCCCGAAGAACCTTCGGGAACGCGCGACCTTTTCGAGAATTAAACAAAAGTTACTGCGTTATTAGGACACACCTCGCAGTTTATCAAGAGTTTTATCATTTATCATAACGGTGTCATTGTCTTTTATCCAAAACTCATTAATGCCATGTCACCGATCGATATTTAAAATGTTTTTTATTGATTACATTTCTCTTATCGGGAAGCCATCGGTTTCCCAATCGTTATACTTTGACATCAATCAGTTTGACTCTGCAATATTTGAACATCGACAAGTTTCCCGGGCTTTGAGTGTGTGCACAACATCCACCACTTTTATAGGTTAAGTTTCAATCGCAAATCACAAACCGCTGGGAATGTTGATCGACCGGTTCTGAGTGAAAATTAACGATATTTACACAAGTCTTCGTCTATAGCGACTGCTTATCATGCTCTCCATGCGTTTCCTCACAAGGTACGACAAAAATTACGAAAAATCATGAAATATTTAGCAACAAAATTCCGAATTTCGAACAGTTAACCTCAATCTCCGGGTTCCGAGTCTCTCTTGATATCATACTGTAATTGTTCGAAATATTCAACTTTTCAGGGGCAGTCTGCCCCAGTATGCAACCACTGCTCCAAGACTTCATACATCATCATTTCTGTATGATTCTTCCGATTCTTCGTCGTCCGATTCCGACAAAGGGAGCAAGAAAAAGAAATTTACATCTAAACCGGTTCAGAGCGAGGAGCAAAAACTGCAAGCTCAACAAAGCACTACCAATCGATTAAACAGTTTGTTAGATCAAATGATAAAGGTAAATAAATCCGAAACGATTTCTTCAATGGAGTTTTAATTAAATAATTCAAAGGCTCGTGTCTAAATGCAATAATTATTCAACAAATTCAGCAGGAACCAAAAAAAGCCAAAACCCTGGATTTATCTGTACCACCCAAAAAATCAAAGACACAAGCGCCCCCCAAAAAAACGTACGGTGAGTATTATTATCGAAAACGGCATGTCAGTCCAATCAGTACTTTCATATTCAAGAATCAAATCTATCGGACCATTCATTTATTTTTTATAAACATTTTTATGCCTCGACGCATCACCTTGATGTGTGAAGCTACAAAAATTTATCAAGACCGTTTGCTTTTCTCTATCCATTGGGTGCCGAACCGCTGAAGAGGAAACACTCGCCGCTGGTAAACGTTTCAAAGCAGTCACGTCGATCGCTGTTGATAAATATTTCATTTGTTTTAATCATTTTGTTTTCCAATTAGGCCAATGCGCAGAGATACGGAAAGATGAATTATATTCTTTTGTCTCTGAGACACCAGTACCGCGATCTGAACTCCTCTATTCTCTATTTATACCGAACAAATATTACACAAAGTCAACAACGATAATGATAAAAGGGCTTGTAATAATGTGAAATTACATGTGAAATTACAGAACAGTCATTGTTCGTGGCAGCCAAAGAAGTTGCAACTTCTCTCGGCGGAAATGTAGAGAAAACAGAGTCTGATTTATTGAACAAACTTTTGTCCTCGGATACAAAAAAATCTGAGGTACCACGGCAAGATCCTAAAACTCCTCTCAGTCTCAGGTTAGTGGCAAAAATCTGTAAGTCATTTAGAACTCTCGAAATATTTCAACAGGGAATAACGAATTGAAGGGAAAATTGAGAAAAATTGTGATTTTTTAGTGAATTGGTAGCAGGCATGAAAATTGATCGAACTCCGTCAAAGCCAAGTGATTCGACAAAGAATCCCAGAATGGTGAGAGCTCAGGCTGTGGGAAGAGAGTTCGAGTCTATGAGGTCGACAAAGTTCGAGAGAAGGCCTCCGTTCGCTCGAATGCGAGAGTGAGAATAATTTTCGTTTACTTGGAACAACAATCGGCTATTTGTTCTGTCTTTTCGTCATTTATTCTGCTCGATCCTTCCTTTTCAATACAGCCCGCGAACAGCAGAGTCTGCACACTTGTACGAAGGGAAACCTTTCTTAATTTTCGAGAAAGCGGAGAGTCCTGCAGATACATCGGAAATTCCAAAACTCACGACGTGGGAAACTCTCCAGAAAAGAGAATTCAAACTCACTTTGAGCCATCCACCCGAAAATATTTTCCAGGAAATGATTATGTGGACCGAACAAGGCAAATTGTGGAAATTTCCAATTGATAATGAACAAGGTATAATGGCGATTATTATAATAGCAACGCGTTATTTTATATACGAGTTTTTTTTTTTTTTTAAACGACGTTCCACTCGCTTTAACAATTTCCATATTCCTCAAGGTATGGAAGAGGAATACAGCGTTCACTTTTCGGAGCACGTTTTCATGGAGCGTCATCTTCAAGATTGGTGTCCGAGAAAAGGTCCGATACGGCATTTCATGGAGTTGGTTTGCGTTGGTCTTTCCAAAAATCCATATATGACTGTCAATGAAAAAAAAGAGCATATCGCCTGGTTCCGTCAATACTTCACTGACAAACAAGATTTGCTCAAGGAGGTGAATGCTATTGAGACAGACATACCGTTACCATCCAAACAAATCGAAGCCTGAAACATAAATAATTAGGCTTTTTTTTAATTACGCTGATTTATTGATTGTAGTGCAATGATCGACAATAAAAAAAAAGCAACTTTGAACTACGAACCCAATAAATATAGCGAGCTATTCAGTGTTCCACACAAATACACTGTTTGTTGAACTGGAAACGCAGCATTTCCACGATATTTTTAAGATTAATGGATTAAGAATCATCGGAAAAATTTCGTAGTACATCAAAGTCGTCGAAATCCGTCGAGATGAAATTTTCTTGTGGAAACGAAAATAATCTTTAAAAAAACGAGCAGTTCATGGTATTTTGGAATTGGGTTCGCATTTGTTTACGAAAAGTGTCGCCACACACACACACTCTATTCTACGGAAAATGCAATCAATTAACATTCGCAATTCAGTTCTGGCTCCATATTTATAATCGGTTTAAATCGGTACGGGCGAGAACGCAGCTGCAAATTTCTGAAGACTTTTTATTCCTTGGTTGATCGAACGATATATTGAAGAAAAATTCGAGCTGAATAAAAAGACGCGGTAGCGGCTCCACGCAAAGTTCAAAAAATAAAGCGTAGTGCGAGTCCTACCGCTGTCTTGTGCACAGTAAAATAGGCCGTTCTATGACGTCACAGAAACTTGAAATTGACTTTACCGATCAACAACCTTAATCCAAATAATTATCACCATGCAATTATAATACAACCTTAAAATCTGTAATACCCTCGACTGGTAATTTTGGCTTTTTGTCCCTTGAAAGCCATTTATTTCCGAGTACCACCAGGCAGCGCTTTCGCGGGTTTTGGCGGATCGATACTTTCGTATCTAGAGATTGTGTGATCCCAGATTTTTTTTTCACCAACCCTCCCTGCGCCCCTAATCGCTAACGTTTTTCACGTAGACGACGGATAGCAGACGGTGAATAATTTTTGCGTTGCGATTGTCACGTAATAATCACAGCCTCAAGATGATGGGCCTTTCGATAAAAGATCTTAAAAAACACCCTGCGGTGAGTGGAAAGAAAGAAACTAAATTCGAAATTCCTCTTCCGGTATTACGTCATTATTGACGTAACCAATTTCTGCTTTTAACTTTTTACAGCTCATACCTTTATTCGTGTGTTTTGGTGCCGGAGCGTTGGGATCAGCCTACTACATTTTACGTCTAGCCACTCGCAATCCTGACGTTTCGTGGAACCCTAAGACGAAGAAAGAACCCTGGCAGGAATATTCCGACAAACAGTACAAGGTAAATAACAAACCGAAATACTGTCATTCTATCTCTGTAGTTAACAACGAAAGGATACGATGTCACGAATAAAAAATAAATAAATAAATTTCGTAATCAAATTCCCCCTGATGGCTACATCCTCACCACGTGAACTTTTTCAAACGTTTCGTAGAATCAAAGTTTTATCTTCCACTTTCAATCCAACGCAATTTCCTTGAGTTGAGAATATTTCATTCCTTCGGGGAAGCAAATTCTGTTGATTGTCGTAAAAATCTTTAGACTATACGAAAAATCGATTCCAAGAGTATTTTTAATAATCTCATTCAATCATTGAAAAATGCACAGCAGTCGTACAAATAATCTGTGACAAAAATGGAAAATGGAGCTTTTTGGCTAAATCACGATTGTTGGAAAAAGGACTGGGTTAGAAATTTTTACAATTATCAATTTTTAAAAGGCAAATTTAAAAAAAATCTCTCCATACTGAAAAAGTGTCCTGGTGATCAAATTTTATCAACATTTTCTGTTCAATTTGGAATTTTTATTTTTGCACTTCGACAGTCAATTGTCATGTAATCGTCGATTTGCAATTACAAGCCTGTTGTTTTTAAGGGAACAACACAAAATGAACTGCAAATTGTTGACGAATTTTGTAGAAAATGGAAATTATCAGATTCTCTGTTGTATCCGTCTGATTCATAACAATCTACGGTGTGCCCAACTAATTTCAATGGTACAAAGTAATTTTTTTTCCTTTTCAGTTTTACTCCAACGAAGATTACTCCAAGTATGCAAATCCAGCACCAAAGTACTAATGCGCTGGATGTTTTAGCGGCGAATTGAATGTAGTAACGGATGGATGTTTTGTTTCAATAAATTATGCTTAATTGTATCATTTAAGCGTAAACATAATACTACAGTGAGCGAAATATAATATAGTTAAATTCTAACTTCTACCTCCAGCCTTGTAATTTTTCACTATTCCCGTTCCTCTGCCTTATCATAAATGACCATGAACCAAAAAACATGAATCGCGTCTTGTAACGCTGCGATGAATTGTCTGTTTATTCAAATTTACAAAAGGAACAATACGTTCATTATATTCGAAGGTTTTGAAAAAAACGCGGAATTTTGGGTAATCAAACCCACAAAAATGAACCCGATTGATTTTGTACTTTTTAAAAAGTTGGTCGAAGCCGATCGAGAGGTTTCGGAGTCGTAACGGAAAGAGGTAACAGTTATTGAGAGATAGGACTTTGTTTTTGTGCATCTACCGATCATCAAGGTGAAAAAATTAATTTTTACATCGACGCATCTCGTGATTTTCATGTGAAAGGTTATGTCACACAATCAGCTGTCTCGAGAGGCTCGAGAGTAACCGAACGAGCTACGATTACGCGAAGTTAATTTATATTTCCGTAAATCTTGAGTTTCCTGATAATTTCTTCGTCCTGAACGAATAACGGAGGAGTTTCAAAAATCAAATCGAAAAAAAACATAAAATGGTCGCGAGCTGGGAAGATTTTTATGCGAAAAACCCTCCACCTGCGGATTTTCCCAAATCGGAAACTCTTATGAAGGAATTTACCTCGCGACACGCACAAAAAAATAATAAAGTTGTTCTCATTACGGTAAGTCGCATGATGAGCCCTCAATTCTTTCTCTACTCGCAAAAAAAGACTGTATTTCATTCGTTTGTTTAATCCAGAGTGGCGGAACTACAATCCCTTTAGAACACAATACAGTGCGTTATGTTGATAATTTTAGTGCTGGTACCAGAGGTTCCATATCTGCCGAAGAATTCTTAGAACACGATTACGCTGTAATCTTCGTTTACAGGTAAAGAATGAAATTCACATTTTTTCAAAAGTAATGTTAAATGTCTACGATCACTTGTTGGATTTTTAATAAATGGGTCAAATTATATGAGAAGTCTGTAAGCAACTATTTGCAACAACCCAACAATTTTCATTTTTTAATCGATTCTAGAAAACGAATGATGTTCCCAATCTCGTTTTTTCTCAACATCGATTAGATCGAAATCAAGTTACAAAATAATAAAAGGAATTCTTTTTACACCAGCATTCACAAGTTTCAAACTTTTCAGAGTGAAGTCCCTCGAGCCTTTCTCCAGACATTTCACGAGCCAGAAATTCCTTGAAATGCTCGAACCGGCGGAAGTCAATGAGAAAAAAACATTAGCAGGTGCGGGGATAGCAGAACATGAAAAATTTTATTCCAAATACTGGAGAATGTGTTTGATCATTAAAATCAAAATGGCGATAAAATGGACACTTCATTAAATCAGGACAAAATTTCTTTTTTTTACAGTTTCATCAGAACACTCAGGAAAAATCTGTGATGTCTTTACCAGGTATAAAAAGGCCCTGAATGATGGAAAATTACTCCAAATCGGCTTCACTACACTCTCAGAATATCTTTGGCTCTTACGATCGGCTTGTCAAGCGCTAGCTCCCTTGAAAGAAATGGCAATTTTGTACTTGGCCGCTGCAGTTTCAGACTTTTATGTTCCAGCCGATGAAATGGTAACAAAAAACAATTTCTCAATCAACAAAAACAACTTGCTCGGTCAACAATCAAATGTAAAGAGAAAAACTCGCTTTTGCTACAGTCACTTCACAAGATTCCATCGAATGGTCCCCCTACGATATCACTGCATTTGGTGCCAAAGATGTTGGTCCCTCTTGTGAGTTTGTGGGTGCCAGGAGCGTTTGTGGTGTCTTTCAAACTGGAGACCGACGAGAAGCTTTTGATTTCGAAAGCGCGGGGAGCCCTCAACAATTACAAACATAATGTAGGAATTGAGAAAAATGTTTTATAAGCATCCAAATGAAAAAGAGGGAAGTGGAATATTATATTATTTTTTTTTCTGCAGCTCGTCGTAGCGAATATGCTTCAAAACCGTAAACAGCAAGTGACGATGGTGAGTAGCGAAAAAGACTACGTTATATCACTGACGGACGAGGAACTGAACAAGGGGGAGGAAATCGAAAAATACATTGTCTCTGATCTGGTGGGAAAACATGGCGATTTCATCAAAGTTCCAAAAAAGCAGTCCTGATTTAAAAAAATATGGTTTCGTAATTGTTTGGGGGGAATATTCGACGGTGATGGAATCAGGGGACAAAAAAAAAGCTTTTCAATACGTACATTTTTTAAATGAATCGTTTTATTATCAATTACTTATGTATATAAACACTTTGTACAGAATTTGAAATTCAAGAATACATGAAACTTTTATTCTTACGAGTATTCTTGGGATATATTTTCTCTTCCTACTTTTTGCTCCCCAGACTAGCCAACATTCCGTTTATTTGGTCGACTACTTTTTTGTTCGTCGATCCACACTGGGCCAATACAAAATTCAAGGCCAATACGTCGCCCTGTTCGTGCGCCACTTGAGCAGCTTCCAACAACATACTGTGGACGGAAAAATATAAAAAAATTGCTATAAATGAGAGAAAACTTGGAGGAGAAGGCCTGTAGAGTTTTTAAATCTTCTGGGGCTTTTTTTATCACCACATCACGATGGATGAGTTTCTTTGTTTTGAAAAGAATTTTAGGAAGAGGAAATGTCAATGTTTAAAAAAAATGTTGACTTACTTCAGTTTCGTCAAGTATCTGACTTTCAACTCCGCCCGGACTTTTGGTAGATATTTTTTGGCCTCCATTTTGTCATATTTCAAACAAACGTCCACAAAAGGCTGGAAAAATGAAGCACAATTGTTTAAATGTTCAGTCGACAAGATTTGTTGCTTCATCGCTTTGGTATTTATTTTTTGAATCGAATAATGTACCTCGTAACCAATCGGGGATTTTTTACTCTTGGAAAATTTTTCTAAATCACTCCAGAGTCCCTTTTCCGCGAGACACTGAATTCTCAACCACCAATAACGACGATCTGGTATTTTGTACTCTGAGCGCAGATTGTCGGCTAGCTTCGTTTCGTTCAGAAGCAACAACAGTCGAACCGTGTCGTGAAGAGATTTCCCGACCACGGATTCGCGCAAAGTGTCTTCCAGCGATCGTTGGTACTTCAATAATTTAACTTGTTCGCCTGTTATCGTCGCGTTCGTTTCGTACCTTCCCAACTTGAATTTTTCTTGTGCACTTTGTAATAGAGAGTCTTTCGTTTGAGCGTTCTGGAACAGCGATTTTTTACGTCATTTCTGCAGTCTCCAAATAATTGCAGCTCGATATTTCGTTAATTATTATAATTTTTCTCCATTCATCGGATTGTAAAAAAGGTTTTTCACGGACTTAACTCCGAAGAGTATCTTTATCTGCATGAATGAGATCCGTGGGTGAAAAGAAAACAGGATCGATAACGATTCCGGAGGGATTTATATAAAAAGCCATTTCTAAAACTATTCGTTGGGATAAAACGCTCCTCAAAGAAATACCTTTGGTTGATAACTTTCTCTGATGTACCACAGCGCTTGGGAGTAATAATCATCGTATAAAACGTGAATATCAAGAAGAGCTTCGCGATTATGGTTTTGGCAATATTTTATGTACAAGGACATTGCCAATGGGCAGTGTTTTATCGCCATCTGAAAATCGTAAATCAAATACAATTTATTGTGAATTTTCTAAAACTATCATTGTGCCTCAACGCAATTTCCATTGAATTGGTTTTTCGCTAACGATTTACGTTATTCGTTTTATTTTGACTACAAATAGTTGACAAGAAATTTCAAGATTAATAAATTCACATCACGAAACTTTAAAAGGTCGACATATTTACCTCGAAATTGGCGAGGGTCATATTTTTCTGTAAATAAAGTATGACCGTGTAGACTAGATCCGTGTTTCCGCTTTCGACAGCCTTATTCAGCGCGGCTTGTTCGACACCGAGTCGCAAGAGGAGCGGCACTTGAAGTTGGGCTCTCGGTTCATAATCGATCAACTGAAATTCAACATTTATTGTACAAGGTTGATTTCGAATGCACGGAGAACGAATTTTGTTTTTTTTTCTTCAGAGCTTTTTGCAACTCGAAACCAAGAATTACTCGATCTTTTTGTGAATTGTTTATGCACTCAAATTTACCTTGATTGCCAGTTGTTTTCTTCCACAATCCGCAGCACGTTCGGCAATTTCGCTGTACGAAACACCGGGCGCGTAGCCAAGCTTGGCCGCTATTTCTTCCGCCAATTGCTCCATGTCCAGCTTCACCTGTTTCACTTTGTAGCAAGCCCAGTGTGCCAAAATTCTACTCTCACCGTCGACTTCCGGGAGCTGGAGATGGCGTGCTATTTGTATGCTCAAATAATAATGCCTCCGGACTACGAGTCTGTCCAGTAAAACTTGATTCGTCAATACCGTCAATCTAAGTTTAGGTATCGGATTTTTATGTTCCTGTTGATTTTCTTTTTTCATAATGACAGATAAACTTTCTATTAACAATTAGAAATCGCTTTTTTTTATTAATCCAGAAAAAAGGATACTGTGTAAAAGTTAATGGAATTCCAATGGCTGGATGTCGAACCGCATTCAGGACTCTCAATATTCTGCACATTGTGACATAATGTTCCGGATTAATGGTCCTACTGAAGCCTTTGCCAAACTTGGCAGCCTAGAAAAAAAAACAACACAAAATTAGAGGATTAACTTTCGAAAAATTACGAGCTATCCCTCGAGGCGATTAATTCATGACAATTCACCTGCATCAGCAGTTTCTGAGTTTCAGGATCGAACTCGTGACTCGCAGCGTTTACGCAATCCGTGATAGCAACGTCGAGGTTATCCTTCACAAGATCGATGTAGCTGTCCGCCTTGTGACTCCTTTTTCGAAATTGTTTCGCTGCCTCCAATAAATACGACGCGGAATCGGTAGAATTAATACGGAATATTTTTTGCACGACGTTCGGCACTTTTTGGATCATCTCGTGAGAATTACTTGAAATCACTCGCACCCCGTCAATCTCTGTTACAAGGTGAACCGGCCCATCGTACGTGTACAAAATGAAGTCGCTGCTACGACCAATTACCATCACGGAACCATTCCAACTACACACGACCGCTTCTGTTCCACACCTGAAATATTTTTCACCAAAGGTTGATAAGAATTCCCGCAATTCCTGTTACTCAACTTGCGTTAATCACGAGAGTTTAACTTTTTTTAGGATTCTTGCAGTTTTTTGAGAATACTGCCAAGAGGAATGAAAATATAGCAAAAGTGTATAGAAGCAATGTTGTAGAGCATTGGATTTCCTACAAAAAACGTCCTGGCTGCATTCTTCTATCGTTAGTAGTTTAGGCTTAAAGGGACATTGAAAAAATCCCCTTAAACCCGTTGTTGCAGCTAAACTACAGGAGATAGAAAAATTGTGTCCAATACTTTTTGTTAGGTAATTTGATGCCCTACAATATCGGTTCTATGAACTTTCGCTCTATCCCCAACCGTTTAGGACGGATGCGCCGTGAATTGTAACTTGATGTTTTTAAAGTTTGTTTTTCAGATTCGTAGAGATTAGCGGCTCAATAACGGAATACGAACCACGCCATGTCGCTCAGTGACTCTTTAACGCCCAGTTGGAACTCGCAATATTTCGTTTTGAGATCCAAAGATCCGAGATAAACGTAACCAGTATCTCCATAAAGTGCAATGTGTTGATTGTTTCCGGAAACGGCGATCGCCGTTACGCTGTTTGTTTTATTTGTGAAAATGCTGCTCTGGAAGATCGTGAAAAAAAATGGATTTAACAATCGTCAGTAATATTAAAAAATGATGGAATGTCGTGGAAATAATTACAAATGGTGTTGGGACCAGCGACTGAGTCTTATGATGAATCTGATAAATTCCATCCTGATTCGATAATATCAGTTGACCTTCTCTGTCGTATCGTATGACACACCAGGCGTCAAAGGAACCTCCGAGTTCTACGATAGATTACAAAATGAACATCAGAGAATGGAAACTTTGAAAAGTCGTGAAAATTGTACAAATTTTCGAATAATTAAAAATTTTATATTCAAAATGTAAACAGAATAAAAATCTTTTNATACTATTTTTTTTTACGTACTGGAAGTTTCAGGAATTTGACGAATTTTTGGTTCCGACACATTGTTGACCAAAAATACACGATTGGTGGATGTCATCACAGCAATTCCAGTCCCGCTAACCGTCGTGAAGAACTTGGCCTCAACGACTTTCGTGTTTTTCGCTTCCTATGAAAATTAATTGAAAATTCATGAATTAAATGAATTTGTTACAAATTTTTTAGTTATCTTCATAATTGCAAGCAAATTGAACGAGAATCTAACATTGCCCATGCTGAAGGTATGTTGATACGTGCCAAACATGTCGTAGATAAGGACCATGCCATCTTCTTGAACGCACAAAAGTTCTTCCTGGTGGGACCAACCCAGAGCAACCAATTGACCACTGCTCCACTGTTCAGATAAAACCATTATTCAGCTATTACAAAAAACTTGGTTTATTGGAATGGCAACCTTTGATGATTATCATATGATCCTGTGAATCGAAATTATTTCAGAAATGGGAAAAAAATAGCACAGAGATTTTTGTTATAACAGTTGAATTTTAACAAAAATCTTTGTGCTATTTTTTTTCCATTTTTGAAATAATTTTTATTCACAGGATCATATGATAATAATTAGAGGTTGCCATTCTCTCGATTTTTCGTTTCAAGATTCCGTTGGGTGTTGGAAAAATCTTGACAAGAATGAATATTTGCTTTAACAATTGCAAACTATTTATTTGTCAACGTAACCACTTGGATAAAATCATTTATATTCAATGTATTAATTCTCCATACTTACTGAAAATTTTGCCATGACTTTTCCAGATGATGAATAGAGAGATATCAAGGGTTTATTAGCGCCCTGAACCTTCACAAACTTTTTCGGATTTCTAGTTACGGCTATAGAACCACCGTAAGGAGCAGCCACCAACCAATTATTGAGCTTTACCTCATTTTGAAAGGACAGTGGATAAAGCTCGAATTTCCTGAAGCATAATATATTTTTCGTAGTCGCATTGTGCGATGCTTTTTTCTTTTGTAGGATTTTGAATCTCAGTTTGAATGATATGGGCGAATTCGCAGTTATTGAATTTTTGGGTTAAATGAGTGATTAGATTACCTGAAATATACATCGCGTCCCAAAGGGGACCAGTCAGCAGTCAACATAACAGACATTTTTTCGATTGTTTGTTACACTAATATTCACTAATTATTTATCTAATTATGACATGTGTCACTAATCGTGATATTATATTGTTGAACACTTGTCATCAATCTGCGTTTGACAGATCGCAAAATCAGACTGTGAGTGATAAACCTTGCGTTACGCTTCGGCAGATGGCAGTTGATGCAGTTTTTCGTGCTTAACCGATAAAATGGCGATCGAAACATTATAAAACGTAATCGTCTTTTACCATCTACTGTTCATTTGGTTGAACGCGTACTGCGTCGTAAGGAAGGCAGCACGGGCAGCACAGAGGGCCAAATTCCGCGCGCTATTGCGTATTTGTACACAAAGAAACGAGAAGCAAATCCCGAATAAACTCTGCAACCGTTAACGGTCAGTGACGAATGACAAATTCTTGTAATATTTTTCTTCAGTTTACTTCGCAATTTTGAAAAATCAATTGTGTGCGATCTTCGTGATAAATATTTCTCCGTGCATGTGACACACAATAGTTGAGCATCGAGGTCATTAGTGATCAAGAAAGTTGAATTATTTTCAATCCGCGTCGTACGTACAATCTAGCAAGAAAAGCGACCAAGAGACCGCGATTCAGACTGCGACATTCGGTCAATCGAGGAGAATCCTTCCACGACCGTTGTCAAAATGTCCGGAATATTCGATTTGTTCAGTCGAACCGGAAATGCGGCGAATATCCAATTTTCCTCAGGTAAGTTTTCTAGGTTATACTTTCATTTCCATTGACTTTTTCGGACAAAATCTGGTATAGTGATTCTCAATGTTCTTCGTTTATGGGATTACGACGATTTAATTTAACTAGGTCCAGTGGACGCAGCGAAAAAACCGAGCGTATCGGCCATGAATCCTGGGCCGATGGCTGGAATGGCGGCTAAAAACGTCGGCCTCGCACGTCCCAAGTCCAAAGGACTTTCCATCAGATCCAAATCCGATCTGAACGTGACAATCTTCGGTTCGAGTGGCGAACGTTCCCCCATCAAAAAAAGTCCCGTTAAGGGACAGTTCCCTAGAACAGAAATTGGACCGTTCGGAAGCACTTCACGACAACTCTCTCCGCGCGGTCGTGACAAGAATTCGAAGGTACTATCACTTAAATTATTTACAACCCAATTGATTAAGATTCAGCTGAGCAATTTCATTTCAAAACCTTCTCAATTAGCGACGTCTCCATCAGTGATAAAAAAATATTCGAGCGTCGCTGTGATGCTGAACTCTCGAATGACTCTTTTCCAATTCAGTTGCAGATACTCAAATCAAAACAGTTGAGAGCATTATCCTCAAAGTCCAAATCTCCAGACAGCAAATTGCATGTGGAAAAAATGCAGGCTGAAACGAGCTTGTTCAGGAAACCACTCGCTCCAAAAATCAACAGAAAACCAGTGCAGATTTACCCTGAACCAGAAAGACTGGCTCCTTATTGTGACGAGGAGAATGATTTCTGTAAGTGATTTTTCTATTAAGTTGCTGAGTGCACGCTGGGTCGTTTCAACTCCATCAATTTTCTGTCACCAAATGTTTTGGCATTCAATTTTCGTTTTCGTGAAAAAAAAAAACCAAAAAATGAATATTTGCCGGATTATAAGAATTTGGAAAACGTCTTGGGTCAAATTGACACAATATGCCCTTATATGCACTCGAAAGGTTGATGGATTCATTCAGATATAAACTAAAAAATGTTCGTTAATTTTCATCCCTTTGTAATAATCACAAGACGTTTGAGCTTTTTTTTATTCATACAATAAATATAAGGATGACATTTTTATGCTCAAAGATTCCATTACCGGAAGTTTGGACCGGGACTTTGTCCGATTGGTGAGCTTGTCCAGGCCCCCTGTGAAGCCGTTCGAAGATGAAGGATTCGAGTCTGGTGAGTTGCGACTTTATTGACTGTCATGTTCCCATGGGCCCCGAAAAGTGTTGCTGACGAACACTCGCATTTAAACGGGAGCCAATCGCGGTATCTATGATCGATGTAATAATGAATGCAAAAAAAAATGTTTTCAGATCCAGAATTGATTTCACAGCCGACTATCGAGATTGACAAATTCGAGGACCATTTTGAAGAAAACATAAGCGACGAGGCGCCGTCTCTAGCAAGCATCTCTGACGATGATGATTTCGACGATGATTTCATTTAATTAGTCTGAATATTTTTACGAGCCTAAGAGACTTTAATAGGATTAATTTACTTTTTTTTATTTTTCTCCTTTTTGACATTTTTTTTCTGCTTCAAATTTTGTTACCGATAGGTTGACGTATTATAACTTATGGGAAGTTGAGGAATAAAATCCGCAACCTTTCTCGCTCAGGTTTCGCCAATGTACTCAGATTTTTGCGAGAGATCTTTGCTCTTATTTTTATTATTATCATTATCATTTTGAGTAATTCCGATGTTTCATTTTCGTAACAGTTTTTCTGCAATATTTTGAGAATAGCTCAGTAATTATTGAGCAGTTGATCCAGAAAACTTAGTTGCGTCGAAAATGTACAAGTTCTGAGTTTTCTAACTTTGGAATCGTATATAATAAGATTGAGAGTATTTGCTCAATTTATTCGTTCATTAATTTCGGTGCATCCGGCTGTCAAATCCTCCACATATATAAATTTGGATTATCGATGGAAAAGGTAGTTTTCTTTTATTTTATTTTTTTACCAATATATGGGAGTTTTCGAATACGTTACTTTTTTTTGGACTAATTTGATGGCGATGAATATTTTGGATGTATATTGAGCCTGCTTTTTGACATAGTGCGAAAAATACGTTTAATTATAATTAATTCTTACCGTAGAGATTCTGTATTAACGTCTAAATAATAAAGAATTTTCTCTAATTACTGGATGATTTATAATTTCGGTAGATTTTGATTTAGCATGATTTAGCAATTTATAAGCGACATAACGTTTACCTGAAAAGCTACATAAAAATGTTATTCCAATGTGGAAATGGAAAAATTGAGCCGGTAAAATCTGAGCTCTGTCGAATATCAATTTAAGGTATTGCTATCACGAAACGACTTTATTCAGGGTTCTTTCAAAATTACGTATAAACGTTGGTGGCACCAAAACTAACAGTTGTCTCCTATGGAGAAAATTTTTCTGACGTTTCGAATTCGATATTATTGAGTTTCTAAATTTCTTTTTTTCTCGTTTAAATGCATGTAAATTTAAGTCGCGTTTCAATCAAAAGAAAATTTTTGAAAGAATCAAAAATAAAGTCGTTAATACATTAAATACATTAAAAAATAGTCGTTAATACATTAAAAAATTGAGCATCATGGGTCTATTTTTTTTTCTAATAAACTTTTATTGAGATTAATGAATCGTTTTCCTGTGCAACTAAATCGTTTATTGAATAAAATTTTTAAAGTTCGTAGGCAACCGATCTTTTTTTGCAATTCAAATACCGACTTCCGTTGCCATTGAACCGGAAGCCTCTTGACACATGTTTAACCTATTGTGGTCCAGGTGCCGTTTTGCACAACACAAATTTTCATTGGACGTTGTAATTGTGAAAATAAGTATGAATCTTGCTCAGTTACTTGTCTTTTTTGTTCGGTAGAGATAAATAAGAAATTATTTTTTCGTCGAACTGATAAATAACCGTTCGAACATAACCTCAAAAAAGTGGCAGTCGATCGAAAATTTCGTTCGCAGTTGACAAGTAGACAAACAACCGAATACTACGAAGAATTCATCATTGAGGATACTACAAAAAATGCTAAAATTTTGTGTTAAAGAGTCAACATTTGTGTGAATCGTAAATTCTAGCTCGACACAAAAAATGACGCCAAGTGACAGGCTGAATATTTCTCCGGAGGTCGCACAATTCCTGTTGGCCGAAGGTGCAACTTTGTTTATTACTGACGTTCCAAAAGGTACGGATTTCGGGATTGACTTAAAATCCTGGAACACCGGACCCAATTTCAAAGGAATCAAAATGATACCGCCGGGATTTCATTTTGTTCATTACAGGTATAATTGAGAAAAAACATTTGACTAATCTATCACTGTTTTTTGATAAAAACTGCATGAATAAAATTTTCATTCACAGTCCTGTTGACGAAATGGGTGAACTTGCGCCGCGTGTTGGATTTTTTCACATTTTTGGAAAAAGTGAATTCGTGGCTAAACGGTGGGACCCCAAAATCGAGGACATTTCCTCTGAAAGTATGTTCACGATTCATTTTTTAACCTCCTCTTCAAATTTTGGATATTTTAAATACTGAAAAATGCATAATGAAATACGCACAAGCCATTGATCGATTCTGGCGATCGTTTCAAAATGCAGCGTTCCTCGGAGTAATATTTTTCAATTTTTGCCCAACAGGTGTCGACGAGGAAACGTTAGAGAGAATGAGAAGAGATTTGAAAAACCTGGATAAATGTTTGGGTCCGTATCCTTACGACATTTGGAAAAAATGGAGAGATTTAACGAACCATATTGATGTGGAAGTTGTTAAAAGATGTAAACCCGTATGTGGGTGAGTTAACTTTGTCACCGTCAAAATATGTCTGAGAAAAGAATTATTGAAACGTGACGAAATTGTTAAAAATCGTGATTTTGACATACAGCTACGTCCGTTCGGCCCTGGAGCTGGAAAATTGCGATGATGCTTCGCGGCCCAGAGGCTCTGAGGTTACTCGAAAACGACGACGTGCCAGTGGGCTCACTCCCGAAGCTAAAGAGGAACTTTTGCTACCAAATTTAAAGCCAAAACCGGGCACGGAATTACGCCTTTCGGAATTGCCGGACAAAAATTATCCGGACGATGCAACGCCCGTGGAAATCACACGACATTCTTTGGACACCAGTTATGCTCTCGAAACTGTTTTACAAAAACTTAAACAGTAAGAAAACTTATTTTAACAGAAAAAAACGAAAAATCTGTGATTTTTACTCCGTTTATTGGTAAATTAGAGTCTCGCAAGAATTTCTCGTAATTTTATGTACAAACAGAATTTTTCTTATGTGTCTTGATCTGTTTCAGTCCCATGGAAATTGTGGGTGAGCTGCAATTAGCGTTCGTGTGTTTTTTAACGGGTCAGAGTTTGGACTCGTTCGAACATTGGAAAAAGCTAATTGCCCTGATGTGCGGTGCTGACGCAGCGATAGCGCCGCGTCGTGGTATTTATATAGAGTTTATCAGAGCACTGGAGACTCAACTGGAGCACGTGCCCGAAGACTTCCTCTGTGACATCGTCGCTAACAACAATTTCGTGTATCACAGTCTTAGAAAGTTGTTTGCTAACGTCGAGATTAATCCGGAAGTCGATGGTCGGCTCAAGTCCGAAGCAAATCGCATGAAAGATCGTCTCACTCTCAAATTTTTGTGGGATTTTGAGGATTTGCAAGAGGAACTCGACGACGAAGCGCCGGTCGTTGTTTCTCTAGAGTAATTTAATTTTTCTATAAACTTATTTTTATAAAAGTCGTCTGTATTAATTAATAAAGAGCTGACATTGAGAAAAATAATCACAGACGTAACTGAGCCCCTCAAAATTTATATTACTTTCATAAAAACCTTGAATATTTATTTAAAACTTTTGTATGGTTATTTGCGGGTTTTGACGATCAATTTTTTTCTCATTTTCGACCCTCAGCGACGATTTATTCTACAAAGAGCACACAATGCTGATTTTGGAGGGAAAAAAAAAAAAAATTAATGTTTCCGCCCGGGATCGAACCGGGGGCCTTCCGCGTGTTAGGCGGATGTGATAACCACTACACCACGGAAACGTTGCGTGACAAAATCCTCACGCAAACCATACATGAGGGCTGTATTTTTCAGGAAAAAACATAAAAAAAAACCACGCTGACTATCTCTTCCCCAATTTATAGCTAACTTAATATGAGTCTGTGCATATTTACAGAATTTATAAACCTGAAGTGGTTCATTTGTACTGTGTGTGTGATAGAGTTGTAATTTGTCGTTTTGGGCCTTTTTTTAAATTCAGTTATGTGGGCTCTCTAGTATTTTCGGTACAATTGGGAAAAATATTCCGAGTCTTCTTTAGGGATCGTTTGCGAAGATTTTAAATTATTGTGTTGCCATCTCTGACGTTTTGCTCGATAGAGCATCGAGTGGCGAAAGACACAACAATCGGGATGCAACAACGATCTTTTTGCAAGCTTTGTGTATACTACGGTGGTAGAGAGTTGAGACGTTTGCTCCATCTTCGATTAACCCTTTTGTGTTCGTGACGTGAATNNNGGTCTAATTTTCTTCATGCGAGTGCCATTTTTCTCGTTGTTGTTGGCGCTCGTTCCGTTGTCGTCGGTGGCCGGTGCTGCTTCCTGTCGGCTGTTCTAATTCCATTTTATCTTCGTTGTCTTCTAACGACTCGAAGTTGTTGGCGTGGACGATATTCGCTGTGCAGCGGTTGCTGCTGTGCTCGGTCTTGCTGGGTTTTTCGGCTGTTTCCGAGTGATTGCGATCTTTCCGATGGCTGCGACTGTGCCGCGTCGCTCGGACGTTCTCTGCTTGTCGAAAAATTTGGCCTGGGCCCTTGGTTGTTTCTTCTTGCTTTTGCTTCCTCATAGAGGAAGCTAGGTGACGGTAAAATTTTTTTTTTCCAGTTTTCAATGTCAATGTGCTTAAAATGTTCTAAAACGTCGAAAAATCACATCTACAAAAAATGTCCGGATGTGTGTGTGTATGTGTGTGTGTGTGTATGTTCTGGCACTGTAAAATTCGAACGTTTATAACTCGAGAACGGTTTGAGCTACATGGCTCCCGTTTTGCACGGATGTTAATTTAGACCAGCTCTTTGTTCACGGACAATTTCGTCGGAACACCTCAAAAAATACGAAATCTACGGCATTTTGAAATTTACGAAAAAATGGTGTCGGCACTCTAACTTTCGCAAATTTCGAGATTTATTATCAATTTTTTTTTCATATATAGAGTATCTTGATAGGAAGGTTGGTATTGAATTTGGGAATAATCGGTAGGACGGTTTCAATTTTATGGGTTTTCGAATTATTCGAAAATCTTAGTTTTTCGAAAAATATCGAAATCTTGTAAGATATTATGTATAAGTCGGTACTCCCTCTGTACTTTCGAGCAAACTTGTCGGAATTATTGAATTTAAATGCGAATACAAGAAAGTAGAAAAATGCTGCAAATTGAAATTTGCAAATGGCTTCCTCAAGTTGCTCAAGATGCACGATGCTCAAAGCTTCCTCTATGAGGAAGCCAATTGCAAATTTCAATTTACAGCATTTTTCTCTCTGATTTCGGAAAATCAAAAGATAAAAATGTGAAAACTTGGCCGCTCGGCAATCCTGCCAAGACTTTCATGTCCAAGAGCCTTAACTCAAAACTTTACGAGGCAAACACGACTTCCCGTAGATCAATTCTTCAGATAGTGTACGCCGAGGAAGAAATGGAATGAGATAAAAAAATAAAAAACATTAACTGAATGCTGTATTTAAGATTTTTTTTGTATTTTTCTTCGAATTATTGAGCTCCAGCTGCGGATACGTAGTGGGAAGATTGAAATTTTTGAAAAATCAGAAATGGAGAGAAATGGGAACTCGGGGAAATTTGTGAAAATTGCACGACCGGATCTCTCTGGAAATATCGATTTCGGAGCGTATTTTGTTATGAAAAATGCATGTCCGGCGTCGTAAAGGGCTGCTGGGCAGAGGTGTAAATAAGTTTAGATGTTACCAAAGCGATGTTCCCATGGTGATGGCTGTGGAGTAACAATGTGGTGGAATTATGAAGAACATGGAAAATGCTGCAATCCTCTGGGGTATTCCATGGTAATAAAACTCTTTCGGCTTTCGTATATAAAGTAGAGCGAATACAACGTTGTTGGTACTTCAGTCAAGGGAAAGAATTGCTGAGGCAACATTACGAAAACATGTGGACCTCCGGAGTTTATTATCTGATCTTGTACTTTGGGGTTACTCAAAATCTCGTCGGTTCTACCAAGTGGGTGGACGATCTGACCAAATATGTGGCTCAAAGTTCGGGTTGTAAACAAGTGACGTTTATAAC
Organism: Hyposoter didymator; assembly: GCA_037952995.1. Taxonomy (NCBI): domain Eukaryota; kingdom Metazoa; phylum Arthropoda; class Insecta; order Hymenoptera; family Ichneumonidae; genus Hyposoter; species Hyposoter didymator. The sequence continues at coordinate 2,384,636 of JBAJMU010000003.1, forward strand.
GGGAGGTTCTCACGAAGAAAGCATTGAGAATCCGTTGGTCGATGAATTACTCGTCAAGTTGTTGGGCAATGTGCCGATCATCAGAGTCAATTTTGAGCAGAATTTCAAAATTCCCCTGAACCTGGCGTCAGGTAACGCCGATGAATGGAACACTCTCATCAACGAGTATCCGACTTTCTTCATCATCGTGATCGAGTCCGATCGAAGTTTGCCGATCTCATGGGCGAAAAAATTCATTGATGCGGTGACGAATATGTCGAGCGGTCAGTATAGTCCAAAATATTTGCTCATATCTGTCGTTGATAAACCGGGTAAGAGTCTTCGCGGATTGCTGGAGTACGCTTGGACCAAAGAACTGCTGGATTTTACCTGCCTCGAGATAGTCCAGCCCACTCGTTCGACCACCATCAAACGTCGCGTCTATTCGCTGATTATTCATCAGTTAAATCCGTTCAAAAAGGAGTACACTAGACGACATTGGACCGCTGGTACGAGTGACTTGTTTCCGCACAAAACTGATAATTTGTGGGGCTATCCTCTTATTGTGGGTGTAGGAGAACGGCTTACGTCATTGGCGTTTGAAGTAGATCCAAGCCTGCGATTATTGGATGCTTTGGTACAACGGCTGAATTGCTCCGTGAAATATGTTCTATTGGAGTCGTTGCGCACTGGTGCAGACTCGGATATTTTACGATCCGAAATCCAATCGAACGACGTCGATCTCGTACCGTTCTTGTGCGTGTATCGATCACATGACACCAAACCCAGTCAAACAAGAGTAATAAAAAGTGACGGAATATATTTTGTCGTTCCTGTTTTGACAAAATCGGAACTCCGCCTGTCAACCAACTTCTTCGCTGGATTCTCATTGGCATCCGGGATCGTCTTCACTATCTGGATAGCTATGCGATTACTTCGAATCGTTTCATATCCCTGGCGAGTTGGGTTGATTGCGCGCGTGATATTTGGGATGTCAGTCAGCGTACTGCCTCGTCGCAACGTTGATCGTATTGTTTTTACATGCTTACTAGCGATTTGCGCCTTTTATTCATCGACGCTCTATAACGCGATAACGGACATTACCTGGGAAAGAACCAGCGAAATAGAGTTCGCAACTTTCGAAGATCTCGCTCATTCCGAATTGATATTTGAGGGTGAGTCTAGATACCTGAAACTAGCTTTTGACGCCTTCGGCGGCCCCTCGGCGGTGTCGCAAAACCGATTCATCAAACATCGTTTTAACCCCTTAGAATGTGTCGAAAATCTGATCAGGTTCAAAAATGTATCTTGCTTGATGGATAAAAGTACTGCTATGGTTTTAATGATGTCGTTTAACTTCGAAGGACCTCGCACCGTCAAGCTAGCTAAACCGTGCTTGATAACCGAAAATTACGGCTTTCCGATGCGTAAAAGATCACCATTTCGAGCGACCATCGACAAACTAATTCTGAAATTCCAGAGCACAGGATTGATACACCAGATATATTACGAGTTTGACAAAGAATTGGAGAGAATGAGGAATAAATTATTTGATAAAAAAATATCGGACGACGAAAACTCGTTGGAAAAACGGCTAATTGTACTTTTCGTTGTTGGTTATTCACTATCTGTCATTGCTTTGTTGGGCGAAATTATTTTCCATCGCATATCGTTGTACATTAAATCAAAAAAGCGACCACGTCCTCCTCCCTCTATTCCTTGCATCAATCGAAAAGCGTCCAAATCACAGAAAAAATGTGGGCGACAAAAGCTACGGAGGAATTTTCTAGCACTTTCATGAAATAACAGTTTGTCACCGTGTGACTTTGTTGAATTATATCGACTCATAGCTTTATGCGTATCGACCAGATATTATAATTAGAATTCTATTGTCGTTTGCATACAGAAAAATTCTGTACAATTATTGGAGCATCGTACTCTAGACGAAATTGGATGAATAAAAAATCAGTGATCAGTGTGTAATTGCAGTTTTTTAAAACGTCCATAACTTCCGCCGTAAAAATTCCTATATACCATTTGAGATCTACTCTATAAGGTCACCGATTGCACCAATTCGTTTCTAATTCTCCCAATCATTCTGATCGCCGTTCGGTTTGTTGATCTCGTTCACTCAAAACACCAACGCAATGTCTCATTCGTAAGAAAACAATCATAATGGAGGCCCTCGTGGAGCGTTGGACATCGGGCCGTCATTGCAAAAAATCCATAATTAGCGTTCAGGTTCCCAACAGCTTTTTCCACTCAGGTCTCCCGAGGGATACGAAAAAGTAATAATAAGCAGAGGGCACAAAACCAATAGTCCATGGTCGTTGATGCTGTACATTTCCAATGGTTATGTACAGCCACCATTCGCAAGGCCATCTTTTTCGTGATACCAGCGTTTCCGACACAAGTTTCTTGCCCGTGCATGCATAAGTACTCTACAAATAGCAATAAACCTTTTTGTATGGATGACGTGTTCGTGAATATTGAAAGCTATTGATTTACACATAACTTGAAGCGTCCGGCTTGCGCTGACATCAGCTTGAGAGAACATCGCGAATCGATCGTTCTCTTACTCCGGAACCGTCATCCTGTATACTCCTCCTCCTAAAAAGATCCTTCTGGGATCCTAAGGTTAACATCTCCGTGTGATTCCATTCGTCAAAAGGAACAACCTTGATAGCCCAGATTTGGTGGTCGCAAATTTATGAAGCATTTTTCACGATCACCATCTCATATTCCCACGTTTCGATCGAGCGAGGACAAAAAAATGGAGTTCTCATTCGTATTTGGAGATTCGCGAAGCACATTTGAGCCGCCGTGGGATCATCGGCAAAGGACAATCATGTTGCAGGAATCTCAAACTTTCTGCCCTTGTAGTGTAATATACTATTAATGAATTGAGAGAGAGAGTTTCTGAAGTTGTATTCGAGCGATTAAAATTTTTCTTGATTCATTTAATATTTTTGTATCTAAAATGAATAGAGATAGAATTTTTGAATTTGTACTGTATGCGATGAACCATTCTTCATCTTTTTTATTCTTTACATTTTTGAACGTCAAATACAAATTTAATTTCATGGTAATTACAAATTGCTTGGTTGCACTTTTTTTTTTTTAAGGGGTGCACAAGCTTCCTTTTCTATCGAGCCAACGAAAAGTTTTCGCCTAGTTTCGCTAATAATCGTTGAGCACTCCGCGAGGTCATAAAATAATGTCCTGAGTCTCCTGTCTCGTAAACGGGAGTACTCGAAAATGTCACAATGTTTGAACAAATAATGGGTGAACATAAAAATAATGGTGCTGCGACGGTAAGTATGTGGATTAGTCATTGATATTGCATGTGCAGTTTTTCGAGATAGATATCGCCGTCGATGGACTAGAAACAGTGGCGTTTCGTCGATCACCGAATGTATAGTAGGAGAAAAAAAAGAGAGAAAATTGTTCGATGCACCAAAAGTTGGAATGTGACAAATTGCTCCACACGTGTCGAACTAATATCCATTAATGTGATTGAATGCATAGAATAGAGTGCCGCGTTACTTGTTAAACCGTAAAAGTTATTCATGGCCCTAAAACCTACAATTTTCTGGTGTGCACGCCTGATGGATGGAAAAACTCAAATTGCAAGGTGTAGCCAATTAAATAGAAAAAGAATTTCAGCGAGGTCCGTAGGCGTAAAAATGTTCCGTCACAATGTTAGTCGAGAAACGAAAACTGCCTAGGCAACACAACGAAAACATGTTGACCTCCGGAGTTTATTATCTGATCTTGTATTTTGGGGTTACTCAAAATCTCGTCGGTTCTACCAAGTGGGTGGACGATCTGACCAAATATGTAGCTCAAAGTTCGGGTTGTAAACAAGTGACGTTTATAACGGGAGGTTCTCACGAAGAAAGCATTGAGAATCCGTTGGTCGACGAATTACTCGTCAAGTTGTTGGGCAATGTGCCGATCATCAGAGTCAATTTTGAGCAGAATTTCAAAATTCCCCTGAACTTGGCGTCAGGTCACGCCGACGAATGGAACACTCTCATCGACGAGTATCCGACTTTCTTCATCATCGTGATCGAGTCTGGTCGTAGTTTGTCGATCTCACGGGCAAAAAAATTCATTGATGCGGTGACGAACATGTCGAGCGGTCAGTATAGTCCAAAATACTTGCTCATATCTGTCGTTGATAAACCGAGTAAGAGTCTTCGCGGATTGCTGGAGTACGCTTGGACCAAAGAACTGCTGGATTTTACCTGCCTCGAGATAGTCCAACCCACTCGTTCGACCACCATCAAACGTCGCGTCTATTCGCTGATTATTCATCAGTTAAATCCTTTCAAAGAGGAGTACACTAGACGACATTGGACCGCTGGTACGAGTGACTTGTTTCCGCACAAAACTGATAATTTGTGGGGCTATCCTCT